>JAHLJT010002406.1:123429694-123553626 GCA_031308135.1 Acheta domesticus | reverse complement strand
GGTTCACAAAGCTCTTACCCATTTTCAAGAGCACAGTAAACATTCACATACAGAATACAAGTTAGTACTAGTTGGACACTTCTCACATAAGCGTGCCAAATGCTCGTCCGAGAGAGACTAATTCTGATCTGACAGAAACATAAATGTTACATCAACCGGATTGTTTAATCAGGCGCGGATCCAAGGGGGGGTCACGGGGGTCATGACCCCCCCCAAATGATGAACCGTCACAATTTTGTGAGAAACTCTACCATATCTAAAAAAACTCTGAGAAACTAATAACCTTTCCAGTGTCCCTTCAGAATCGGGACTGCCCGAGACATTTTCAGATATTTTCAGACAATTCCAGAAATTTCTAAAAATTTAGCAGTGCTGAAACTAATGAATTTATATAGAAATTGGAATTTACTTTGAATAAAAACGTAAGTGTTTTCAAGATGACTTTAAAAATATTTTTAGTACAAAGAAATTAATCTAAACAAGTAACATATCTAAAGTCGGAATCAAATACACTGCGCGTTACTAGTGTTGCCAACTTAATGTGAATTTTTGTCACTAATTGAACGAGAGAACTGTGGGAAAAATAGACGTCAACACATGGACTCAGCTTAAAAGTCACAACTGTTGTTCAAAGGGAATAGAACTAGCTAAACGTAATAATAATGGTATGTATATAAAATTGGCATCAATCTTGCTTTCAGGAGTTTGTTAGAATTCAGTATCGGAACTTCTATCGAACTCAATGTATATTTAACCTAAAAATGCTTAACGTAATCAGTAACGGCGAACCTAATTTGATCATTGAAGTCTGATGCCGGTTCTGGTTTTGTAAGAACGTAAGAAGCCGCTTTTAGCACAAGTTAAGGCTATCAACAGGGGTTAGTGGTAAAGATTTGTCGAAAAGAATTAGAGTTAGAGAATTTTAGTTTAGCTGATGAGCGAGGATAGTGCCTGACACCTAAAATACAGTGGCGAAGCTAGAGTCATGCAATTGGGTATTCTGAAAATCTTATCTTACATATTTTGTAAATTAGCTCCATTCATCGTTTTTTTATTCAACAAAAACGTCGATAATTTGTTCTTTAAAGCTTTCGTTTCTGCACAGTTAATTTCCCACGGAATCTCTCAGGATTGTCTTAACTCTTTAATGTAATAATATTCCTTTCACATAATGCTTTCTATAGAGGGAAAGTTAGACTGAGTTGTATCAACCAAACCGTCTCTTGATATTTTTTCTAGACCAATTTGTCTAACAAATACTTCAGCAAAAAAACTGCAGGCATATATTTTGCATTATTAATGTATACATTTGTCATTTCATTTTGAGGCTGCTCACTGTCAAGGAATGGATATTGTTTTATTAGAAAAGAAAACTTTTCTGAACGAAAGGACGCTTTGTAGGTGGAAAACTGCTTTTCGTCAAGAAATTCAATAAAATGAAAGTTTTCGAAATCTTGAAACCTGCAGTCCATCTGAGTCACTATTGTATCAATAATTTTAAAAGATACAATTTTGTTTCTTTCAAATAATTCTCACCCTGAAAGTTCATTCATTGTCATGGCTACTTTGATAAAGATTTCAATAGTCTCTTCCTATCTAACACGATATATTACTACGTATTGCTACTATTTCTATCTCTACGGCGTATTACTTGACTCGTGATTCCGCATTTCAAGTATCGAAAACTGCATTTCGATATCGTGAACCGTTTAGAAGTTATGAGACATAGTCAGTGGGACGTTGTCTGCAACACTATATCTTTAGCTTCATTAATTGTTTCGTAAAGAAAAAACGAACAAAAATCACACAAACGGCACACAAACAACTCTACTTTCCCACAACGTCAGGTGATGAGGTGAATTTGCCTGATCGAGACGTGGGCGTGCATCGCTGTACAAGTCCGTGCCTACCGAGAGCCTAGGTCTCCTGCTGGGCTCGCTGCCTCAGTCAATGCAAAAGATAAGGGAGATAGCGCACGTTCTCTTGTGCGCATGCGCGGCAGAGCCAGCCGGTGTCCTATCCACTGGCAGACTCCTCGCTCAGCTACCGGCCCCAAAGAGTATATTTCTGCAGCCCTGCTAATTCCCTCGCGCGTAAACGGGGAAAATGAGTCGAACACATTTAAATTTAGACGATTCAGTAACAAAAATATTGAAAAATGGCACACAACGACACATTCTATTGAAAAATAATTTGAGTAGTATAAGTCTCCCGGATTACCCTTAAGCTTCACCACTGCTAAAAGACCTTATTGAATACTATTTTGCTGTCGCTGAGCCCGAAGCCGGTGAGAGAATTGTAGTTCGGCTGATGAGCGAGGATAGAGTCTGACTCCTAAAATATCTTTAATGTTTTGCTGTCGCTGAGTTCGAATCCCGTATCAAAAGTATCTTTTGACAGCTCTCGTTCCTGATGAAGTGTTGCAATGATGTTACTTTATTTGGGTTTTAATTATAAACAGCACCTTGGCAATACAAAAGGAATCAGATCAGTTATTTGCAATATATTAAATGTTGCATTAGATTAAATTTATAAGATGTTTGCTTGTCTCGGTGTAGTTGTCCCCAAAATTATAATGAAGTTTACAACATTATTATAGAAGAATCGCCATTGAAGGAGATTCCAATGTGGTGTAAATTTATAATTATATGAATGAACACTATAACGAAAAAATTTAAAAAAGAAAAAATGAAATTGAGAAAACTAATTGTACGATAAAATAAAAGTATAATTTGGTTTATTTATTTATATATGCATGTATTTTTTTAATTGTAATAATTTATTAAAAATACATTTTTTTTTCATTACACACATTTACATGTTCTCTCATATAAGTTTCCTTCACAAATTGTTTCATATTGCATCAAATGAAAGTTATTTTTGCTAATTTGAAAGTTATTATTGCTAACTTCATAAATTTTCATTTTTTTAAAACAAATGTACCAAATAAAATTGACATATTTTTGTAGGCAGAATTCGAATCTGCAAAACAAATGGGGGGTTTCCGTTTAAAATTGCAAAGTTATACCCGCCACTCCCCTAGGGGATAAGGGTGAGCGTAACAATAGTAAGCTGATATGTGATTATTGGTATATTGAATTCTAAATATTCTAATAGTAATTTTAAATATATCTATTGAATAATAAAGTCAATCTGATGTACATATAACATAGTCAAAAATATATTATTACTTTCTGTACCCTCCCCCCTTTCCGAAATAATGCACTTGAGTCTTAACGTGACCCCTCCCAAAAGAGAAGTCTGGATCCGCGCCTGAATGAGAGTGACTACAAATGCATTATTTTATTCACTTTCATAATTAGCAGAACAGTAAGTAATCAAGGTTTTCTCCAAATTTTCTTCAGTAAGGCAGTAGCTTATTTGTTCAAATCATTTTGAAAACTGAAATGGACCTTTCCACTAACTTAATTATAGGAGCAAACTTAATTTAGTCACATTTCTCAAGCTCATTCTTCAGGAACTTCCCCTCCAAAACTAGTACCACACAACTCATTACAAACTATCCCGGACTTTTTTTATTACTCTCTCCCATTCACACATTACTTTGCCCCTAATGGTCTCTTAGCAAATAATTTTCTGGTATCTTGCACCTTGACCTGTCAAAGGTTTTGCTTTACAATCCCGCTTGGTTATTATTGAGGTCAAGAATGAAAAATTCATATTTTTTGCTCAGCCATATTTTGTTAGCTTCACCTTTCTAACAGTAGGGTTTTTCCCTCACCTGTGCTTATCCAAGCCTGGATTGCATTGATGACATGCCACAGGGATAAGCCTTAACTTGTCAATGGCGCAGCTGCACCAGCAATGGTGAGTTTTTGGCATAATTCTGTATTTGATTAGGAAACATTTGTTTTGGTTTAACAAATTTTAAAAAATTAATACTAATTAAAATATGATCATTCTTCAAAATTACTTGTTTTAGGCAAATAAATATTGAAATAGGGATCAACAGTCCTTTTAGGACTTTTAGGCTCTGTTACTATCATTGATCTATTTTTCCATGATTCATGAACATCTGCAATTATTTTCCCTGATTTGAAAATGCACTTGTCCTAAAATCTGAGGTCTAGTTGTTACAATGAAATTAATATTATTATCCTGTTTGATATTTCATGTACCTAGTTTTCAATTATTTAAGAATACTTAATGGGACTTCTGTTCAAGGGTAATTTGCATCTCAGTTTATTTATTTATTTATTTGGTCAAAAAACAGTAAAAACTGTATATGATGTATGGGGAAAGAGAATATTTGCGCACATTATCTTGAGGCCATTTAACAAAATCTTCTTGCCTCTCTATTCCCTGCTGAGATTCTTTCCTGAAGAAGTTTCTCATTTTACTGGTGCACCAAATTCAACAATCAGTTTTGACTGTAATTGACTCATAAGAAAACTTATTTACCTATCTATTTAGCAGTTTTTTTACAGAATTGGTCGCTTTCTGCATCCCAATTACCATGCCTCTTTATCCCATACGTCTTCCTCCATTTCTCTTTTTCCATGCCTTCAGTTATTGCCATGTTCCATGTCCTCGGTCTTCCCCTGTATGTTTAATCAGAGGCTTAGCACATGCACAAAGCGTGTTGTGGCAAATGCTTATACACAATGTGTTTCGAGATTTTCATATCGGTCCATGTAACATAACTAGCTTTCAGATGAAAGCGCAAACCATTCTCTTTCTTTGTTGATGTATTTGGATAAGGTATGAATTAATAACACGGTCACAATCCGCCGTGGCTGCAGTAAGTGATAGAATTCGCGCGGGTGGGCGAGATAATGAGAGGGCGATGGTGCAGGCGACAACGCTGGGAACGCGGGGACAGGTGGGCGGGAGACTATAGGGCGTCGCCGGACCGCGGCTCTGGGCGGGGTGCGCCAAGATAGAAAATATGGGTCGTGGACCTCGTGTGGCACAATGTACGAAAATGTCACGTCAGGATCCGAACATCGAAACGTAGCGCACAAAAACTCAGTTCAATAGCAGAAACGAGTACGCTTCAAGAGATAAGCAACACACATGCATACGCTATTCATGAGGTTGGTTTGTTGGATTTTACGGGCAGGTTTCCCCACACATTTCAAAAGTGATAACTCTCAAAATATACATATATATTTTATTTATTATAAATTAAATAATCATATAAAACAAATTGTCATTGAATGAAATTCCAAGTGACTGAAAAGAAAAAAAGAAACGTTGGAAAATGATTTCTAGATATTTCACGATTAAACATTAAGACTAAGAATTGTACATTAGTTCTTACAAAACATGGTAATTTAATTTGTATTACGCAGTCTGATTCAAAAACAATAATACCTTCTGGAGATAAACGCAGAGACTATACAATATTATTACATGATAATATCGTATATATACACCGTGAAATAATAATAATAATAATAATAATAATAATAATAATAATAAATTTATTTAAACTGCAATTGGGTCAGCTAATTACTGCACGGTGGCAGCTAATTACAAAAATACATAAAAATACACAGTCTCTGGGTAACATATAATACTAATACTACTATTGCTACTACTAATAATAATAAGGTAATATAACCAACAAATTATATAATAATTATTGTAATAATAATAATAATAATTGTAATAATAATAATAATAATAATAATAATAATGGTAAAATAATGATAATAACATAAAAACTGACTGATTCATTAAATCAAAGGCAAAGGCCAAAATCTGGACCGTCCTTGGCACTGAATGCGCCTGTCCGAGAGGATTTCCGCAGCGCCCCCAGCGCGAAAGCCCCAGCCTCCTCTCCGACGAGCACCGGCGGGCGCCGAGCGCTGGCGTCGCGTCGCATGATTAATGAAGAGAGGATGGGAGATTAATGTACAAACGAACGTCGCTGCGAGTGCATAACGTCTTGATTGCGGGACGAGCAACAAAGCTCCGCTCGCCGCATGAAAAAGGGAGAAAGGAATCATCCGAGAGGAGAAGGTTCATTCCATTTTACAATCTGATTATAAAACTGGGTCTTCGTAATATTGCGCGGGGGTCGCGGAGGTTCTCTCATTTCGCCAGACGGGAGAGGTCTGCTCCCCAGAACGGGGCAACGAACCGGGTTGCGCCACCGGATTGCGTCACTTCCGCTACCGTTGCCGCTGCTGTTGGTGGGCGCTTGGAAGCTGGAGGAAAAAAGAAGTGTTTTGCTCCGGCGTTTGAGCAAACCAAAGCGCTGTTCTCACTTTTTGATCGCTTCTTCAGATTCGATACTGCGGTTGGGAGCCTGCGAGGGTGGGGAGCCTGATGAGACGTAGCTTCGTGAGCATGCTGTCATCAGCCAGATTCCCGTCTAACTTGGTTGCTTGCTTGAATTTTCGCGGACCCGTCAACTGCTGAAGTCGTTGGTCCAGCTGGCGTAGTGAATGTTTGAATCCTTGGAGGTGGCGGTGTTCCCCTTGGTTCCGCTGAATGGTGAGAACCGGTGCCCAGCAAGTCATCGCCCCAGCCCGGACAAGCTCTTAGCTCCCAATATATGTCGTAGTGTAGTATATGCAATGAGTGTCTAAGTAACGGGAGAGAATAGGGCCAGGAAGGGGAAGAAAAGATCCCGTGTGGTTCGGGGACGGTTATAATACTGCTGCGGTATTCGCCTGGTGTTAATCGAAGAAACCACGGAAAACTGCCGATCAGAGCCCTCGATCGCTAGAACCCTTCCCCAGACTAGACCTAGCTATCTAACTAGTTTTGAAAATTCGCCACCGTCGGGAGTCAAAACTTAGGACCTAACGGTCATGGTCGCTGCAAAGACAGCGGCATTGCTATGAGCTAAACTCAGTCGACGGCCATCTTGGATTCCTTTCCTCCATACTCATCTTCACTTTACTGCTTACTTCTCGTTCACCTCCTGTTCTTCTACAATTGCTCTTCAGGGGAGTTTTGAGATCGAAAAATTCATAGGGCACACTATACACACCTTCAATATCAAAAGGAAAGTATTATGTATCTTAAATGTTATTTTTAAGAGAACGTAAGCTTTGTGTCATTGCGTACGAACTAGTGGCCTGCAGCAGCAAAAGAGCTTCCGCTGAGTGTGTAGAAAATGGGGTCCTGAAGCAGCAAAAATGTGCTGTTCTGAAACGCTACAGGTGAATACGGGAACCTCTTTCTTACTCGTCGCATGGCGTCAGCTGGTTCGTGAGCAGTGACGTGTTGTATATGAGAATACAGCCCTAACATCAGGTAAGAGACATTGCGGATTAACATAAACAAGTATTTGCATTTTCAGCCGAAATCGAAACTGTTCATTGCATTCGTATTTTTTCTCAGTTCCTGGGTATCTTACAAAACCACAGAGACAGCTATCACATCGCCGGAGGCTGCATAGTTTTCTTTCAATTTCTAGGTGCATTGAAATTGTATGGATATACACATTTCATAAAATATAAATATTTGACTTAATAAATAAATAAGGAATTATAAAAAATAATTACAGAAAATTGTAAGGAAGCACATATTTAGCATCATAATCGTAATCACGAAATTTTTAAAATTTTTGAGATATACTCACCTTCTCTTTGACACGATTATTATTATTATAATCTAATAGATCATTCAATTTCATTACGTGCACTAGTAATAAATTTCAGCCACAATTATTATACAGCATTGTCAATTTGCGTTTTATCATGTATGAGTTTTCTCTTTCCTTTTCTCTGTCTACATGACATTCTTTATCATTCATTTTTTACACACAATCTTTCCATTTCCTTTTACCCAGTGCTTCTGTCCCCCTGCATTATCTTTTATATTTAATCTACTCTTCTTCATATCTTTAACATTTTCTGAACTTATCCTTATTCATTCTCAAGTCCAACAGATTTTTGATTTTTGCAACATAAACTCCCAATCTACTCCTTCAGTATTTATATAAAGACAAAAATAGTTTAAAAATATACGTGACCTACTATGAGAGTAAGTGCAATACGTATGATAAGTTTTCTTAAGGTCTGGGATCTGTACCCTAACTCAGAAGCATATTAAGTTCAATTATGAATACAGATAGTAACGAACTATCCGTTGGACACAAATTCATTGAGACCTGAATCTCATCGTGTGTTTCTTCATTCCAGAATTCCCTCAAGATTCTCCAGCCCCGTTCTAGACATTTTCTCAACCCTCGTTTTTCCATGATTCTTACACAGTAGCCGAAGTCCTGGACCATTCATCCACCCACGTCCGCCAGCGCCCGCCCCTCGTAGGCGGCGGTATGCAGCGGGCGGGGCGTTCAACTCACTCGCATCGACGCCGCCTCCGCTGCCGCAGCCCCAGTGCCGTTCCGGTTCGATCGAATTTTTTCGACATATAGTAATCAGGCGCGCGGGCTAACATTTGCGCAACATAATGAGGGAATAGTACATTTCACCATTGAACGTCCCACATCGAAAGTAAGCGGCGCCCGATCAGCTGAGCACCCCATTGCGCAGGCGGCGGCGGCGGTGGCGGCGGAGACGGGTTCAAGGCCTCGTGGCAGGTTCACCGACGCCCATGCGCCAGCCGCCGCACGCCCCACGCCGCCCGCCGCGAACCCGCCGCTTCCCCCACACTCTTTCCCCACTTCCCCGAAGCCCTCGCGCCAGAGGCACGCCCGTTCACGTACGTTCCTCCCAACCACCCCACTCTTACTCCCTGTTCGTATCGCTTCTCCAGTACTTTTTCCCCATTTACTTCGCAACTAGTGGTTGAAAGGCCAATCTCTTCCTTCATCTTTAATACCTTTATTATTTTAGTCCCCTTTAACATTCTACTCGCTTGGCGCTTTGTCCCTTAGCATCTTTGTCCCGTAACGCCTTACTCCCTTAATCTTCCACCTTCATCCTCTAACGCTCTTGTCTGTTCGTGTCTGATCAATCTTCTGTTCCTCCATCTGCCATTCTCACTCCTATCACTACAAGTCCATTTTACAATCAACCTCTCTACCCGGCCAAGCCAAAAGGGAGGCAGAGGGAGAGAGAACAAGTGAAGGAGAGAAGAAGGCGCCGAAGTGGGCTAGACAATCGTACGTGAATGAGTCCACCGAGAGGGAAAGGTTGAGCCCGCCCGGTGGCCTGGGGGGCCCGCCCGTGCTTTCGAACGGCGCGGCGCCAACTTGAACTTAGAGACGAAGCGCCGGCCGGCGCGGGGCGGCGCGGGGCGGCGCGGGGCGGGGCGCGGGAGAATGGGGTCAGCGTCGGAAGCGGCGCGGCGCAGCGCGGCAGGGCGCGCTAGGTGCGCTATGGGGGCGGCGGCGCGCGGGGCGCCCGCTGCGCAGGACCGGTCCGGTATTTGGAGTGAGGTCACGACTGGTTTGTAGCACGCGCGCGCGCGCGCCCGCGCTCCGCTGGCGCAACCACGGCGCCGCCGCCGCCGCCCCCGCCCACGGCACGCCCCGGCGCCGCGCCGCCGCTACTTCCTTCCTGCTGCAGCCGGCAGCGTTTCCGTCTTCCGTGTTTTGAAAGCGGCGCGTTGCCCCGGCGCCTGCGCGCGCTCTGCGGCCGGATTTGTGAACTATGTAAACACGTGGTCGTAACGTTCTTTTTCGTTTTGTTGGTGATTCACGAATCCTATTCACAATCTTTCGTCGTTTCTAGTTCTTTTTTTTCTACCAACTTGTCGTTCGGTGTGCATTTTTGTGTAATAAACTAAATTAATTTACTGGTCTTCTGGGTATTTCATTAATGTCATCAACTTAATTACTCTTATGTTATGTTATAATTAACAATATATAAAATCAAATCTCTAGCAGCGGAGAAAATAGAAGCTGTGCTTAGTCCGCAAATGTACATATTTTTTAAATTATTTCAAAAAGTTTCTTGAGGCAATGATATGGAAAGAAGTGAATGAAATTGAACGGATATTGTTTTACAAAGGATATGAAATAAATCTATTGTTCATGAAAGATAGTTAGAAGTGCTAGAAGAGATTTGGGCAAAGGATATTTTTGTGAGAACGCGTAAAGTGCTGATGTCCGAGATTTTCCGCCGTGAAATTAAAGTTTGAGGTGAAGACAAGAACAAGAAAACAATGAAAGTATAGGCACGTGTTGCTGGATAGTTAGTTTAGAAGAATGACAGTAGAATTTCTATTATTATCGGAATGAAAGTGTTTGTTAGTTTTTATTATATTTTCTCACATCTACTTTCCTATTTTAAATTGTCTTTTTCACTTCTACTGTATCTAATGTTCTCACTTTTATCTACTTATCATATTGTCTTCCGATTATTACGAGTCTGTATAATATAGTACAATTGGTATAAGGTAGATTATTTAATTATACATTATTTCCACTATACCTCCAGATATGTTTTGGAAATAGTAATCATTGTACATTTTTTTATTCTAGAGTTTGAATTATTAGCTCCTTTTCAGTTGAATTATTTTCTCGTTAATTATTGTTTTAAAATTATATTGCAAAATATTTCACGTGCACGAACCGAACTTGTTTTCATTTTCAGTCGACCTAAAAAAAACAAATATATTGAGCCACATGAGAAACAATAGCTTAATTTAATTGAAAATGTTAGCCTCAATAGATACGAATAAAGAGCAAGTGTCGCAACTAAAAAAAGCGAGCATTCGATATCTCAAAAGCACAACTATTTGACTTTTATATATATATATATATATATATATATATATATATATATATATATATATATAATATCCTTGCAATTAAAAACAATTTCGTTCGGTGACTTACGCAAAATATTCACAGGTTTTTTGCTCCGAACACACTTCCCGGACCTATAATTATCAAGTTCCATTCAGGTCAAGAGCACAAAGCCTCACCCAAACGTGAACACTGAACTCGAAAAGAACTCGGGCGCTGTGAGGTGGAATCCGGAAGACTCCAGCGAAGGACGAATCCTTACTTAGCCGCGCCCTGTGCAGTCGACACCTCTACCTTCACCAAGGACCAGCCCCGTCGACACCCATGCGAAGGCAGTCACTATCACGCTGTTCATTTTTCAGTGCTGTAATTATTTCAGAAAATCGTCAGACCCCATCCTCATTATCAGAAATATGTTGATATAGATTAAAAAACGTGTTGCTATTAAATATTATTATTATACATTAATTTGTGATGCCAAGAAATACGACACGAATAATTTTAAAAGATTCTAGTCAATGTGCTGATGGTTTGTAACTTTTTTGGAAATATAGAATAATGTTTTAAACTAGTGATGCTACAGACTGGCACAGATTTTCCCGTATTAGTTTTTTATTTTCTTTGGTCTCGGCTAGCTATTCGGACGTGCCATATACTCTTGCCACCTATCGCCGCCCATTTTAACATTGTCTTAATTTTCGGTTTCTTAATTGTAGAACGTAAATATTATCTGAAGAATATTAAAGAACAGTGAAATCTCGTCCTAAATGGTAAATTTCTTTCAAAAATTTGGAGCCGTTTTGAAAAGAAAAGCGCTACTGTAAATGCAAAATTTGAAGCTCCTTTTCACAGGAATCGGTTGTGTTTTCGAAAAACTCTAATTGAAGTCATTTAAAGCACATTAACTTACAAATACAAAAGTGTTTGCAAATTGTGGGAAACGTGCATATGAACGGTGTGAGAGATCTTTCAAAAATCATACATTTTTATAATGTTTGGAAAAACAAATAGGTACCCCAAAATTAACTTTACGTCACATTAAAGAGTGCAATTAGCACTATCCGTTCGAAAAGTTTTGGAGCCATTTATGCGAAAATTGCGTTTGATCGTTTCTGAAAATGCGGCGTTTTGAGCTAGTTTTCACAGAAAACGGTTGAGTTTTCGAGAAAATTTACTTGATATTATTTAAAGCACATGTACGCATAAATATAATAATGTGAACAAATTGCCGATAATTTAAATATTAACTAGGCAAGTCAGTATTATACTACGTTCATTACTACGTACGCACTACATATATTACTTCGTATATACGTACATGTACGGGAATGTAAAATATATTATTATATTATTAGTGGCCTAGATCAGCAAAAATGATGCTAAAAAATACATAGAACAGTTCCTTATATTACAGGAATATAAAAATGTTGCTGTTTCCTTTTTACAACACGTGAATAGCAAATATTTAATGGCGGGGGCCTCTCTCTTAGGACCTTGGCACACGCATGACGTCAGCAGTGTGGTAAGTTGTTATGTCTGACTGTGAGCAGACAATATACAGGCCAGGAGCAGGCCATAGGATGCTTATTTTTCTCTCAATTTCTTTGCACCTACAAAATTAGTTATTTAGATTTTACATTTGACTAGTAAAAACCAAAAACCAATAACATCATATTATAAGAAAAGTCCTCGAATGAACCTTTCATATTGGTTTCTCTTCTTGATTGCTTCATACAACGAACGAAGGAAATATTTCAAACCACTTTTGAGGGCTTAAGAATTTGTTCAGCCAATATTTTTTTAGTGAAAGTAAAATTAAAACCTCACAACCATATTCACGAATCAGTGTCAAATTGCAGCAATTATTTTCCTTGTGAGTCTGAATAGACTTTCTTTAAATAAAAAGAGTAAATTAGATGTGAGAAAGAAAATGTAGATGAGATGAAGTGGTTGATATTTTATATGGTTATGAATTACTTGATATTTTTGATGGATAAAAGTGTATCATGTTAAAACGTAAATAAACACGAAACATTTTGATGAAAAATAACATGTAGTAAAGAATACTTTACTAATAATTACCACTTATAAAAATTCCACTAGTAATGCTTTCTCTTTATAACTACCTTCAAATTGTTTCGAAACATTATCCTACCACAAACGTTATTTATTTGTCCTGTCACCGTTCAAATAATACGATGAGTAATTCTAAACAAACAAAGGAGCTCTGCGCAAATATTCATTATTACGCACATACCAACATGTTAGTTCAAAAGTAGTGGGTTTTACGTTACAATCACTATATCCTTACTAAATCTAACGCATTTATTCATTTTGCAAAATAAAATGTGTCAATATTGATTCGTTTTCATATATATATATATAGCTTGATTTACAAACTTTTAGACCGCGGAACGTGCTCCTAAATTAATTATTAATTTGATAGATGGTTATATAGATAGATCTATAATATATTCAAATTATTTCTGAGGTACCAGAACGCCGTTTCGCCAGCCCTGTACATATGTAATATCCCCTGCAACATTGAAAACACAAACACCATCATATTGATCTCGTTACATTGTACTCGTATATTGACTTATCAATTCAAAATCACCGAGTCATACGAAAAACAATATCACCAGCCTTTAACCATGTTGAAGGGCGACTCGATGCATTTGAAAAAAGAGTAGGTCACAAAGACAGGAGAAAGTACAGAATTTTTGTAGTAACCTACAGGACACAAATCTACAGACAAGATTTACTACAGCGAACACGGCGTACTCTTCAAAACGTTCGATGTGACCGAGATCCGCAAAGCGCATCAAGTAATCTCGAGAGTCAGCAAAGAAGGGGCCGCTCCCAAACACCGTCCTACGCACTCGCATAACCCAGGATTACCTGCGCATTCACTCGCTTCCGATACAAATTACTCCCGAGGATTCTGCGCGATTCGGCTGTTCCGCTCCCTTTCGCTTCGCATATCGAAGCCCAGCCGGATTATCCGGCTCACGGCCCCCGCCTCGCCCTGCGCCGCCCCGCCCGCGCCGCCCGGCGCTGCCCGCGGCGCGACGGAAGTGTCTTGGGTAATAAACGGACCTGTTTGCGCGCTGCCGCAATGCCTTTAATGGGAGCGACCGAATTCTACACAGCGAGCGAGCACCACGCGCGAGTCCATCACGTCACGCCGCTCTGCGCGCCGATCGCAATCGAGGTGCGGAGCCGCCCCAACCCCGCCCACGCCCCCTCCCCACTCTCCCGACCAGCCGCCGCCGCCGCCGTTCTCGCTCTCGCCGGATCCATCGCGCCAGCCCTTTGTTCCAAATCCACTACCGTTTTATTCGTATTCTATTCGGGTAGTAACATTTCTGGCGTTCGCGTGCCCGCTCTGCGACTTCCTGCACTTCATCCCCCCGCCCTTTGCCTTACCGCCCTTCATCTGTCTGCCCTTCGCCTACCTGCTCCTCACTTTTTTGCCCTTCAACTACCTGTCCTTGACCCTTCTGTCCTTTATAAACCTGCCCTTCAACTTTCTGTGCTTCACCTTCCTGGCCTTCATTTCCCTGCCCTTCTCCTTCTTGCTCTTCTCCTCTCTGTCTTTCTCTTCCCTGCCCTTCTCCTCCCTGTCCTTCTCCTCCATGCCCTTCTCCTCCCTGCCCTTCAACTCCCTTCACTGCTCTGCTCCTCACGTCCCTGTTCTGCACCTCCCTGCCCTTCACCTCATTACTCTTACCCTCTCTGTTCTTCACCTCCCTGCCCTTCCCCTCCCTACTCTTCATCTCCCAGTTCTTTGCCTCCCCGCCCTTCGCCTTCCCGCCCTTCGCCTTCCCGCCCTTCGCCTTCCCGCCTTTCGCCTTCCCGCCCTTCGCCTTCCCGCCCTTCGCCTTCCCGCCCTTCGCCTTCCCGCCATTCCCTTCCCGTCCTTCTTCCCGGCTCTTCGCCTTCTGGCCCTTCATCCTCCCGCCCTTGGTCCCTTCACCCCCTCCGACTTACACCACCTTTTTTCGCCTTTTTGCCCTCCTCCCCTCTGACCTTCGCATTCCCGCTTCCTTTTTCACCATTCTATCCCAACCATAGACTAAGGATATACATCTTTACTCTATGTCCCAACTGTCTATCCCCTTTATTCTCTTCTATCTTTATTCTATTCTATCATTCACCGTCTCCTCTCTCACATCCACGTACCTTCGCCATATCCATCCACGCATCTTCCTCGTCTTTCATGCCGCCTACTTCCGCCCTGTTTCTCGCGCCCGGCCGCCGCCCTCCGCCCTCGCCCCGTGCCTCGCCCTGTCGTTCCGTGCGCTCCGCTTGGCTCCGCGAGAGCCCTGCGCCGTCGGTGCGGAATTACGTCTCCGTAACGAATTGTCTCGCGATGGAACTATGTTGCTTGTAGCAAACTGCTCCGTCTCCAACTACGGGCTACAACGCCTGCGCTGGACTTCGTCGATTGTACAGAGAGCTTCGCTGTGGAGCCGCACTATTCTGCTCGTACCGCAAGTTGTGCGCTCCAATTACTTTAAATAGTCTATAAAAGTAAAGAAAACACGAGGACTTGTAATTTAAAGAATGTCGTTCGTACTGGTGTTGGGAGAGAAGAAGCTTCAATTCTGTAGATTTCCAAAGTAACATCATTGATGTTATTCTCTCGCTGCTCGTTTTTATATTGATGCAGGATATCGTCGCCGTTTTTTGTTCTCTTCGTAGCTGGTATTATTATTCCGGTTGCAATTGGAGTTTGTGCGATATTTTTTAATCGATATTAGATTAACACTCGAAACGAAATAAAACTGGAAATGCTCTTTTGTAATAAATTCAACTCTCTCTCACTTAGTTTTCTTAACACTCACGCAGTAGTTCCCGTGTGCTGAAATTAAGCATCCTCAAATCATACAATAATAATCAATATGACTTCGATAATCCATAATTAAATCACATTTCAGTACCTCGACAAACATTGCATTAAAAAGGAAGGTTTGTTGTTTCGAATTGCCACCTCATCGTTTATTTTCTTTCCTTCTGCCACTTCGTCTACAAATCAAAATACAAGCGCACAAACTCTAATAGATTATATAACGGCTTTCACAAAATGTGAGTGATTTTCACACCACGTTTTTTTTACAATAATTCTCCGCCACTTCTCTGTATCTGCAACTGCTTGTATTGTTCCTTAAGGTTTCAAACTCGGAAATACTATTTCATCTCCCTGCATCACTGGCCACTTCGTGTGCAAAATGGCTGAAAACTTCAAACAATAAAATTTTACTTTACTTTTTCTTTCTCCGCCCTCTTTTACCCATCTTCCTCTCGCGCCAACTTCTCCCGCTTTCGCCACCGCTACAGGTGCAGCACGCCAGCGCTACCATTACCACGCAAATTTCGGAGCTGGGCGGGCCGAATCACGGAGGTCTGAGCAAATTCCATTATCTAACGAGCACGGCGCATTGGGTAACGTCAATAGGCTATTGTTTCCTAATGCCCCGTCCTCCCCGCCTCCAGCCCCTCCGCCCTGCCGTCTTCCCCCTTCCCCCGCGGCGGAAAGCAGAGATGCCCTCGCGTCGTGTTTCGGGAGCGAATGCGTTCTTGTCAGAGTTCCTCTCCCGCAAATGTTTCACCAGGGACGTCTCTCATCACTGCGACCGAACTACGGCCAGGAAGCTTGTATTCGATTTATTAAGTCGGTTGAAACGACTGCATTGCCTGCGCAGTTGTGACAGGGCGGTTCGAATTCCCACAGTGGCGGATTTCCTAAGCTAGCTGCAGAACTAGGGCCAATTCTTTCTCTGTCTGGATGAGAACTCTCGCGGTCGGCTGCTATGCTAGTTTTCCATGTTTTCACTGAAAAATACGAGGCGAATGATGGAGCGGTACCCTAACAAACGGGCCATGAAGCGCACGCAACCTTTCCTTCCTCTTCCTTGTCCTATCCTCACCCCTTACACACACACACTTGCACCCTACATTACCACACTTGTCAGGAGATAAGTCGGGAACTCAGAGCTTGTGTCGAGTGAGGTAGTGCCCTGCTAGGGAGAGCTACCTGGGTAGGGAAACCGCGTTAGCTGAAGTGTAGGTCGAAGCCAGATTTCATGGTCCAGCGGGTGTGTCGTGCGTCGTCGCAATGCGAGCGCGTATCGTCGCTATGTCGTGGGATAAAACATGCACTTATGTTGCAGTTGACGCGTTGACGCACATTTTTTGTGGAGCTATCAAATGATACAAATTTTTGACAATTACTCTCGTGAGATTAGGAACATGATGTTTATAAACAATATTTATAATTCTGAGAGAAGTGAATATGCTCGAATAGAAAGAAAGAATTTGGGATCGATTTAGAAACAGAGTATTCACTAATGATCAGTGCATAATTACGTAGATGGAGACTATTTCTTGTAATAGATAGTATGAAAGTAGATTCTTCTGAATAATGTTGGCGTCACAAAGAAACATCTTTAACAGAAATACAAATTTTGTTTCATCTCGTTAATCGTATTCAACGTTTTGTATTATCCTACTATATTTCTTATAAACAAATCCTATTTAATTAATGTTAATGAAATAGATTGTAAGTGCTGAAGAACTTTATAAGAAATTTTAACTTTCCACTTGCTTTGCTTTTCACCAAACGTTTATTACAAACTTTTATCACAAAGTATTATTATGGCCCGCTCTTCTAAATTCAACAAAGAGTAATATCAACGACGAGGCCAGAAAGTGACAATTTGCAAAGTCAGACTATTTGCTCTGAACAACGCGTCATGCAAGTAATAACATGTCTGTTCTAATTTCACTCATGATACCGATGTAAGACTTGTAACTAAAAACTATTCCGTATAATCACTTATTTATGTAACATTTTCTCTAGTGAGCTAATATCAGCGCAATTACCGTACTACTTACAAAAGGTAATCGTATTATATTATCTCTACTCTATTTTTCCTTTTTTATATCAGTAACATATCACCAATAAAAAGTGCTTATTTTTCATTTTTATGGTTTACGAAGTAACCCAACGAATTGCCTCAAATTCTATGAGGAAAGGATTGTACATAAATTTCAGACTCCCTAGCATTTGCTAGATCTTCCTGGAAGAATAAAATATCCAATCGTGGCTCTTAAATAATGATTCACCGCTTTTTGTTGCTCCCTTTTATCTGCAGAAACGACGAACAATAGGACCATAAAGAAAATTCCTGGCAAAGGAAACGCCATTACTTCTGGCCTCGGGCGCCAGGCAGCGCCACCTGCTTTACCGCGAGTTACCGCACCCCGGGCTGTCGAAGTATCACGACTTGGTAGATATTCGAATGCAACCTAAGTTGAATTCTATGCTATTGATATAGAGAAAAATAAAAGCTGTTGTTGAGAAGAATAACTAGTAAAATTGTATTTCCTCGACAAGAATTGCAAGAAAGAGTGATAGTGATACTTGACAAAAAATAACTTTATTTCAATGTGTTAGTTGGTTATCTAAATCGATTTGATTCAATGACAATTTTGGAAGACCTGAAAAACTATTTCAAGTAGGTCTAACTCAACTCTACTAGTTCCCTTTGATCAGTTTCTCATCAGAGATGTTTACCAAAATTCAGCCTATTTTCTGTATGTCTGGATATTAGCCGTGTCATATTCAGCTCTTTTGGTGAGTAATAGTACTGTGGATATACAAAATGCTGACAGTACAGTGATTTACAATGACGTATTTTATGTTAGAATCTCATCTCTCCCATCTTATTTATGAGCTGCTTGTCATCCTACTTATTTATCGTTTTCAGTAACTCCCTAACGCGTAAATGTTTGTTCTTAACTTTTTCTTTCATAGTTTGTTCTTAAACCTCCGATCCAGAACTGAGAAAATTAAACTGCGCAAATTGTTTTCATATTTTCAGAACGTTGATCCAATTTCAACTAATTTTCGCTCTTTGTTTCTGAACATTATTTACTAATTTTCTTTTGCACAAGTAATTCTTTATATAATACATTCTTAATTTGTTAATTTGTTCCTTTACAATATCTTTAAAATTTTGTAAAGTATCTCCTTAAACTGTCCCAAAAGTTTGAAATGTACCTCAGGACGTTTGACTGCTCCAAGATTTTCATTTAGAAAAAGTTCTCTGATGTCTTTAGTCTTCATGTTGGAAGTAAATTATGCACAGAGATTCTTTGTTCCCTTCTTATCCAACTTATTATATTATAATATACTCTTATCTCCACGAGCTAATTCAATAAAACAATAGCAATTACGAAATACGCTTCATCTTAAACTACTTAACTTTCTTTCAGGAGTTATCAGAGTTCCGGGCAGTATCGTTCCGGTCATTTGACCAGTGTTGTCAAGGTTGATGCCAGCGGGAGCCTGTGGCACTAGTGCCACGACGAAATCACCCCTTCAGGCAATTCGTCACCCCGCCACCAGAGACAATCCCGATTGTAAACGGCGGGGTTACGAACAGTTTCCTTTCACGACGCTAGTAGCGGAGAGAAGCTCGTGGCATGCTACGGGTTCAAGACCTTCTACTGCCACCAGCAGAAGACCTTGACACCACTGCATTTCACGTTAATTGTATCAAATCCTTCCTCCAAGCTCGAACAAGAGGAGGTCAGTGCCAAGTTCCGACGAGATCTATTCGGAAACGGGGCGCGTACAATGACCCCGTTGCGCGCCGTTAGCCTGTCCCCCGCCGCGGGGCATTGTGGGCCGGAAACAAGGTGCGGCGCTGCTGTGCCCTGCGCCTTCCTGCAGAGCCCATCGCGACGGCCGATAAATTACCCGGCCGCCTTTGTTTTCGTTTATTGGATCCTTGCCCGACCCGAGGCCGCCATCTTTTATTCATCCTGAAGTTGTTCTTTGCATAACCTGACTCGGAACAAACGCTTAGGCTCGTGCTTTTGTGAGAAGTTAATCTATGGAATCGACTCGATAAGAAAACACGTTGTCGGAGAATCAAACACGCATGCGCTGATTGATTGGATTAAGAGACGAAAGCCCCGTATTTCATGTATGATGCTCTTCATATTTACAAATTTTATTAATTTAACATGTTCGAAAATTATCATATGCATATTTGAGAAATCGTCGTGTTTTTTCGTAATAATGAAATTATATAAACATTTATTCACGTTTTATGAAAATAAAAGGACCATATAGTATTGTTACGATTGCTTTTGCTAACTGGATGTCATTTCAAAAAATAATTTCTTCATTTCGAATTCAAATTATATTTTCCTTAAGTGATAACTTCACATATCCTTGCCATTACAGATCTCCCCAGCCCATATCTCAGAACTGAAACTGCAGCGTACGCACAAAGAACAGTAAAACGCCGACGAAAATGAGACTTGTTACGTCACACATTCTATCGCGACTTTTCAGAGCGGCCATTTACCTTGCTGCACAGTCTTTCTGAACACAACAAGCAGTTGCGTGAACCTTGTTCTTTACATCAATAACAATGGCCAAGGTATTTCAATTACGACCAACGAGCCTTGCATAATATATTGGGTCGTAATTAAAAATAAATAGAACAGATTGCTTCTGACTCCCTTGTTCGCCGACGCTCAGAAAGGCGATAATCTGCCGCGATTATCAGGTCTTCACCAATATCCAATTACGGACGCCTAACTGTCGCGCGGCGCAACTGGCCGTTATTAGCGCAGGTACAGCGGCCGGGCGCCACGGGGCGTGGCGGGTATTCGATGCAAGGGATTGGCAGCGCGCTGTGTTCTCTGCCTAAGGAAAAATCTTTCAACTTGGCGACCCACAAAAAAGGCTCGGTTTGAATGTTCTTTCATCTCGTCACATCATTGTATACATTTAATTGTTTCATCGTATGACTCAGTAGCGTTTGCCATTAAAATGTTAAGTTAAATAATTTACTCCTATTTAACCCACGTGTTTTCACAGATTAATGTTTATATCATTTTTTAAATGAATGTTCTAATGTGAGATCTCTTATGCCAGGTAACTTCCAATGCAGTATCATTGTTACCATTAAATTATGTCAAACTTTTTTAAAAAAGATTTCCTGTTCATATCAAAGCATTTGAGCAATGATAACGCACAGTTTCCTTCCATATCAGCCGCCTTTTTGTGCACAAAGCCAGAAACCCGCCCGTGGGCTACAAAATCGCCTTTCGTTCTTTAAAACATGAAGGGGTTAATTATATTTGGAAGTCGGAAGGCGCAAACTTCAGATTTTTAGCGAAAACATACTTCAAATCAGGCGTCATTTCGGAGGAACTCCATACAATAATTTCATGTATCAGCTAGAATTCAACTTACAGTCACGATCACGACCGGGAATCACAGAAGAGCTAAGCATATTCATTCAGCACGACGATTTGCACACTTCTTAAGCAGTAACTGCGACGTTCTTCGGATCAGGTCTTCTTCGGATTCGCTTTAATTACGAGTACCCGAGCGGGTTTTCTCAGGCTGAGTACCAATTGTCGGACGTGACGAGTCTTAAATATCCTCTTCTCGGTGCGGTCGAGACGAAAGGGCGGGTGTGAGGGCGGGAGAGAGGACGGCAGCGCGGAGCGTCAGAATGAGCGTTAAATGACCCGTGAACGACTCTCTCGCCGCCGCCGCCGCCGCCGCCGCCGCCGCCGCCGCCGCCGCCGCCGCCGCCGCCGCCGCCGCCGCCGCCGCCGCCGCCGCCGCCGCCGCCGCCGCCGCCGCCGCCGCCGCCGCCTCCACCGCCGCCGCCGCCGTGCCGCCACCGTGCGTTTTCGGGCGTCGCGTCTTTTGGGTGATTCAGCACGGAGGCGGGGAAGAAGGCTGAGTTAAGCAGTGTCGCCAACTTGCAAGATTTATCACGACCACAAATCAATCGATCTTTCTTACTTCGACGAAGCATTATGTTGAGTTGTTGATGGAAGGCGTGTTCACGAAACGAAATAAACGAAGAGTGCTTTTACTGGCGGTACACATTTATTGATAATTCATTTCTTAGCTTATTTCATTCTTTAATATGTTTCATCTTGTCGGTTATACAGGTGTCCGTTTACCTTCGTAAAAGCTCGTACTTTGTGAAAGAACACGTCCACAAAAGTCGAAAACATTATCGCTGTTATGAGGATTGTCTCCATAGTTTCCACGCAATCGCGTCTTGAAAATTACGCAAAACGTTTCAGTAATCATTTTGGCAATGAACTTTATTTATGATTATTTTCGGCGTATCACAGCACTTAGCATCGGAAGGGGCCAGATGAATGGGACACCTACGCAAAATATAATTGTTCGAAGTGTTTCTCAGAAATTATTTTGGGAGTGCGTTTATTACGAATAGTGCCGATATGATAATATGATATGATATGATAAAATATGATAATTAAAATATAATAAAATATGAAAAAATCTCAATATTTATTTAGGGTCGTGCTGCACAGCACCACCCTAAATAAGAATAAACTAATTTATTCTTTTTCCGAAACCCTGGGGCTAAAGAATGTCCTTTGCAATAATTTTGGGTTTCCAATAATATTGTTTACTTTAAAAGACAAGTATGGAAAGTTACCCAGAGTTCCAAATCTGTCATTTTCAGTTGTGACATTAATCTCGTTAAAGAAGCTGAGCTGTAATTGTTTTCACATTGCGTTGTGATTTACTTGCATTTCATTTTTCAAACACAGTTTATGAACGATAGAGACACTACAAGTGTACTAAAATTGTTCCAAATTATGTTATTAAAACAGTAAACTAATTTTATAATTCCGTTGTAAGAATGAGCACGAAAAGCCGTGGCCCCGTGCAAATTTATAACGGAGACCCGAAGCCATTTGTAAAAAACCTGTTTATTTTCACAGATTTGCCCAATCTCTGATTTCGGGAGGAGACCACCGAGACATCTGGTGACTTATAAATGGTTCACCTGAAAGACAATTCCATTTTCTGACGTAAATTGCTCTTGGAATGTAGCAGTAAAATGTGACCTTTAAGCAGTGTAGAAACGTATTAGAAATTAAATAATTAATAATTTTTTTTAGTGGTTAGCAAAAATTCTTTGAAGTTTTTGTTTAAGAGGGAACGTTGGTAAGCCTCCCACTGATGGTAACTATTCATGACTGGAAAGAAATAAGTAATAAGCGCACTATAAGTGGATAAGAAACCTGTTTGTGCGTAATGTGCAAAGGAAAGTGACGTAAATTGAAAATTGAATGGCGTGGTACAGCTTTCCACCTTTTTCGAGTAACTCCCATACTCCTTTTATATTATTACTCCTGAAAGAAAAGTTTGATGGTCCTTGCGGAACACTTTCTATTTAAAGTATTCTAGTTAAAGTTTCTATTTAAGAATCTATTTAAAACGACTGGTTTAAAATAACAATTTATATAAAGCGAGCAGCGCAAATAATTACGCACGAGTGAGTTATCATTTCCATTTGTTGTCCGTTCGTGTGTGAATCTATTGTGAAAACCAGAGAACTCCTTCATGAAAGTCAATAATCTCGATTTCGATCGAAATATTACGAATTACCAATTTTTACACTCGAACGCTCATTAATCTACTTTCAAAACGAACGTAGTATATACGTAACTATCTGTATTATGAAATGGAATGGAATATTCCAAAAGCCCTAAAGCCTCGTTTCATTGAAATGATCCACTTTGTTGTTGTTATATTTTAAGTCTTCTGAGCGGCATTAAACGGAATTGACGAACGATTACGTACAAAATTGACAATAAACATCGGTGATTTTTAATTAATATTATCTTTCACCTCTCTCAATAAACTTCAGAAACCTTGAATGCATAACCGATTTTTCAGATTTTCTCGTTGCTGCAGCTAACAGTCAGCGTGTAGAGACACAACACATCAAATTGACATCCTGTCCAATATCGGCGAACGTAAGGCTCTTGTGAAATGGGAAGTTCGCCAGGCAATTGTTCGTTTTGTCCTTTCCAAGGGACGTGTTTGCGCTGTTTCGATTTTATCAACTGTTTTAAATGGGTTCTCCCCTCTGACTCACTTTATTATCTGCTCCCTAGCCGAAGGACTTGACAGAGCTCGCCCAATACTTGCTAATGGCACTCCAATCACAATTTTCCTTTTTTAGTTCCGTTCAAAAGGAAGCTACAATGGTTATAGAGATCTTTGAATTAAATGTTGAAATCAGAGTATCGACAACTTAATTTTCTCACAAAAGGAGGAAAATAAAAACGATCAGACAAAGAGGCGGACCGCTTCATGCGCTAAAGTAATGAAAAAATGGAGAGACAGTTTTCACAAAGACCGAACAACTGAAAGACATGTAATCAAAATAGTTTGAAATCAAAAAACAGAATAGTAAAAACATTTCCGAATATATTGGCAAAGCAGCGACACCGGTTCGGACAGATAAATAATGCAGAAATATCTTTCATTTTCTGTACCTAAGAGTCAAGAATCCCGTTGATTCACAGATATTCACGATATTCGCTAAATGAGTGGAAATTTCGGTTAAATAGCTTGTCTGTATCTACAACACACATTTCAATAGTTAAAAGAGAACAGCAAGTTGCCAACTTTACCATTTTACTTTGGTGAAAGATTAGATTAAAAAGAGAAACCGTTTTGAACGTAATCAGAAATAAGAATTTAGTTTCATTATTTAAATATTATCTTTTCAAGTGGGCTTCAACAAAAGATAACCGTCATTTTGTAAACTATGTAGTTTTCTGCACAGCAAAATGACAATAATTCAAAAGAACCAAAACTCTTCAAAAGTGTCGATGAAATATAATATTTTCAACTCATTTTATAAAGCAAAGTCTTCTAGTAGTCACTTATTTTGTGCAAATACAATAAGTACCAAAAAATTATTTTAATTCAGTATATTTTGAGTTAAATATCGAAACCTTAAAAGGCTATGTTTAAATGTAAATGCTGCGCTTTGCTTTACCACTATTGATTTATAAATGGTTCTTTCAGAAATTAAAAAAAAATTGTATTTCTTTTATGAGAGCACACGAAATCGAACTTTGAAATAAGAATCAAATCTGTTGCCCATTACAAAATTGACTAGATCCCTTCGAAACTTCTACTCTTTGTAATCATTGTTTTCAAAGTGAAAATAGATTCATAATCGAACCCGACTAAGGAAAGCTTTAAGAGTGATTGCAAAAGTGCAGTTTTGAGAAATATATTTTAACTCAGGTGTTTACAAGTCCAAATATATTCCTCAAGTTCTCAGAATCGAAATTTGCCAGAAAAACTATTCAATGCTTTTTTAAGTATTCCCATTAAGTTTTCGTTTTATCGATGTGCACTTCATTAAATATGTTGTCTTTTAAACGTTTTCTGAATAAGAGCTCATGAACACTCCTGTTTGCTTGTTTTTTTTTATTTTTTGAAACAGAATCTCAAGAATTTTGAAAGCAAATAAATAAATGCAGAACCTGATACATCTAGATGTTTTATTAAATTATTAGGCCTCAATTTTACATGCAGAGGTGTGAGGCAAATTCTATTTGGCTCTATCAAAGTTCCAGGTGCCACATTTTTAAATTACGGTGTTTATGTTTGTTTTGAGGGCCAACTTATCCCATCAAAATAGATGCTCTTGAGGTGACTGTCTAGTAAAAGAAACAGCATTTAGATTTTTCTTCATTTTTAGATAGAAATGTCACTTTTAAGGAAAGATGTAGCTAGTTAAATTGATGCAGTTACAATATTCAGCTTTGAAGTTTGTTTTTTTAACAAAAAAACTAGTATTTGCGAGATATGTTTAGCATCAATGAATTGGTGACGCCTGCTTGTCAACGGAATCCAATTCGCACTGATCTACAATTACCGTGCTTTCCCTGCTCACTTCCAGGCGAATGCCGGAGCAGGCCTACGGGTCATACACACTTCGTTCTCTATCCTATCCCATTCTCCATCCTTGGGGCCGAGCGATGGATCGATCACCAATGACCCATCCCTCTCCGCCCTACAGAAAATCTCCGACTAGTATCGGAGAGACACCAAGGCAAGCCATAAGTTCTGTTGCCCCAGAAAGGAGGAAAAAAGAAGGAAATATTCATTATTAACCCACTGCATGTAACTGAATTGGTTAGGAGCATTATCGGAAATAACAAGAATGAATCAAAGAGTATAATTGAATGACGTGATAAAATTAATTACACCCCTTCAGTTACCACCCAGGGTGCTTTACCGCAAGCACCGCACTTGGCGTTTCCGCTTTTGATGTACAACAATTGCAGCGCTGGCCGCACTCTGCTTAATCCGGGGTATCAGCCGCACGGCGCCCCTTGCGGGACGCGAGCGACCCAGCGCGGGCGGCAGCGGCGGCCACTGCGCCTTCCGCACCGCGTTACTACGCCATTCGGGCTAGCGCTCGCGCCTTGTTTAGGCCTCCCCACAAATTTAAGGAGGAGCTTGGAGTCGACCCGTGCCGCCCCGCCTCGCGACTCCCATTTCCGTCTCACCGCTCCCCATCCCCGAACCGTTCCTTGCAACTCCGCTCCGCTCCCTAACCGATCCGCCTGGTTTCATCACCCTCTTTCCTTCGCTCTGCCCGCCGCGCTTCGCCGCGTCTCATCCGTACCCACTCCGCTCTGGTTCTCCTCGCTCCGCCCGGGTTCCTAACCAGCTCGTACCTCCTTTGCATACCGGGAGAGATGGCTCAGTGCATCAACTGATGTCACTGTAGTCCCTTTGACCAGGGAGGTCCTAGGTTCCAGTCCCGGCGGAGGCAGGATTTTCGATACTAACTTGTCAACTAGGTCTAATTCAGTCGCTGTCTGCAGGAAAATTCCAGCGGCCGGCTGCCCAGATCAGTAGTTTTCCGTGGTTTCTCTGATCAATACCAGGTGAATGCCGGAGCAATACCCTACCAAACGGGCCACGGACCTCGCGTGACCTTTTCTCTTCCTTGTTCTATCCTCACCCCTTACACACACACTTACACTCACATATACTACGCTGCTACACATGCCGGGAGACCGGTCGGGGGCTTAGAGTTCATCTCAGGATGGGGCGGTGCCCCGCTGGTGGGAGATACCTGGTTGAGGGGAAACCCCGCTAGTCGACGGTAGGTCAGCGCCGGATCTCGCCATTCAACGGGGAAAAGATCACCGCCACCACTCCAGAGGAAAACACGCACATTACTTACGGGACCACTGACCTCTGTAGTTGTCGCGCCCGGAATCACGAATCATTTAATCAATCAACCTCCTTTGCCTGCCCTGTCCGCTCTGACCCGCTTCGCCCAATGCACCCACCCCGTCCCCCGGCACCGTTCTTTCCCGCACTGCCATCCCCGCCATGCTTCGTCCCGTCCCCGCTCTCGGTTTCGCTGCACTTCATCCCAACCCACTCTTCTACTTTTCCGTCCCAGCCGGGTTCCTCCTTCCCCGCCCCGTCCCCCTTTGCTTCTCCCCATCCCGCTTGGCCCTTTTTCCTCCCCGCCGCATCTCATCCCTTTACTACCCGCTCCACATCATTTCTTCCAGCACTGCCATCCCTCGTCCTACTTCGCCGTACTTACCACGCTCTGACTCGCCAGGCTTCATCGCTCTCCGCTCCCCTCCATTCCAAACCCGACACTCCTGGTTCATTTCCACCCGCACCTCGCTTCTCCTCCTAGCTCGCACTGTCTCGCTTCCTTCACGCCCTGCTTCTCCTTGATCCTTTCTGTCCCATTCAATCCCGTTACTCTCCGCCCCTTGACGTTGTTTTCTCGTTCAGGTCTCCCATAGTTCCCTCCCCTCCCTCCCCATCGTGTCTCACCGCTCCTCATCCCTTCCCGCCCACTCTGCTCCAAGATCCCCGTTCCAAGAGGTTTCTTTTTCGTCCCCCTACAGTTTGCCTCGTGTCTCTCTTCCCTGCCTCGCCCAGTTCCTCTCCGCCTCGTCCCTTCCCTTACCAATCCATTACTCCCCGCCCCGTAACTTTCATCCCATCTGTCCTTTCCATCCCTGTCCTACCCCGTCACACACGGTCCTGCTTCCTTCCCGCTTTGCCTCATCCCTTTCCCACCACCTTCCCGTTTCTCCCCGCCTCGCTGCGCCCTCCCTCGCCCTATTCCTCCCCTGCCCGAGCCTTTCCTCCCGCAACGCCATGCCCTCCATGCGCCGCGCGGGCGCTCATCGTGGCCGACGGAAAGCTCATTACTGCGGTGGGAGAAACGACCGAGACGTACCCTGTCTGGAGTAGGTTGGTGATGGGTGCGTGTAGGGTTGGAGAAGGAGGATGAGAGGGGAAACGGTTTGCTGGTTAATCTCTCAGCCGAGCCTGAGAGTCGGCCGAGCCCCAAAAGCTCACCTGAACTGCATTGATCTCACTATTTACCTCGAACAATTAGTATCCTCAAATTAGTCACGTACTGTACTAAAATTTTGAAAACTAGAGATGCTACAGGAAATGGCACAGACTTTCCTGTGTTAGTTTTCTATTTTCTTTTGGTCTCGGTTAGCTATTCAGACTTGCAACATATTCTTGCCAGCTGCCATCTATCGCCGCCCAAACTACATTGTTTTTTTACCTTTTTTCAGTTTCTTCCCTTTTCTAATAGTAGAACAAAAATACTTTTTTATAATATTAAAGAACAGTAGAACCTCGTCCTAAATGGCAATTTGTGAAACATGTGGAACCGTTTTTAATAAATGGCGTTTCAGCTCTTTTGTAAATTTGAAATTTGAAGCTCTTTTTCATAGACAATTTTTGAGTTTTCGAAAAACATCATTTACAGTCATTTGAAGTACATAAACTCACAAATACAATAGTGTTTACAAATTCCTGGAAATGTGCATATTAACGGTGTGAGATGATCTTTTCAAAAAATACATTTGTGTAATATTTGGATAAAAAGTACCCGAAAATGAACATTACGTCATATTAAAGAGTGCAATTAGCACTATCCGTTCGAAAGATTTGGAGAAAAAATTGAAGCCATTTATCAGAAAATGGCATTTGATCGTTTTTGAAAATGCGGAATTTTGAGCTAGTTTTCACAGAAAGCGGTTGAGTTTTTGAAAAACGTTGTATAGCATTATTGAAAGCACATGTACTTGTAAATGTAATAATGTGAATAAATCGCCGGTAACATAAATATGAAGGACGTGAAATACAAGTAAAAAAATTGATTTTGTGATTTTGAAAAAACAAAAGAATAGAGCAAGTTGATGTTAATGTCATCTCTTAGAATACATTAGGCACTATCTCTACCAATAGTTTAAAGAAAAAAATTGGAGTCGTTTTTGAGAAAATATTGTTTTTGTATTTTTTTAAATTGCACGTATTGCACGCAATATAATGCGCCAAGAAGTCTAAAATTTTCAAAACAATGTATGTGACATAATGAAAGAACTCACTAAGGAGAACAAATTGCATTTGAAGGAAAAATCTCTATCTTCAATTTTGTAGCTGTAGCAAGAGGCCTAAAAAAGCTCAAACTTTTGCAATTTTCAAAAATCCAGAGTTAACCGTAAAAATCGGACTAAAATGAGACCGACACTAATCTCTTAAGCGTTCTTTACGGTATCCAAAGACAAAGTTTAGTTTAGTAATTTAAAGCCATTTTAGAGAAAATTATGAAAATGTTGAGGCTCCATGTAAATTACCCCCAAAATCAAAATATCCGTTTCATACTCAGAAAGCCTGGAATTCCTTTACATTTTTCAGGAAATAACAAATTATCAATTTTGGAGAAAAACCAGATGAACTGTTTAAGAGCCAGTTTTGACCATAGACGATTTGTCGTCAATAGATTTTTCGAAATCAAGGACCTAGAAAAAATTGTATTCTGACTACACAACGTGTTAGATGAAATAGTTTACAATGTGTAGGAATAAGATTCATCCACTTTTTCAATACCCGGAATCGGCAATAAACGTTTTTCTGTAGGAAATTTTTCTCTTTAGGACGCACATTTTCAATACTTTCTCTTCTTACGAAGTAAGTAAAAAGTGTTAGAATCATTGAAACATTGAGGTTTTAGAATTAAAATATGGTAAATGAAGAACAGCAACATGATATCTAAGCCATATAATGAATAGTATCCGTAAAAATGACTGAGACGTAAACGTTCATCGCATACATATTTTTAATTGAGCAATTCAGCATCATTGAAAATTGGTATTCCAAAACATTGCAGGCGTAACGAAGGGAAATGCCTAAATCCTCTCATAATTCCTGGAACTGCAAACCCCTCCCCACTAGCGTTCTGCTCCTCCCCCTTTCCGTATCAAACGCACTCCCACAAGTGCCCACAAACCCACATCCCATCTCCCCATCTCCCCTTAGCGGCTTCACCATGAGCTTCCTGGAACTCGGTCGTCCATGAATTGTAACCCCTACCTCCCCTCCCCTCCCCTCACCCCTCCCCCTCCCACGTAGACAGCGCTCACGCTCTAAGCCCCACGCAGGTAATTGACCGAGCAGACTGCGGCAATGGCTGGAGCCAATGGCAGCGGCAATGGTTGCCACTTCCCCGAACTTCACCTGGAGGCTCCGAGTTTAAGAATTATTCTGAGGGCTCCGGGTTAATATTCAAAAATCTTCCGATCACACGAGCAATTTCTAAAAATTGTAAAATATCGTTCGATCAACTCCAACGTACAATAAATGGCGTTTATGTACCGTTAAATCAGTACTATTACATTCATACGTACACAGAGGTAACAGGCACACGTGTGTAATCTGAGAATAATATTTGTCTAAAATCTGTCATTTCGTAATTATTAGGTTTTTCAGTTTGCGCAATGTCGTATCAATATTAGAGATTATTGTTTATTTTCTCATTATGAATTACGCGTTAGACATTTCAGTCTTTCCGCTCAAATATTGTTTTATTCGTAATGATGATTCCGACTGCCGTACTCATTAACTGAACATATTGAAGGAAGAGGATACTGCCTTTGTATTTGCAATAGGTTATTGAAAATATAAATATCATTTTTCATTTTGAAGTAAAAAGTAATTTTATTTTAAATCAGAATTTATTTTCTGATCAAAGCACTCGTTCGAAAATATCCGCAACCCGGGGTTTGAAAAGGTGACAGCACGCCTTCAGACGAGTGGTGTGTTGCACCTCGCGCTCGGTAGTTTGGGGCGTCACAACGAGGTCAGCGCATTCCCGATATTAATAACCGAGTTAGCGCGCGGCCGCGGCCGCCAACGCCACCGCCGCCGGGGGCGCGCCGTATCAAAAAGTCGTGGTTATGGCTTGCCACTGCGAGAGCAGCAAAAACGCAACCGCTGCCGCCGCCGCCAACGCACCACCGCGCGCCGCCACTGCCGCCACCCCGTTGTCACCGCCGCCGCGAGGCGTAACAGAGAGTAGAGGAAAAAGAGGAAAGATCGCTAGTTTGGAAGCAGGTTTCGTTTGGGTGCTGCGGCCGACAAGTGTTCCGATTCTGCACCCACAATCGCGAGAGTTAGGACCTACACTATTGGGATTTGAGAAAAACTCGTAGCGGGGCGGTTTGCTTTCTACCTCTGCGTAACCATGTGGAATTTGTGGTGGACGGAGAAGTTTCACGTCAGATTTCCTTGAGATTTTTGAGATTCCTTGGCGTATTCCATTGGCACCTTCCCTTGGCACCTTCCATTGCTTCATCCTCATTCACCACCCCCATCAGCATCATTATTTTGATTTCAATTTCTGGTGTAAGAAATTCAGACACATTGAATCACAAGGGTTAAGTATTTATTATGACAAATTGGTTACGTTTTTACTTTCACATTTGACCTTTCAGTCAGATCTACAGTTCCTCCTACCTGAATATTGGTATATTTTCTTCGGCTTCTATATTGCCTTGCCTTTTATTCAATCTTTATTCACCGACATAAACATTCGCCCGAGAACCCGCAGCCACCGAAAATGTCCATCGCAACTATGGACGAAACATTTGACCTTTCAACGCCATACGGACCACGGCATATTAGTCCGGAAACCTTTACTAATAACATAAACATTGTCAATTTTATAATTTCTTTCAAATGAGTTGTCTGTAATGGAGTCTCTTAACATAAGTTAGCTAACTTTATGAAGATAATTGAGTAAATTGTACCACAAATGTTTTCTACTTCCCATATTCCATGAGTACTTTCATTGGCATTAGCTTAAATGATTCTGAAAAATGGGAATGGATTTAAGAAGAAACTGATATACTGACATTGTAAAAGAGAAATGGCCACTAACAAAATTGTATTTCGTGTCACAACCGTATCAGTTGTTCTTTTGCCATTTTTTTTGTAATATGAGTTCCACTGTTTAAAATCAGTGTACTTTCTTCTAGCTGTGGATTACGATGTTCACCTAGTGAGATATTAGACTCTGTATTAATATGTACTTGTGCAGTGTCGTCTGTTTTTCTAATTACCATTGATATCAGGACACTTCGCACGGACTAATACAATTGCCATATAAAATTTTAATACTTATGGTCGCAACTCAGAAACTCCCTTCTAGTATCTGGATTTAGTAACATGAAACGTATCTCATTGTAAATCATTACTGCGGGGTTCCCTCAGAAAGGACATTATCCTCAAGACACTCGCTGAAAAACAATCTGCTTACAAACCTTAGGTACGATATCTACACTTACGTCTTAGTCCATTATCTCTTCACTTCTTTTCTATTGTACTGGTTGTGCATAAGCGATTTCAAATGCCCAACAGAGAACAGTTTTCGATTTACAAAAGCAGCCAATACCTCTGAGTCACAAATCCTTCCATCATATCACTTTCTTAAAATAAACTTAACATTATCTCTAGAAATTCACCCCAATTTTCACACACGTCATAACATCTCTAGTAATAAAAAATTCCTCTTCTTCCAACGTAGTGAACCCCAAAGTTTTAGACCCATATGACACGATACTTTCAGTGTGTAGTTTCCTTCTTCCTCTTCCATGCATCATCTACATCATTCATCTTGTCTCGGTAACAAACTTCTACCACCGAATTCGCGATTGCCACACGGAGAGCCACCGAGTTTCGCGGCGCTGGCGCGTTCGCCAAAAGAGGAAAGCGTCGCCGGCGCGAGCGCGTGGAAGTGGGAGGGAGAGAGAGAGAGAGAGGGGACGCGAATGGAGATCGGGAGCAGCGAACGTCTGCGGTTGGCCGCAGTTGCGGCGGTTCGCCTCAGCGAGTCAAGCCGCAGCCGACAGTGTATGCCGCGCTGTATACTCTGTTGAAACCCTCAAATTATCGCAGTAGGTGCGCGGTCGACGCCGCAACCGAAGGCTCACCATCGCCACCACTGTTGCTACTGGCTTGTTTCAGTTTGGCTGACCCCGCGTCCTAAGCTTATGGCGCCAACAACTCAACGATTTTTTATTATTTAATGTCGCATCAACATCTAGGTCATTAGCGACCACTACTGGGTTGAACGTTATGGTAACTGTGAAGATGACATGATATGGGAGTGAAAGGACGAACACAAATACAACCATGCTCGAGGCGTGACGCGAACCCGCGACCCTACGGTCCGAGATCGTTAAGTCAGTAGTGTTGTAGCGATCTCAGCCACCGGGGATCGGCTCAGCGAATATTGTCTCTTGGACGATTTCTAGGCTCATCAAACCTTGCGGGAGCGGTACAGTTAATTCTTCAATATTAATCACTATCAGTTCTAAGCGCATCCATCAGCCTCGGCACAATCGTCATCAATTAACCTAACTTCATTTCCCCTGCAGCACCACCTCTACAATCACTACTAACACTACCAACTCAACTACTGCTGCCTAGAGACATGTGGAAACGAGCAGACATGGTCAGCTCCTTTCCATACCTGGATATAGGTAAATAGCTCCATATGGCATTAGATAAGTAGATAAAACTTGGTTTCTTACGGTTCTCCGATTACCTTGCTTCTCATTCCTTCATTATTCCGTCATTCACAGCACAATAATTACCAAATGCACCACACTTTTCTGTTTATCATCGGTGTTAGTAAATATTTTAACATTCCAGTTACCATCACCATGTTCACAGCAACACCTGACATCACGTGGCATAGAACCAGCATATTTTCCTCTAGTCATCATTACACTGCCGAACACTCAACTGCCACCACTACGCCCCCGCCCCCGCGCCCGCCCCCGCGACCGCCCGCGCGCCCGCCCCCGCGCCCGCCCGCGCGCCCGCCCCCGCGTCCACCACCATTTTCGGCTCCCTCCTGCTGCGCCCGCCTCTACCTGATTACTTTCTCCGATGGTGACCATTGTCTTGTTAGTCGCGCGCCACGCATGCTTTATAAATCATTTGTCGCCCTAGTTAGCGCAAGATAGAATTAGCTTTTAAAGCGGTCAAATCCCGCGCGCGGAATAATGTGCAGTGCACTTGCAAAAAAATTGGCGGTCATAGTGTTGAGAAAAAATGTAGAAGTAATACTTCAAATATTTCTTCAGTCGTTAAGTCAATGTGTTCTTTCTGTAATAAGACACTTAATGGGCCATTGCTGGACCGCTGACCAACGATTCTTATCGTGGCCTGGCTCCAGGTTTGAATGTGGCATTTAAAGTGTTCCGCCAGGTGAACAGGTGTCAAGATTTATTTTCCTTTCTTCTGAAACATTCCAGTACTGTACTAGTATATTGTATTTATTACTAGTATAAAAGTATTTATTACAGCAATACAGTGGAGCCTCAGTTGGTTGCGTCATTCTTGAGAATGATTTATTAAACAAATGTGAAGATGTACCGACCACACTAATGTTACTTTAGTTCAGTTAGTATTTAAGTGTAAGTGCTTCACCTAAAATTTCTGATTTACAGAAGGACGTCGATTATCCGAACTTATTGGGACCAGGATTCAGGTATTCGATTATTCGGATAACCGAACATAAAAATGGCAAGTATTCATAAAATGGTGTATGTATAAAGTTTCTTTAAGAGAACTCACCATTAAAATACGGCAGTGCACATACAAAATCCTGTATATAATAAACACTGGTATGCTATAGTACATAGTACCTTATTCTTGAAGAAATCGCATAAACTTTCTGAGTTTTTAAGCATTTATTGTTGGATTTGTCAAAGTTTACTGAAGTCAGGTGATTGAATAAAGTACAGTATTTCGTTAATATTTCATCACTGTCACTCATATTAGCGGAAATCATTCTCAATATTCAGTATTACAAAAGAAAATGAATATGTATAGTATATGGTACCTAATTTTAAAAAATTAATTATTCAGAGAAAATACGAGTTCGGATATTTGACTTTTCGGATGATTGACATTCCGATAATCGACGTCCCACTATATTTTATTATTTCTTTAAATTCACACAATAAAGAAGTAATGAAACCTAAAAAACCTGTGTCAAAATCTTCACAATACACCAAACTATTATTAATTAATAAAGAAAAATTGTTTTGATAACTATTAAATCAATTTTTTTCAATTCTTCAATGAGGATAATTTTGTTGGCAATGGCTTTATAGTTCCCAGGTTTTATTGCCTTTCTCCAGTACTCCTAATAACAAGAAATATATTTACAAAACAATCGTAGGAGAATATGTAACGTCGAATTTTTATCATTTAATGTGTGAAAAATCTTTTAAAAAATAAAACAGTCTGAGCCCAACTCAACAATTGCTACTTACAACGCGTTAATGATCATAACGGAGGCGCAGGTGTAAGTTGTAAAGCTCTCAAAAAGTAGCAACTTGCAAGCCATAAAAGCACTAGAGCGTTTAAAAAGAGTTCTTTTTTTCTACCAGAGGACACTGAACTTCCTACTTATACACCGACAATATCTAGTATGTAGTAAAAATACCTGTCGTAACTTATCCCCTGGATATATCGCAAAGGAGCGAAGCAATTTCACGACCGGTTCCGAGGCTCCTGTAGAGTCTATAAACGTAAGTTACCGGTGTCTAAATTCACCCGTGGGGCGCTACTTATTTACTTTAGTAGATTCTTTGAAATACGATTCCCAATAATAAGTTATGTGATCGTGTTGCCACCTGAATAAAAACCAAATTGAAACGTTCCTTTGAGAGATGCTTAAGACATGTAGGTATAAACCTGTTCAAGAATTTTATGCCATTATGATTTTTAAAGTTCATGTAGATCGACTAGTTGTCGATCTATCGAACAAACGTATTTTGTCGTATTCGACATACTTCTTTGAGATTTGAATTCAAATGATTTACACGATTCATTCAGTTATTTTGAATGAGTCAATAAATGCTTTCGGACCAAATACCTGCTGATTCTCTTGCATTTTTTGTTAACTCAGACACGTTATTTGCACCTAAGGAATACGGTGCGAATATCTCTGCAGAAACGTTCAGAAATACTAAGCAGAATGGCAAATTTAAAAGCAAAAGATAAAGAAAGCGCTGAATTGATTTATTTGCTATATTTTAATATAACAAATTTATTTTTAATTTATTATTAATTTATACAATAATAATAGCAAGACAACCTGAAAGTCTGAACGCCGAAAAGGACAGATTTTCAAAGGGTCAAAGGATCTTTGTCAAAGTGTCAGATCTTCCTGCGTTTGCCGTAGAAGGATGTGGGAAGAAGGGGGAGGCCCTATGGATACTGCATATCCGTTTACCGCATCACCGCATGCGAAATACTCGAGGAAAAGCATAGGAAAATTCCAGGACATCGCACTCATCTCCTGGGGAGAGAGAGTCTGCTCGATTAAGGTAGATTTAGGTAGTTTAAAAAGAGTTCGCTTCATTCAAAACACATGAACTAATGTACGTTATATGAACTAATGTGATATCATCAGTTTAACTTTTACAAAATTGTGATAATGAGATTTTTCATTCACAAACAAAACATTCAAAACGTAAAAACATAGAACCAAGAAATATCGATGTTAAAAAAATACCGCCTTGAATAAATGGGTGTATTAAACATCGATATTTTTATAGAAAGATTGTTGTTTTAAAAACATCGGCATCATTGTCACATCTCTATTTCCCCTCGCCCACGCTCAGGAGGTAGTAAATGAATATGATTCTTATCATCACCATACTGTTCATTTTAATGAACGTCTTGCCAATAGAGACAAAACATAAATAATATTTTTTCAACAAAAGCTTCCGTCATTTGATATCTCGAAATACCGCAGCGGAAACTTCTACATCGCTGGCCTCGCTCGGGCATTCCAGACGGCATCAGCGGTGGCGACGGCCGCGCGCGAGGGGGCGGGGAGGGGCGGGGTGGGCGCCAACGAAAAACACGCTGCCGTGTGTCAAGTGGCATAATCCCGGGCCAAGTTATAAGCGCAGTCTTTCTCCTGATATTGCGTTAGCCTTGAGTAACGTCGCGTGGAAGACATTAAAATATCAACTGAGATTATCTCGTTCCCGCGGGGAGCGCTTTCTCCGCCTCCGCGGCGCGCGGCTCCTCCCGTTTTCTAATGCGCTCGCCCGCTCCAAGCGGCGGCGGCGGCGGCGGCGACCAAGGGGTAGCGGTGGGCGATGCCATGACACTGGTGATAGACTCGGGACCAACTCGAAAGGGAGTTTTGGCCCGCAGGAAGCGACTGCGATCTCGGTTTTCTGCGGATGCGCAGATGCACAAAAGTTACATGAAACTTGAACTCCTCGTGCGCAGAAGGTCGATACTGCTTTCGACTGCTTTAGCGTTCGAAGATGGAAAAACTCCCTAAATATGTCGGGCGATCCTAGGATTCGAGACTCTACGGTGGCAGGATTTTAGACACTTGCTAGGTAGGATTTAGCTGCTGTGTGGAGGAGAATTGTAGCGGCAGGCTGCTTTGATCGGCAGTTTTTGTTCTGAGCGGTAGTTTTCCGTGGTTTCGCCGGTTTATACCAGGCCAATGCCAGAGTAGTTCCCTAACAAATGGGCTAAGAACGGCTCGCCATCATTCCTTCGTCTTCCTTGTTCTATCCCCCCCTTACATACACACACACTTAAACGTATGTAAACTACACTACCACCCGTGTCGGGAGACCAACCACGAACTTAAGAGCTTGGCCCGCCTGGGGTGATGCCCCGCTGGTGGGAGAAACATGGATAGGCAAACACAGCAAGCTGGTTCTGTACGTTGGCGCCGAATCTCAAATACGGGAAGGACAACGTCACCTCTCGCGACAAAAACAAGCACTACACTTACGAGACTAACGACCATAGCAATTGAAGCGCTGGAAGAAACAAAGAAATCGATTAACCAAGTATGTCTTTAATCAGTTGTAACGAAATCTTTAATTAATTGTAACAAAGTTATAAATCTTGGTAAAAATAAACTATTTCAAATATATTTTCAGGAACATGTTAAGAAAAGTACTATACAGAAACAAAACCGAAAACTTAAAATACACTTTTCACGTCGTTCAGAAATCACATTCCGAGACTAATTAAGAGCCTTACAAATTCTGGAACAATATTAACGTTACTCACTGGGATTACAGAGTTACATAAATATGTTTCTGAAAATATATTTGAAATAGTTCATACTTACCAAGATATGTACTTGTAAGTTGATGTGAGCGTTAGCAGGAAATCCTACTAAATATCCATTGTGCACCAACGTAATACACCACATTGTCACACTACATAATCACTGAACATGTTTTAGGAAATGTAGTTTTGGAAATGATGAACATGATTTAGGAAATGTAGAAAAGGGTTTTGGTCGCAGTGAGTAGAGAAGTTAAACCATGATTTTGTCGACATTTCAGAATATTTTTATCCTATCCTTTTGTAAGGACTGGTGTAAAGATCATGAAATATCACTATATATACTTTAATTTTTCTACTCACTTTACCAAATTTCGTGAACTACATTTCCTAATTCTGCATCATGGTCGTGAACTCTACAATGGTGAACATGTTTTGTCATGTCACGTATCAGATTATTGTTGAAACGTTGCATTTATTAACACTGTGTCTGGAGTGTTTACATGCTTCTGTAATCCAAATTTTTGCATAGAAAGTATTTTTCTACCCAACGTTTGATTGCTTATTGCATCTCAGCCGTTTGGAATAACGAAGAAATTCATTAGGCTAAGTATGCTTAAAATTTTCTTAAGAGCTTATTTTTGAAGTTTCGACGTTTCCTCCCTGAACATTCTAAATATGGCGGAATTCAAATATTCCCCAGCCTTTTAGAATTTTGATTTAAGAAAGTTCACAGTTTGTGCCTTCTCTAATACAGGTTGAGTCACTTCAAGTGGGAAAAAATGTTCACCGCTGTCTTCTGCTCAATCAGATAAACGAATGTTTCCAATGTCATTTGCTGAGAAATGCTTCTTGATGCGTAGCTCTTTCTTGATGATTTTTCTTCTTCCATAACGTCGAGGAGGTTATGCAGATAATGAGTTGAAGTTCTGAGGATATTTTTAAATACTGCTGAAGGACGATATTTTTTTCGATACAAACAAGCAAAAACGCAAATTTGTAAATCGACGGATGGGGCGTACATGAGGATAGCCCTATATTGCGCGCTGGGACCGTGCTCGATTTTAGGCCATCGAAACAGACTACACGCCGGACGTCAGAATTACATTGCATTCCCTGCTCAAAAATGATGGCTCTCGGGTCTACAACAGCGCTACGAATCTTGGAAATGTCCAGGAATTTCCAGTGTTGCAACAGGCTGCGACGATATCGACTAGTTACATTACATATTTCACGAGAATATACCATCTGAGGCCAACACGATAAAAAAATTGTTATTGATAATATTATGAGGGACAAAGTGGCGTGCTTTATTTCACCTGAATGACTCATCGTTTTTTAACGCGGCGTTGAAATGTCTCCGTCTCCGCAGAGCATTACGAGTTTTCCCGTTTTCCAATAAGCAGGTCTGCTGATTGCTGAAGTATTATTGAAACGAAGTTTGGAACAATTGCAGTTATTTTGTCGTCATTCGAATCATACTTACATAGAAAACAGATGCTGGATGACTTGGGTTTGTGATTTGAATGAAGATCTGTTACTTCGACATTGTTTAAATTTGTAAGTACGTTCGTTAAGTGTCATAAAACGTTATTTGATGGTTGGTGGGTTGGAATGGTTAGTTAAGGAGTTGGTGGTTGAATGGCATGAACACCAATTCCACTTTGCAACCTTATGTTATTACGCTTTTGCAGAGTTCAATAAATCTATTTCGCTCCAGTTGAACTACCTGCTTCCTTGTATCGTATTTATCATGCGTTTAATATATTTCTAAAAAACATGTACATGTCTCAATCACCAGATAAAGTTACTTCATTGCAATATTTTCTTCCAATACAGCGTTACCGAGGGGATACAAACAATGGCGGGCAGGAACCACAACATCCGTATCAACATCGACAATGAACACTGCGCTACAACAGGGCGGGATTTCTTCGCACCACGCTCCAGACCCCGCCATTCCCTCTGCCCCCATCACACATACACCCCCACTCCCGTTTCAACACCCCAGTCCGTATCATTTTCAAGGCCATCAACTCTGAAACCACCGCTGAAACTGTCGTTATCACCGCCGCTCCAATCAGCACGTTCACGGCCCCACGTCTCCTTCACCATCACCGCCGAAGTCACCATCACCACCGACGCAATCACCGCCAGCGCGGCCGAGCGCATGAGGCGGAGGCTGCAGCGAAATGTCACAGGGCGCTTCTCCTTGCGCAAAGGGCGGTCGGCGTCGCCGGCGCTCGCCTGGGGACACATGGGCGGCGGCGGCGCGGCCCGGCGCGGCGCGGCGGGGGCGGAGCTGGCGACAAAGAGCGCGGGGCGATCACGACGTGCGTGAAGAAATTCAAGTAACTCGGGGAGATTGTATCATGTATGCACCTAATGATTAGTATGCTACTTTGGTGTACATTGTCTAAAAATTGGTTTACTATAAAATTTTGACATTTCAGAAATTTAAAGATGCAGTGTTTGTTACCATTTTGAGATTATTGGTGTTGATTAAAAATTTTCAATTTTTTAGTTTTCTAATTTTAGTTTTGGAGCCACATTTTTTAAAACCTTCTGTATGTTTTTTTGTTATTAAAAATCATGGGGGTTCATTTCCATTTCTCTTGTAAAAATTAATCCTCTGAATTGTGTTTAATTGTGAATAATAGTTTCCGAAAACCGTCACAGTAATTTCAAAATTAACGGATAAGGAAAACTTACCTTAAATGATTGAATATTGTGTTTAAACACTCGGGAATAATTATACGAACGAAAATAAGAACTATGGAGAAAATCCATGGTTGTTAGCAGTGTCAAAGTGGGTAGCGTAATAATAATAATAATAATAATAATAATAATAATAATAATAATATATTATACAATAATAATATTAATATATACGTTTATTAACAAAGAATGTTATTAAAGAGTTTTTGCACTCAGTTGTTGCAGCGGACAGAACTATCAATCTTCTGCGCAAGCGCAGTTCAAGTTTTCGCGTCACTTTTGTGTATCTGCGCATGCGTAGAAGATGAATAGCACTGTCCGATATGACGTGCAAAAACTCTCTATTTTTCGTGTCTGAATAACGACATTTTAACTTAGTATTCCATCAATTACACACTATACTTTCGAAAACAACTATCAAGTAGCATAATATTACGATGCACTAGATATATGTATATGTAATATTTTCTACACCAGATTTCCCGCAGAATAAGATAATTTTACAGAGTGCACTTGGATTTCATAAAGCAACAGTGTCGAGTCGATTTCTCCGCAATTGAAAACGATTAGAGAATTACCTATGTCAAAACACTCTCAGAAAATCATGCAGAACCACATTTCCTCATTCTTTCCCTGGCCATTATTTTCTCTATGTTACCTATCATGGGACTAAAAAAGCATGTCTCCAATAAAAACACTATTACTGAATATTCTCGACACTTAGCTGCAAATTGCTTTTAAGGATAATGAGCAAGGATAACGTCAACTACAACAACGATACGATTCAAAAGCGTGAGCTGTTGAGGAGCTCTCGCTGAAATTATCATCGTTAACTTGGTGAATTAAAGATAAGTAACTTGAGGAAGAAGAGTGTAATGATGCGAGACTAATTGTGGGAAAGATGTAGGCTTAGAACATCTCTTTTATTTACATGCACATATTACATAAGTTTACTTTTAATTACATATATTTATGCTAAAGAAAAAACATCTGATATAATTGGAACAGAGCTCTGAGAACTGGAAATATTTGAATAGAAAAAAAGCTAAATTTTTCATGATGAATCATGATGATTATTAAGAATTACTCGAAGAGAACTTGTGACCATGATTCACCCGATAGATGTACTGTTAACTACTAAATCAACAGAAACTTAACACCAATTTTTCCAACTTCCTAGAACGTCATAAATATACAAACGTAATATCGAACTAGAAAATTAATCAGAAAAGAGCTTAAACGTTCAAAACACGAGGAAAGAATTACTTGTCTGAATATTTTACTACTCAACCAGATCTGGAAACAAATCAAGGAAGTTAAAATGCGCAACAGGAAACAAAAGTCAGCAACTACAATCAGGAACTGAGAAATTGCAGCCTCTGAATCGATGCTACGAGTAGGACGGCTAACTAGAAGCAACCAAACTTAGTCGCGAGGAGGTGGCTTTGGAGGGGATAGGGCCGGGCGATCGCGCGACGAAGCAACGTGGGGGTGAGGTGGGGTGGGACATCGGTCGGGCATTCACCTAAAGACGTCGTGAGCGCACCATCAACGAGCGATAGGGCGACCGCAGACGAAATAGACTTGCACCATCCTCCGCCGGCAACCGCCTCCTCCACCACCACATCATTCTCCACCTCCTTTTCTGCCTCGAATGCTACCTCCTCCCCCACCTCTGCCATCACCTAGGTCATCTCCACAAACTCTACCCCCGCCTCTTCCTTCTTCCACCACCATCGCCCGGCACATCCCAGCCGCCTCCACCTCCGCCTCTCCTCCATTACCGCCTCCCCACCTCCGCCTTCTCCTCTGCCACCATCACCACCACCACCATGGTCTCCTCCTCCCCCACAGCAGCCGCCGCCTCAGCCTTCACCACCAGCTCCTCCGATGCCGACGCCACCACCACCACCCCTACCGCCTTCGCCGCTCCGGTGCAACGACCCCGCACAATAACCTGGGCGATTTGGCGTCGCAACCGACGCCGCGCCGACCGCCCCGGCGAGGCGCCGTGGAATTCACTAATGACCCAGTCCCGACGCGGCCCTTTGCTCCATCGCGAACCATTCCCCGCGAAATCTGGTTATTTGTGCAATCGGCCAAAGAACCCCTCGGCGGCAAGGCGGCTGTTGTTTCCGCGACTGACCTATACGCCCGTTTGCTATGTCATCGTTCGCTCGTCTACAGTAGCTTGCGGCTCGTGCCGCCGGCGGCGCCGCGTCGAGTGAAACACTGAGATGTCCCGTTGCCCTACGACGACAGCTCGGCATTTGTGGAGGCGGTGGAAATCCCAGTACCCTGAATTTGGATGGCGTAACTCGTGTTGGCTTTAAGATGTTGTGGTAGTCACAGCCCAGTGATTTACGCCACTCAATATAATTTTGTGGTAAATTGCCTGAAGAAAGTCCGCTCATTCGAATTCTACGTTTACTATTCATGTATTTTTATTAGACAAGTTTTACAATGCATCCTCGTAGATAATATCGGTATACTCAGCTCTTCCAGAAAATCTGCAGCTCTCATTTCTGGCCGACGAATGTGCCTCAAAACACAATTTGCAGTTTTAATAAAGTAAAGAAGTCTCTGTTAGGTAAGTGCAATTTAAGTTAAATGAAGATAGAAAATTCTACATGAAACAGTATTACATTCGCTAGAGTGGTATTTCCTCCCTTAATTAGTTGTTCTTTCCATGTTAAGAGTACTAAAACCTACTAATACTAGTCCGATAGAATACTAATCGAATACATCACGTTTAATCGCGACAAAATTCTTACACTAAGGTAACATCATACCAAAAGTTTATAGTAAGGTTAGCTTAGCAATAAAGCATGTAATAGTTGTTGGCGTTATTAGTAAATAACGGACGGGATTGAAGTTCGTAAATCGAGGCTATATCCAACGAATATAACCGACCGTTTTTTCTTATATAGGGCATGAGTCTTACAATACTTTACCTCATACCGCCATTTAAGAACAATTATTATTGATAATATTGAAATTGATGTAAATTCTTCATAATACAATAATATTATTATTGATAATACAATTTATTATCTTTTTAAGGAATTTAATACGTTTCCTTGTGAATACTCATTGAGCTTATTAGTCACAACGTATTTTTTTTTCCATTTCTTAACGTCAGAAGACTTTTAAATCTTTGAAGGACGCCGGAATTTAAGATAGGGTTTTTGCTTATCTATTGGGTTTCGTTAAGTCGATTAAAAAATACTTTACAAATGCATACATTTGTCATTGGATTATTTGGATTTATTAAAATTAATGTAATTAAGGTGTATTACTATGCAGTTTACTTACAAAAAAGGTTAATAATTTCAATCATGTTAATGGGGTATTGTGGAAATTCCCAAAATTTAGATGTAAAGTCAGTAACAGTTAGTTAAATTATTAACTGTTAAAACTCTGCCCATATTTTTTAGGGCCTATATCCAACCGACAGCCGCTTAACCTTTACGTCCCGATGGGACGCGTATTCGACCATAAACTAGACACCAATTTATTTGCAGGCTTCTCTGATCTGGAGTCAGCAAAACGCGAGGCCCTCTGCGACTGCACATACATGAGAGTCAAGGGACAAACAACCATACCCAGCGAGGGACTCGAACCCGCGACCGAAGCGCTGACTCTGTACATGCTTTTAGCCACCTCGGCCATCCAGATCGGCTTTATCTCTATAAATACTTAAAACATTATCGCGTCCAATTAATGATTTCTTAGTCTTGTCAGACTTTTGAGAGGATCAAAAGAAGAATAGAAGTAGCTCTGGAGTTTCTGTGAGTCGACTTTTTTCACAAATTTCAAAAGATGCCTATTTATTGTTTATGATGTAACAGTGACGACTTGTATTTTTAAGATCTGCACGCCTTTGATGATATTATTACACATGTTAGAGTTACACAAAACTCTGAAAGTCTTTGGAAAAAAACGATAAGCACGAGATTAAAATGTAAAGTATTTTTAAAACTTACCTTGAAATCTTCCTTTCACTACAAATTATTATTGCTTGAATTATTGCTTGTAGTTTTTCCAAACGACTCGGAAGTCGGGGGATTTATCTTAGCAACCATTACAACAGTAAAAGTGGAACAATACATTATAATGTAACGAAATTGTTGCAAAACTGTCAAGCTTAAAGAAATATATTACAACGCATTTTTAGTTCTTTTAGTCATTTTAGAAAATTGAAGAGTACGTTTTTGCAACTATCAAAAACATTCTTCGCATCCGCTAGCAAATGTGTTATTTTGTTTCTCTTACACCTGCGTTTTCTTAATTATCGAGTAATAAGAATCTGATAGAGAGAATCTGATGACAAAGTATTTATTTGCAATTATTTATTTTGGACAATTCTTTAAATGCAACTAATAGAAAAGAAATAAGGTCTGTTATGTTATGGTTATCATTTCATTTGCAATAATTTAAACTTTATTGTATAAATGTAACTGCTAATTAATGATTCTTATAACTTCAAATTGGATTATTAATTGTTTCAATAAACACCTTATTTAAGACGTTAATTCTAAGGCCGCAGAACTGGAAATAAGCAATCGCACGAAAGACAATTATTACATTTTTCGCCTAAATATTTTATGAAATTTTTACGTTTTGAATTTTGAGAGCAACCCATCGTTTTTGAATTGGATTTGAGATGGAAATTTTATATTTCAATTGTTCTACACAACATAAAGTAAAGTAAAACCCGTTAAGATAAAAATATCTATCAATACTATAATCAATTCTGATGAAAACATCAAATCTGAAGATTTGAAATTCACTAATTTTCACATTTTATCCACATTTCCACTCAGGATATCAGTTCTTAATGATTCAAGCTTGAGGTACAACAAATGAGATTAAATAATGTGCAAATGAAGAAAGGCATAGGCGTGCGCTCAGCGGGCAGGACCATGACCACATGAAATTTCGTAAAGGATTATGTATTACGTAATCTATTACGTAGCTCTACGTAATAGAAAATGTATTTCCAAAAATATGATCAATTCATGATTTTCCCCTTTTTAAGCTGTCATTTGGGGATTTTACACAGGACATTTGGGGAATAAGCCGTCCAAAACTCTTCCAACCATCTGGTAACTGTATTGATTGATTGATTTCGTGTTTTTGGGCGCATCAACTCCTACGGTTGTTATTTCAAAAAGTGTAGTGCATGTTTTATCATGGGAGTTGGCGATATTTTTCCCCAGCTGGATGTTGAAGTCCGTTGCCGGCGTACATGTTGGTGTATGAGTTTTGCCTATCCAGGTATCTCCTACTACGGGGCACCGCCCTAGTTGTGACAAGCTCAGATGCTCCCGAATTGTCAGCTAGTGTCAAAAATCCTACCACCCTCAGGACTGGAACTCTTGGGTCTCCCTGTCAAAGGCACTGCATCGACATCATTTGATGCCCTGAGCCAATCTCCGTTAGGGGCAACCCTGCAAATGGTTCGACATTAAATATATTGTTTTAATTAATTGGATCAATAAAATGATACTTTCTCTCTGTTTGAAATATGTTTTATTTCCTAAACAATAAGTCGAGAGTAAATGTAAAAGCGAAAATGGGGGCCCAAAAGAGACTAGTAATTTAGTTAATTCCCCTCTTATTTTAGTCTGCGCACACTTATGAGAAAAGGACAATTCCTAAAAATCACATAAAAACAATTTACTTGCTTGAAAGCGGTATCAAAGTGTTGTCATTCGATTGTAAACGCTATAATAATGAAATGAGCGACGTAGGTTCAAGAAAAGCGTTGCGGGGACAGTCCGGGTTATGAAAAGGGTAGTGATCAGCTAAAATAATATTTTATAATCTTCTGGAATTACCCTTCCTACCAATGTCATCACATTAATGGAAATTTGGGAAAACGTTTTTATCTGAAGCTGCTTTGTTGATGGAGCATAGCGAAGGATGAGCCCTTTGTGAAGCATGAAGTAAAGGCAAAATAAACTGAATTGGTGTTTCATAGAATGATTTACTAATGCCGTTCCCAGAACTTGCATACTACAAAGACATGCACTGTAATCATCAACTTTGATCAGCCATGTACGACCACACATTTGAAAGGTAGTAACTCATCAGGACATGATTAAACTCCCAGACCCAAAAGATATTACGCGAGCGAAGTCACTTAATACACTGAATCTGACAGTAATGTATATCCTTCAAATAATATGTCTTCGAACTCAATTATTTTTCATCAGCAACAAAGAAAGATTTGTGTTCTCTTAAAATTAATAGTACTGGTTTCGGTGCAAGACAAATAATACTCACGAGGCCGTAATTTTGTATTACTCGCACAGATATCCTTACCGAATTGAATTATACCTTACCTTCCTGAATTATACTTGAAAGTTAAATGTTAAGAATTACTTACCTGCCCGGTTTTAGAAGTGACTTGATAAAAAAGTAAAATCACAATCCCAAAATGTGATAAATCGCCAAATTTGGTCACACAGCAAAATTGGCGATGTTAAAGACGAGCTGCATCAAGGCAGTCGCATTATTGACGGGCGCTGCTGGAGAAGGCAGTTAGAGCATGTTGACTAGTACAAATCGGATTCTTATTTAATTACATATTTTTTATCTCTCTACGTTCATTTCTGAAAATTGAGATCGTTCCGAATCATAGCAATACCCAAAAAATATCTAAATTGTTCGGTATATATTTTTACACATTATGAAGTATATTATAAAATTTACCAATTTTGCTTATATTCTACATACGTTGCAAAACTTTTTATTATTCTATTAATTTTCTTGACAATTATTTAGAGAAGATATTTAATGAATTAAAATTAGTTTTTATTCTTAAAATAGGCATATACTTTTTTCTTAGAGTAATTAGAATTGCTTGCTGACGACGCGAGACGCCCTACGTGAAGACGTCGCCAATTGCAGTCTGTTTGGATTAACCTCCGCCGCCACTGCTGTTTCTTGATCTTTAATCTCGATTTCCCTGAAGTATTGGTTGCCGCAGACGTGTATCACTTTCAAGTGAATTCTTAGTGGCTGCTCATCATTGAGTTCCCTCGTTAGTACGAAGGCTATCATTGCTCTCAAATGCAAAAATGTACGCTTTAAAAATTAATCCAGTAGGTCAATCAATATTGTAAAAAAATGGTTTAATAAATATTTTATTATTGTAATTCTAAATTGTCTTAATTTATTTTGTTTTTAAGTGTTCTATGAGAGTATTTTTTATAATATACATATTATATAATTTTTGCATATTTGCTACATGTTTTCACAGTTTTCAATATACATTTATGTACTTCATATTTTGACCTCTCATACTACATATTTTTCCGGATTCAAATGATTAGGCAAAGCAAGTGGGGCTGGCAGAAACTGCTGGAAAGCAGGGAATGGCATCGTAAGGGGAGAGGATAAGGGAGTGGGAGAGAAGCGGGTAAGGCTTGGTGCGCTGGCAGGGCGAATAGAGCTCGTTAATAGGTAATTGCGATAAATAAATAGTCGGGCATTGCCTGGAAAATCAATTTGAAGCAACCAAAGCACGTCACCATAAAAAAGCAGAGTAAACGTTTTTAAAAATGTAAGTGCAGATCAAAATAAACAGCATACAGTAAAGTTGGCAGAAAGGTTTTTTACGCACTAAGAAACTTGAAAAGCACATCAAACTCCACCTTATTTGTAGGTGTTTCAGAAGGATGATAGTCGGCGAATAGCGGCGAAGAGAGAGGAAGAGATGTGGCGCGAGGGGGAAAGAGCGACTTAGTGGACCGGCGCGGACGGCCGCCTGCGTGAGGGCGTGGGCGGCGCGGGTGGCTGGACAGAGTAGCAGGGGGAGGTTGATTGGATGACGTAGTTGGAGGTCGCGTAGGAGGCAAGTAGCCTCCGTGTCGTACGGCTTTGGTGGAAGGCAGCCTAGTCGGGATGCGCGGCGGGCAGCAGGAGGCGCCTGCGGATGGCGTGAGCTGCGGGCGGAGAAGCCGGCGAGCAGCATGGGCAGTGGGTACAGTGGCGGGCGGTGTCGGTCACGGGTGGAATGGGCGGCAGATGGTGTAGGCGGAGACTGGCCGCCGGCGAAGTGGCCGACGGATGGCATGGTTGTCAGAAAGTGTGGGGGACGGGCGACAATGGCGTTGGATGGTGATGGTGACAGCCGGCAATGGAGACGGCCGGTGGGCTGGGTGGGCAGTGGACGGCGTGGGGCGTGGACGATGGGCTGGGTGGCGGTGGCCGGTGATGATGGCAGGCGGCGAATGCGGCGGGCGACGTCCTCGGTGTGTGGCGGGCGCGGTGGGCGGTAGGCGGTGGGGTGTGGACGATGGACGACCAGGACGGTGGCCGATCAGGACGGTGGACGGCGATGGGGACGAGCGGCGAGGGTGGCAGGCGGCGTGGGATGTGGGCAGTGGCCGTTGAAGAGAGTGGCCGGCAATGTGGACGACAGGCGTGAGCGATGGGCGTTGGGAACGGTGGCCGATGAGGACGAGACGGCCGATGAGGACAAGAGTGAAGGGTTTCATGGGGTGATGGAGGTGGCGGCCGATCATGACGGTGCCGGTGATAGGGACGACCGGCGTGGCGGCGGGCGACATGGAGGGCGGGCAGCAGAAAGAGTAAGCAGCGGGAGGCTCAGCGGGCAGTGGGGCAACGGGCAACGCGCAAGGGCGGCAGGCGGCTGGAGTCTATCAACGCACTGCCTCTCTCGCAGGCGCGCGGAGAGCAATGCGGCGTAACGTATTGACTTCTCATTACACGTGCCGTTATCCGCGGCTGTCAGCTCTCGCGCCCTCGCGCGAGGTGGCCGTGCGAACACCTGCGGCGCACGAGCGAGCGGCTGGGCGGCGGCGGCGGCGGCGACGGAGGCGGCGGAGGCGACTCCTCGAATCCCCACGCAGCCAGGGGCAGCAGCGCCAAGAGCAAACTGGAGCAATTTGCTTCAGGCCTCGACTTAATTGGGGCCCCGATTTTTTTCATTCAAAGCAAATAAAAATGGATTTATTTCTCACTGATACGTTTTAGCTTGTTATTGCCTTCGATACGGAGTTCTATATGCACTGCGTAACATACCTGGATCGAAAGGATCGTGGTTACGAAATAAATATGAAACAGTTGAATGAGGTTAAATGTTCTCTAATAGTGGAACTTGTAAGAGGGAATTACGGGAGAAAAAAATGAAAAGACAGAGTCTAGTTAATTAGTAAACAAGTGAATATGCATCAACAAAATTACGTATAAAAAATTATGTACATACCGAGGCGTTAAATGGGTCAAATGATCTTGGGCGACAAAAAGTCCTTTGGGTCAAAGGCTCTCTGACATTTTCTCGCCGCTAGATCATTAAAACCCTTATAATGCACTTTATGCATAAATAACTATTACTTATCATTAGAGACCAGATTTTTATGTAATTACATATTTATTGCCTTTCTACTTACCGTTCTCAAAATTTTAATCTTGGCGAATTGTCGCCGACCTACCACAATATCCAATTTTTTCGTTACATATTTTTACATATTTGGCACTACATTACATATTTTACATATTTCGCTATTTTCTCAAAATTTCTTTGTATTTTATCAATTTTCGTACATATTTTTATGAAAAGAAATATTTTAAAAATATTTACCATTTTTTCCCCTACATTATTTCTGCATGCTACTGCGTACTGTACTCTATTCGAGGTACGCTTCGTGAAGACGCGGTCACAGTAATTCTCACAGTCAGACGTGTCTGCTTCAGTTACCTCAGTGGCGGGAAGTGCGCGTCAGCGACAGATCTTTCTCACCTTTAGGTGTGAAAAGCATTATTGACGCCGCGTTTGGTGACCTTTAATCTCAATTTCCGTCGTGTAATACTTCGATGAGAATATTCCATGCTGCAGTGATTGTTTGCTGGTCGTCGATTTCGCCAGTTTGTATGATGGCTTCTACTGCATCTAGTCTGGCAGCTAAACTACATTCCTGGATAACAATTTGTGAAGGTTTTACTACTGATAGGAATGTTGTATGGTGCAAGTGTACATCAACGTGTGGATTTTAAAACGTTTGCATTGTTTTTAAAATTTGCATAGTAAGTTTGTATTTGCATAGTAAGTTTGTAAGTAAGTAAGTTTGTATTATGTAAATGAGTTTTATAATTAGAGTATTTTATTATTACATATTATATCCGATTTTACATATTTATTACATATTCTTAAAGTTTTCACTACATATTTATGTACATATTTTGACGTTTCATACTACATATTTTTCCGGTCTCTACTTATCATTCAAATTAACCGCTATGTGTTATTTCTCTCCCAAGGAGAAATGAAAACTGTTCATGTGTGGACTGTGGGGGCGGTTTGAATTTGTTTTACTGGCTCCCCCGTCGATCTGCAGCTCTAGACCTCTTATTTTCTCTGGGCGCACGTGGTCAAGGGTGGCCGGGTGACGTGTTTAGGAGTGGCTTGTGTAGGAGGGAGGACAGTAGTGGTACTATAATGGCAGCGTAGAATAATGCAGGATGATGTTGGCGTATACGTGTTGTAGCATCGGAAGTGAGGAGGTCGATAATAAGACTTGGGAACCCGAAGAGGAAATGGAGCTTGAGAAGAGAGCATGTAATGGAAAGGGAAATGGCAGAAGCCACAGAGGACGTTTTGATATGTGTCGCGGTGTATATGCAGATGCGGATGTTCCGGGAGGAACGCTGAAATTTACAAGGATAGTATTAGCTAATGGATGGATAATGGTAGAAACGACAACAGCAGTGCAGGTAGGTTGGCGGGGGTAAACGGTGGTAGATGAGACAATTGTCTGTAGAATGGTTTTCCGAGAGGAGTACAAATATGAAGGGAGCATCGATGAGAACGAAGATACAATGAGGAAGGAAATGTGACAACAGCGACTGTGGGACAGACACGACTTCGGAGCGACATGTTCAGAAGTGCGAGAAGGAACTAAGTATCCGGTAGAATTCCGATAATAATTGCCCGAAGAAGTGTTCCCTCTCTTGTTCTTTGGACCATAAGTTATTCAATATAGTGAGGTTTAGATGATTAATTTAAATGCTACAATGAAAAATAAAGCTAGTATATTTTATGACTCCTTTAACAACAGAATACAGTTGGTAGTATACAATAACATAGACACCAAAAATAGCTTAAACGAAACAATAAGATTTGTTTTAAAAACAGAAAATATATCATAATGGGAAACAAATAGTATTAAAATACAGTGTTGTATTTTAGGAATGTAGAAAAATATATTCAATAATAATTCCAATTTTAATAGTTTAGTGATTAAAAATTATACGAAAATCTGCTGTGCGCCAGGGAAGTCTCACAACAGTGGCACCAGTGGATGATGAGAGTTCTATCAACAGAAATTGTGTTTGTAGCACGAACTGCAACAAATGAAATCTTAAATTAGTCACTACAATCACAACAGATGCTGGAAGTGTTGTACCCTTTACTTGTTTCCCAGTAATCTGGTTGCCACGAACATAAACCCAATTTTTAATAGAAGCCTATGATTGGGCTCGGTGCGGAGACACTTTCCAGGCGCACGTTATTTGCAAGACCCGTATTTTAATCGTGAAGGAACCTGAAGAGGACTAATGGAGGCCTTGATGTGGCCAAGGAAGGTAGCGAAGCGCCTGCTCGAGAGTGCAGGTGACGGCGCGGCAACGGATGCGCAGCGATGGGCGTGGCAGTGGCGATTGCAGCGGTGGGCGTGTCGCGAGGGCGGGGGAAACGCGTTGGGCCGGGCGACCGGGCGCGGCGCGCGTAGGCGCTTTCGCACATCCCGCACGCGTGCGTTGCGCTTGGCCAACGCCACCGCGCCGCCGCCGCGCTGCCGAGTACACACTCTGCGCGACCGCCCGCTTCAGTTCACTTATCCCAGCGCGCCCGCCTCAGTGCCCGGAGCCCTGCACGCCGCCCCTCCGGGAGATTGCGCGGGAGCTGTCTGCCTTGTTGCTACACGTGCGTGTACGCCTGGCCCACAATATATGGATATTGCCACTTCTGTGGAATTACTTTCTAGACATTGTGGTACAGAGAAAATTTGTGATGCAGAAAAAAAAAGCGATGTCTCGGTTTTGATGAAAATGCAATATTTTGGGGGTTCCTGATTACGAAGAGTTTTTTTTCTTCAAATGTCTGTGAACAACACTAGTGTCTAAACCGTTAGTAGGATTTTCACTTAAGTTGATATCCTTCGTTTGATCTGGCTAATGTTGCAGCCTCTCGAATTTGGAACTGATTCTTTTTTAATTTTGGGGAAAATTTACAAGAAACCACGAAACTTTTTATCAATATAGTCAATTTTGTTTCTTTCTTGCGTAACTAGAAAAATAGCAATATATGCGTGTAAAAAGTCCGTAGGTCGGATTTTCATTACAACCTCAGAATTTTTGAAAATTGTAAAATATATTTTTAAATATTGTTTTCAATCTTCGCCTACAACTACATTTTTGAATATAAACATTTCCAGTTTCAAAAATAAATATTGCATTTCTTTTTCGAATTTCTCGTGCTTCGTTAGGAGTGTCGACCGATGAGTGGTGATAATAGGATAGAAGTCGCAATAGTAGAATACTTCCGTAACAGTTATAAAATGTACAGGAAAGTAAGTGCTATAGTAACATTACCAGTATATTTCAACAGTTTCTGTGTTTTGAAGGTTCAACAGGCTCTTTAGATGTTATTCACCATGCCTTCCTGTTATTGAAAATGTTCTGCTCTTGATGGCCAGTATACCTAAATATATAGTTTGAATTAGGCAGTAACATGATTTTACTAGGCACATAAATTAAGGATAATAATCTTAATTATTTAATGTCATCTAACAATGAGTTCTAAAGTAATGTTCATGTCTTGTATGTAACTTTTGTAATGACTGGTTCATACTGATATCTCAGGAATATGATTCTTACATCGTGTGTTACAATTGTAGACATCTGTATTGGGTAAAATAGTGATTTCATTCTTGAGTTGGTCAGTTTTGACCAAAACAATTAATTTTAAAATAAATAATTAAAGTAATGGTATAATTTTTAATTTAAAGAGAGGGTTACATGAATTAAGTGAGTGATATTTGCTTATAATTACAATTCTTACCGGTATTCTAAAAGTCTGGAATACAGGATGTGATCTATGTCAAGTTCGCATAATGAACTCCATCTATATATCAAAACCCCACAAAAAAGCTTTCAAGACAAGAGCTAACTTTTCTAGTTAAAACAGAATGATGAAATAAAAGATATAGTAACAAATGCCAATTATCCATTCAGTGATATTATTATGTTGTTTCTTTGTTGGCCTAGAATACGTCCACAGTGTCTAGCTCAATGTGACCCCGAAGTGTGTCCATACTACTCGCACAAAGCAAAAATCCTTGATCCGCCTGGTCATAGAGAGCGCCCTCGGGCTATATCTCACACGCGCTGACGTGCGACCCCCGGGGACGCGCCGTCGTGTGTCCGCGGACAGCGGTCGCGCCGCCCCGCGCCGCCCCAGCCCGCCTCCTGACCGCCCCCGTCCCTGCCCCCGCCCCCGCGCGCGCGGGCGGCGTTTCCGCCACCACAGCACCTCCGCCCCCCCCGCCACCACGCCGCCGCGTCGCGCCGCGCCGCGCCGCCTCGTAATTATCAGCACCGGCGGAGAGGCTGGTGGCTGCGCTATAACTCAGGCAGGTGAGCGCAGTGGAAGCGGTAGCGGTGTAGCGGGTGGTAGTTCGGGACGATGGGACGGCGGCGGCTCACAGTGGTGCAACGGAAAGAATTAAAAACAAAAACTTATTCTTTTACCCCTTACTACCGGATAAAAATAAGGGATATCAACATTGATTATTTCGTGTTTTCCGGAGCGTCAATGCTAATGTCATTACTCCCGTAAGTGTAGTACATATTTTATCACGTGAAGTGTCGGTGTTCTAATCCCGCGGGATGGTGTCATCCGGTGTCGACTACACGTCGGCATGCCGGGTTTTCTTCAACCAGATATCTCCCGCCAGCGGGACACCGCTCCAGCCGGGAGAAACTCTAATCTCCCTACTGGTCTCGCGACGTGTGTGGTAGTGTAACGCATGTAAGTATAGGTGTGTGTAAGTACGGGATGAGGACAGGGAAAGGAAGAGGAAGGAAAGGTCGTGCACGGTCCGCGACCCGTTTGTTAAGGTACTGCTTCCTCTTTTGTCTGGTTTTCTTCGGAGAAACCACGGAAAAATTCCTATTAGAGCAGCAAGACGCTACAACTGTCCTCAAGAGAGCGACTGAATTTGACCCAGCTATCTAGATAGTGTCGAACATCCTGTCACCGTCGGGAATTTAACTTTTAGAACCTTCCGGTCCTAGTCACAGCAGTGACATCAGCACCCTAAGCCATCTTAGTTGGTACGAAATTATGTTAAGTATTTAATCAAATCTGGTGTAATTTTACTCCAGAATCCTAGTTAATTGCATATTAAAATCTTGTAGTAGTTTTGTGTGCTACAATATTTGTTATTTTAAAAGCCACCAGCCGCTATCACGACTTTCTTTTCATTTTGAAAATGAGACCTGTTGGAATCTTAAAATCAAAGCATATGACAATCTGACGGTTTCAAAATAAAATCGTTCAAACTGAAGTTACCGACATTTTCCCTGAGTTCCGTCCACTCTGACCCACTGTGCGGCGGCGAGAGCAGCGAATCTGGCGAGGGAGTTGGCTGCGATGCCAGTGACTGGGATGGAGGCGGTAGTGGCGGGAGTTGAGCGAGCGGTTGGGAGGTGCGGGGTGAGGCCAGGGCGTGAGCGGGGGCGGGGACGATACCAACGCTCTCTGGATTAATGCGAGCCCCCGCGCCCACAACTCAGCACCAGACGCCGCCGCCGCCGCCGCCGCCCGCCACCCGACGCGCCGACGTGGGCGCAGGCGCCGGCGCCGAGGCCGGGGCCGCGGGTACAGGTTCATCTCCCGGCCGCGGCACGCCTGGCGCCCCCCGAGGCTCGGGCTTCGGGTGCACGTCGCCCCGACAGCCGACTTCATTAGGCCGAGCCCCGCGATGGGGCCGGCGATTACGCTATCAGCAGAGTGCAAGGGATAATTGGCTGCAAGTTTGTGATAGACAAGCAATAGAGAATATTGCAAATTGAAATTAAGTGCCCCAGAGTGATATAGTCGTGCTGACTACTATCGCGTCTCTGATGTCTGCTTGCCTAATCATGTACAGTTTTTTAATTATAAAAAATGAGTGTGTGTTCTGTGTAAGTTGTTTACTGGCAATTTACCGTACAAGCACGTACTGAGTGTTGCCTCGCTAGAAAACGCTACAGTAACCAAAGTCTAGTGAGGACAAATCTCTCATCCTCCATTTAGTTTATTTTGTAAATCTCTGCATACAGAACAGCAATTTGCTGTTTTGTTAGAACAATGAATTATCGATTCATTTTTAAACAATTATATAGATGAGCCATTCCACGTCAAATCGCACAAAAAGACCAAAATTTGACCTTCATATTTTATTTATTTTCTAATTTTTTCTATTTGTTACATGGATCAAATAAGTGAACACGTGTATTTTTCTTTTTTTATAACTTTATTATTTTCGGAAATATTGTACAATGAAATTTGCTAAAAATGACGCGCATCACTAACTTAAAAATATCATATATTTGAATACATCAATTATAGAAATTCCGTTCAAATTCCATTCGAAACTTGAAAACATGTTTAATTTTTAAGATTTTGCAAAATATTTAATTTTTTGAATTTTCAATTTTTTTAAAAAACTGAAATATTGAAAATTGAATATTTTTGTAACTCGATGAGCTAAAAATTTTAAAAAAATATTTATAAACGCACTAGAGTATTGATAATAAGTCCTGAAAAAATCAAAGTGGGATCTCAGTAACTTCAAAAGATATTAACATTTTACGAACCAGTGTGTAATAGATTGCTGCAATAGACACGGTTTTTTGCGTTACTGGTCATCGGTTTCTTTGGATGAAGCAGTAATTTAAGTACTTCTCGAGGTGGTGAAACTTCATGATTGAATTTATAAATAATAATATTTATGTGCATTAATATATATAAATAATATTAATATATTTATAAATAATTAATAAATTTATAAATAATTAAATGACGAATTATTGACTCAGGTTTTGACTGACATTTTGAAATTTTCTGGTCCCTCACAACTCACTTTAAATACAAGTACTTGCATACCATAGAATTCCTGAACTTTCGTCACAATGCAGTTTTAATGCCTTACCGAATTTACTTCAGTTCTGGACAAAATTCCATTTTCTTCAGCCAACGTTTTAGACACTTTTATCATGCGTTCGGTTGCTGCAAAAAGTCGTTTAATTTTATTATAAGTCCAAGTTTCAAAAATTGCCAAATTTAAATTTTCAACGTCATGTCATCTGTTGAGTGAAAGTAATCAATAAGTTACTAAAGAGTATCTTTGTCTGATTTTTCGATGGACGTCGAAGGATCTTCAATCTGAAAAAATTTATTTGTTTTGGCACTCTGTACTTTCTAAAATTTCTCATGGGGATGCCATTTTGTTCCAATTTTCTTTTCTTGGCGGGGGTTTCTCCTATTGCAATTAAACTCATGTTTATCTTCTCTTTATTCATTTCGCTGCCACTTGACGAACTATCTGAAGACCATAAATTGTCACTTCCTCGATTTCCAGTTTTTTCACTGGACGTTCCGCTATTTTCGTTAATGGCACGGGAGCCACTGATCTCGACGCTATTTTCATTAAGAAAAGGCCGTTTTGGAAGCCGATTCCCTTTCTTCCGAAATGAATCACAAGTTCGCCAATCTAATGACTCCTGTAAATTCACCAGCAAATCGTGGTTTACGCGTCTTGGAGATTTTCTTTTTAAAAATCGTGATCAGAAAGTTTAAATGCATTGAAACATCTATCTCATACGTTGATCGCCACTCATGTTGCACAATGTACACACGATTCACAGAACAAATACTAGCACTCTTGTCTTCATAAGTATTACGTATTGCAACTAATGTTGAGAAAATTTTAAAATGTCCCTTAACAAGTGGTCGATTGTATTTCACGAGCAAGGTCAGGATGGCCGTCCCTAAGATGCAAAGGGACTCCGCAGTAAAATTTTGAGGACATTTCTGACACGAGAAAAAGCATTCGTTTTGCTGTCACCTATCCCTTCTCGGGAAAGAGTGAACATATGATTTACTAATGTTTCTTGAAACACAAATCAGGCAGAGGGCCATTCTTTTTATTGTTCGTCGGCATTAATATCCAAGACTGATCGAACACAATTCGTTAGTGCAGGGGCAGGAACCACGCGCCCGAATACCATACAATAGATTTTTTTATCTGTACGTGTTGAGAGCCCACTTTTTTCTTGTTATGTTTTGTAGAAAATTGAACAAGAAATATGCCTATTTTTTCAAATTTTCATCTGAGAGAGTTCACAAAGAAAATTTCGTTTTTTAAAAATAATTCCAATTTTTTAATGGAATATTTATTTTTTGAGAAAGTAATTTACAGATGAATAAAATACAGATATCAAAAAATTAAACGAAACAAACCAGTAATTTTTATGTTAAGTACATTCAGAGTGTCAATTAATCATATTTTGCAAAGTACGCGTCAATTTCAAAATTTAATATAGACAAAACTACACAAATAAACAATTTCAGGTAAATAAAGAAATACGTGCCTCGTTTTCTGATGTCCAGAATGAATGCCATATATTCGTGTCATTTATTTGTTTTAAATAGTCGTGTCAATTCAAGTTCGATTTGACGTGGAATGGCTCGTATTTCAATTCGTTTTGCTGTCACCCATAAGAACATAGATGACTCACAAGTCACCCACGATGTTACCCACAAAAATATGTATGACACAATGTCATACATTCTGGGGGAGAGTGAACATCTGAATACCAATAACTCTTGAAATCCTTATCAGGCAGACGTTCATTCTTTTTTAGTTCTTCAGCACTTGCATCAAAGACTGGCCGAACACAATTCGTTAGTGCATGGGTAGACAGAGCGCGCCCTCATACTTACAATTGATTTTCTTAGAGCTGTGTGTGTGGAGTGCCCACTTTTTTCTTGTTGTATTTTATAGAAAATTGAACAAGGAACACACCTAAATTTTTTTCAAATTTTTATCTCATCAAATTTATATAACAATTTTACTTTTTTGAAAAAATTAATTTTTTAAAATGAAAAAAAATATTTTTTGAAAAATTTATTTAAAGAGGAATAAAATTCATATTTCAAAGTATTAAATGACGCAAACCAGAAATTTTTATATTTGATACATTCGGAGAGATAATTGATCTTATTTTGTGAAGTACCTGTAAATTCCAAAATTTAATACAGCCATAACTACACAAATAATCAATTTTCAGGCAAATAAAAAAATACGTGTCTTTTTTTGATGTCCAGATTTAAGAAAAAAAATATCGTGCATTTTAAAAAATGTCGTGTCAACTCTTGTGCGATTTGACGTGGAATGGTTCAGATACATTTCGTGTTTAAAGGGGAAGAGGATATCCAGGCGTGTGGTAGTTTTGTTCTAGGTCTTTCAATTGTTATCTCAATAAACAAGTAAAAAAAATGGATACATTCAGATGCCTATTGATCATTAAGATTGTTTTATTGGTCGGTTAATTGGTTTTTTTATTCATTAATTAATTATGAACTCTTTCAGTACATCTGCTGGTGAATACCCAATGTTGACGTTGTGTTAACGTACTCCAAATACCATGGAACGCCGAAACATGAGTAAAAGTGCCAAGGCTCTTTTGCTCCTGATTTAGATGTATAGTATAATTACTCAATCAAGATAGCTGGATATTATTATTTCCATTCTTTTATATTACATTCCATGATACTTTGTGTTATTTCTAACTCATAACTCTCATTCTAACAATCCAGTATATCTGAAGTTCAAGAAGCGTCTACGTAATGTTTTATTCGAATTCGAAACACAAGTGCTGAGCTAGAGCGGGTTTGAAGGCTGAAAATACGCAGTACCAAGAAGTCAATCAAATTCATTAAATCAAGTATCTCTGATTGGAAGGAATAGATCCAATGTAAGGTAAAATAAGATATGGTTCACTAATAAGATATATGGCTTCGTATATATTATTCACAGAGCAAAAGATAATGAAAATACTCCCATAAAGTCCAATGTAGCTTAGCCTTCTACTTCAGTTGCATTAACAACGTCGTGACTATGTCTACACAGCACTCAGAAAAATCAATGTACTTGATTGCACGTAACACACGTAAACAGATATTTATTACTTTTTAATTATTGTGGCATTTTTAAGTTGTAGTATTTCACTCCAGCGTTATTTACCTTTCAAAACAAGGAATTAAGTTAAAATATAAAGAAACTGGCATTCACGATAACCCGATCTCTGTGCTGTTATGATGGTGAAGCTAAAACAATTCGAAAATAACGCATCACTAAACATCGAAACTAATGGAAAACAAGTAAAAACATGAAATTGCTACTCTACAATCAGTATAAATATAGCTATGAAATCTACAGGCTACTATACTAATTGAACCGTATGTTCCAGAACTTTTAAAATGAAAAACAATAATTGCTTTATTAACATAATTGTAGAGAAATTTCCGATTGTGCAGTAATCTGTGCTTTTATTCCTCTTGATGAAAATAAAATACCTAAATGCATTTACGTTACACGCCATAAATGCTTCCTGAGAGTAAAATTGAATAAGAACTTATATCACAGGGAAAGAGAACGATGATTCGTCTTTTGGTTAATAAATTGATATGAAATTTGAACGCAAATACATTTCACAGGACAATTCCAGCCAACACAATAAGTAACTTAAAAGATTTTGTAAAATAATCAGTTGCACAAAACTTGGCGCTCAAAACTGAAAGAAGTGCAGTTGATTGATAAATTATTTAGTGTTTCCTGGTGCGTCAACTATTTAGATCATCATACCCATAAGTGTAGTGCATGTTATATCGCAGAAGGTGGCGGTGTACCTTTCCCGTTAGAAAGTGAGGTCTTGATCCTATTTACTGTAAAAATCCTGATCGGTCCCGCGACATTGTAGTATTGAGAGGAAACCTCGGAAAACTACCAATCAGTGCAGTTGGCTGCGAATTCTCCTCCAGACTGTTAAAAACACTATCTACAAGTATGTTGTAGCTGTGTCGAAATATCCGCCACAGTTGGGACTCAAAACCGTAGATCATCCTGGTCAGCGACGTTACAAAGCCAACGGCAATTCGGCCACGGAGCAATCGTAGCCAGTTAAAGAAGAACAAATCCCACCTCCGACACCACTGGTAAAAGAACATACGCCACCCCAATCGGTCCTGTCTGGGGCGGGAGGCAAGGGCGCGTATATCAGGTGCGGCGTGGGCAGGGTGTATCGGTCGGTCCGGCGGCGCGCTGTCGGTTTAAATTGAAGCGGGGGTGGAGGCTCGATATTTACGATTGAAAGGGCTAACTTAAGCCGGGGGTTTACTTTGCCCCGTTGCAGAGGGCGGCTCTTGGGCGCACGCGTGGGCGTCGGGGCGCGAGGAAGCTGCGCGGCAGCACTGCATCCGGGACGGGGGGTGGATAGGGCGTGGGTGGCGGACAGGGGCGTGTCAACTGGTAGCAGTGTGGGTGATGGTGAATGCGGCAGATGTAATGGCGAGGCCAGCGGGGGACGGTCGAGAGCAAGGGTAGCGTGGACGACGGCCGGTGGTCTGTACCAAGGGGGGCGGGGGCGATGACAATGGCGGAGGTGGCGGTGTTGATGGAGGCAGAATCGCGGTAGTGGGATGGGCGACAGCAACAACGTATTGGTGTGGTGGCTGTAGCTGTGGTGGTGGCCGGGGGCGGTGGCCGGCGGGGGTCAGGACTGAAGGTCGACGGCAAGGGCAGACGGGGCTGTGGCGGTGGGACTGCAGCGCTGATGGGGGGAGGGGAGAGGCGGTCCATATGGAGGTGAAACCAGAGTAGTGAGTGGGGTTGAGGTCGTGACTGGGATTGGAATCGGTTGGGGTGGAGGGAGGAACGGCGACTAGAGTGGCAGCGAGTGGAGGCGACTAGAGTGCTCGACTTACAAGCATCGCTGGGGGCAGCGGTGGCGGGGACGGAAGAGAGGGTGTCGCGGGAGGTGGCGGTGGTGGCGGAGGTCAGTGTTTATAGGAGGATTTTAACGCGTGGCGATCGATGTGAACTTCGTGTGCTGTTAGGACGCGGGGAATGGTAAGCGCAACGGAGGCAATGGGCAACTCTGCGTGCGAAGTCCGCGATGTGTTGCATTGGACATCTACGGCAAATTGTGCCTGGACGAGGGAAAAAATCCTTTTGTTTAACCTTCCAATTGGGATGTTCCCATTTGAAGTGGTAATAAGACAATTATAGTTTTTTTATATTTGTCACGTTGCTGAGGTCTAATATAACCTAGAAAATTATATAACATGTTTCTTGTTTCCCATTATTGACTTACCCTGCCAAAATTAAATGTGTTTCTTCAATGATTTTGTTTAAAAAGACGAAATATCAATTTAAAAAGCTAATGTAAATTGATAATTATTTATAAAATTCCTCTTTGACTACTCGTATTATAAAGAAAAATGAACGGCTAGTTTGCAAATTCAACGAAAAATTGAGATTCAACAGATAATGACGATGATATTAGTTTATCAATAAATTACTTCATTATTAAATTTACTGGCACTGTGAATCTTAATTTCAGTCACCTTCGATGACTCATTTCAGTCTGTGTACGTTAATTTCTTTTATTCTTTAAAGAGGCCGTCTCAAATTTGTCCCTGCGTGTTTTCAAAATTAAAGGGAGGCATGAAATATCTCCAGCCACATTTTTGTTCACGAAGTCATATTGAAAATTCGCAATGGAAAAGAATTCTCTCACGCGCCTTTATTTTCCTTTCCTCCTCCCTTTCGAAGGCTTGAAATAGTACAGCAGTGCAACTTTACACGGCTCTCTCGACAAGAGAGGACGGAGGGGAGAGGGCGATGGATGACGCAGCCATGTTGTAAAGAGGACGGTGCGAACGTTCGGAATCGAATTTCCAGCTTTTGAGCTTACTCCCGTCGCTGGGGATGGAAAGCTCTAATCATCAAGTTACGATTTCGATAACTCGTTGCGTATTGGCCTCCAAAACGTTCAGAGATCGTTCCAGATAATTAAATTTATACTTATAGTGTATCGAGTTTTATTTTGTTCCCATGTATGTATTGTTTAGAAAACATGAACACTGGTTTTCAATGTTTACATTTTACTTTCAAACCTAATTATTATATTTAGGATGCTTCTTAATATTTTCCAGATATAACAAAATATTTAAGAATATAACAGAACATAATCATAACGTACTCGTAACGTCATGAGAATTTCATAGAAAGAAGTTATTTGGTATTACAGTATCCAATTAAATAATTTATCGTTGAATAATTCTAAAAAAGGAAAAAGAGAGGTAGGAAGACAAAGAAGAGATAGTCTTCTCAATACAACGTTGCCTGAACAGGCTAGATCAGCCTAATCCATGCTGCTGCTGATGAAGATGATAATTCTAACTATGATACTTAACGAGGTACACAATACGTCACATATGTAACGGTATGTCATGTTCATAATTACATCCCTTTTTTCCACCTTCAACTCTTTATTTTTGTGAAAAATTCTAATCCTAATTTTCCAGGTATATTTTGAAGAGAGCCTACTTTTGAAATTGTTACCTTCATAGTTCATTGCATCTTTCTTTCGGTGAAGAAATATTTTCGGAAAAAAACATTATTTATCTTTACTTGCTTCCTTATTCGTTTACCAATTCGCAGTTTGGGGAAGACGTCTTTCATGAGGCACCGCAACTTTCTTCAAAACTCACTTGCCAGTCAACAACAGGGCCAGGAGGGAATAGGAAGGTATTAGTAAAGATGAGGCTCCTCTCCCTGACCGTCTGAAAGATCTTCGGAGCCTCAATCCTCATACGGTCCGATTTTCTTTTTTGTCGATTACAGTTTATTTTATGAATGTCATTTGTCAAATACAACCGTAAAAAACTATTTACAAATTTATAACTTAACACTACTTTTGCTATAAGCACCCCTTCCGCTCTCGTCATAAACGGAACTGTCCCCGACGAGTGAAATCATTATTTCTATTGTCAATATCTCTTTTTCTCAGAGACTACGAAGTCTATAGTAATAAATAAATGATCAATTGCAATAAATGATCAAGTTTTGTTTCAGAATTCAATGTTTGCACACTCATGTTAAAATTTATGTTACTTTATGTTAAAACACATTGCTTTGGTAAAGATTTTATTTAAAAGAAAATTAATGACGCGAATTACATATTTTTGTATGATCGCCACGGGAGCTGACATATTTTTCGTAGTGCGGTTCGAGAGTTCAGATTTCACCAGGCAAACGAAAGCGTCTGGCTTAAATTAAATAAATATAGTTGAGGATACGAAAACAAAGTAAACAATTTTGAAAACAATTACAAGGTGATATAGACATGCAAATGTTCGTTAGTTTTCCTCTATGTTTGGGTGTGTTTTGGGTGGGTGTTATTCTGACTGTCTGTTCACCTATATTCCCAGCTTTCGACCAACTTGCTGGTGTGCGCATCACATATTTTCCCACTCCATTGTACGTCTTTCTGTCCTTACGCTCGCCTGTAAGTTTTTCCGTCCACCTGTTGATGCTCTATTACCACTCACTTTGACAACTAAATCTCGAATGAAAAACAAACCCAGCACACACTTTTAAAAAGCCACTGGGCCACTCCCTGCACGACCCCTCGCTGTGCTGGGGGGGGGGAGGGCGGGGGAGGGCAAAGGACAGGGGCGTGTCGGAGGGGCGGCCGCGCGCCGTGTCGGCGGCCACGTAACAAGCGGCGCGGCGCACGCCACCGCACGGCGCGGGGCGCACGGATCGCCGTAATTATGCATCTGAATATCTGCGTGGCGTGCGCGGCGGTCACGGCAGCGCGGCGCGCCGCGGCGCGGGCGACCCGCAGTGGGCCGACCCGCGGTGCAGCGGCGACAACGCTCGCCTGCCACCGATGGGAGCGCGGTTGCATGCCTGTTGATCCGTGTGGACAATGCGGGTTCGCGGTAGGTTTTGGTTCTCCCGTTCCCTTCTGCCTCTATTCCATCATTATTCCGCATCAGCTGATGGCACTACAGGGCCACGTACCGGAAGGTCCTAGGTTCGAGTCCCGACGGTGTGGCAGGATTTGCGTCACCGAATAGATAGCTATGTTCTGACGCTGATAGATAGTTCTGACGCTGTCTAAAGGAGAATTACAGCCCCTGGCTGCTCTGATTGGTAATTTTCCATTGTTTCTCCTGTCAAAACCAGGTGAATGCCGGAGCAGTACATTAACAAAAGGGCCAGGGATCGCGCGTAATCCTCCCTCCATTCCATGTCCTATCCTAGCCTTTACTTTCACACATACATGCACCATTCTATCACATATGCCGGGAGACTGATCAGGAGCATAGAGACTGCCCCGGGTGGGGCGGTGCACCGCTGGTGGGAGATACCCGGTTGGGGAAATTCCCGGTAGCCGACAGTAGGTCGGCGCCGTATCTCACCATCCAGTGGGAAATATCACTGCCACCTTCCGCGATAAAACATGCATTAAACTTACGGGACAGTTGGCACACCCAGAAACACTAATCAACAAATTATCCAACCATTATTATCATAATTCAATTGTCGTTTACATCATATCTTTATTTGTAATTACCTATCCATTAACATTACTCATAGGTTTAAGATATACGCACTAGTAGGAAAATTAATTGTGCAGAAATCTACGGAGAGAATATATTCGACAACTTTCAGGTAAGTATATCAACCAAGAAAATGTAAACATATAAATGTCAATAAAATAAAACAACAAACCTGCTGACCTACTATTTTGCCTGAAATGGTAAAGACACGATCGCGTAGCATCTCGATAGAAAGCGTGGTGTTGCAGTTCCCGGTAGGATGGATATTTGTGCTTGTGCGTACATATTTCATAACCGCCCTTTGATGTCCTGTAATTCACCTTTATCGTTTACAAGTGAAGCTGGAATCATTGAAGACGCCTTTGGAAGGTGCCACGAATATTTAGGTCTACGTACTTTTGGGAAAAATATGTCTAGTCACCAGCGCCATGTAGAGCGCTGTGTCACATTTCACCGAAATTACTCGAAAAAATGGATAATCCGTTCTTCATTAACTTATTCTATTAGAATATGCATACTGTTGACGTATTGATGTACTGCTGAAACATAATAAATAAGCTTACGTACTACTACGTCTACGTACTTTTGGGAAAAATATGTCTAGTCACCAGCGCCATGTAGAGCGCTGTGTCACATTTCACCGAAATTACTCGAAAAAATGGATAATCCGTTCTTCATTAACTTATTCTATTAGAATATGCATACTGTTGACGTATTGATGTACTGCTGAACATAATAAATAAGCTTAAATGAATTCTGTTGGAAATCCGACCATTTCATCACTTGCAGTAAACATAGCATCTTGCAAAGCATTCAATCTATCACTTTCTTGTTTATAAAAGGTTATCAGTTTTATTTTACACATATTTTATTTTATTTGCATTTTTTTATTTTGCCCACATTATGAACGTATTATATTTTCTATTTCTTCTATCCCTCATTTAGTTTCTTCTTCTGTTTTTCTGCGAATGCGAATTTTCGGCCCAAAACTCTTATTTAAGGTACCTCGTACCGAAAAAGTTGATAAATCCAGTTGCTAAATTCAGGAAAACATCCGCTATTACGTGGTGTAGCCAGAACCCATGTTTTGTGAGCGCTTGATACCGAAAAACCGAATGACGGTGAAATGTCTGTCCGTCTGTGAACAAAGCTAGCGGCTAAACTGTTCAGCCAATTTTCCACCAAACCAAACTTGATATTTCTCAATTGATCTGACTGATGTCGCGGCTCCATTGTATTCGAAACCGATATTTATATTTTGTGGGGTACTTTACATGAAGCCCTATATTTTCAAAAAAAATGGCTTTATCATTTTTTATTTAACTTTGTTGTTTAAAAGTGTGAAGGACGTTTAAGAGAATGGTTCAGGTCTGATTTTCGTTGAAAACTCTGATTTTTCGAAAATTGCAAATCTTCAAAATGTTCGGCGTCTCCCTACAACTACAATTATGAAAATAGAGATTTTTTCCCTTAATGAAATTTATTCCGTAAAGATAGAGTTTGAAATAAAGTCATGTACAATTTGTTTTCCAAAATTTGAGAATGTTTCGCATAGTTTTGCGTGAAAATAATGGCGAGAAAGTACGTGCTGTTTTAGAATCACTAGTTTTTTCCTCTTTTCCGTTTTTCTCCTTTTTTGTCTTTATCTTTATTATTACTATTATTATTATCATTATTATTCGTAATGTTTCGTTAATGGTGTAGCGTATTGGTCGTTTGGGCCCACCGCGCGGCCGCTGGCAGCGAGGGCCTTCTCGTGACCCGCCTCCGCGCCGCCGCCGGGCGACAAGGCGCCAAACCGCATAAACACATTGTCTATCTGATTAGGCGCCGCCGCCCCTCCCCCGCAGCAATAAAAGAGCCGTCGCGTAGCAACGTGCACCGAGGGCGGAGCCGTTGTAGCTCAGGGGAGAGAGGAAGATGCCATGAAAAAATTGCGAAGGTGTATTTCAACAGCTGAGATTGCTTGGGGCAAAAACGTTTCTTACTGCAGTGTCTCCGATCAGGAGGTTCTAGGGTTCGAGTAACTAATGGTTTATTTTCGGCGCATGCTAGATAGCTTGGTCGGATTCAGCGAACCTGATGTCAAATTCGAGCGGCCGGCTGCTCTGATCGGTAGTTTTCCGTGTTTCCTGTGATCAATTCGTGGCAATGGATAGCGAGATCACTAAAACTATAGGGCTGTAAGTACCTCGGCTCGAATGGTCGCGGTTTCGAATCCCGCTCGTGTATGGATGCTTGTGTGTGCTCGTGTTGTCCTTACATGTCGTTTTCCCTATAGTTACCCCAATGTAAACAATTAAAGTGATCGCTACATGACCTAGTACTTACAAAACTACCATAAAAAAGTACCAGGCAAATTTTGGAACAGTACCTTAACAAACGGTCATCGAAGCGAGCGACATTCCCGTCTTCATTCTTGTTTCTTCCTTTGCCCTTACACTCTACTTATCCTTTTGTGCACTAATGTACCACATTTTGTGAGATCGTTTAGAGCTTGTCTTGGCTGGGAGGTGCCCCACTGATGGAGATAATTGGAGGGAAAGACAAGTGAATTATCTTAAGAAACTGAGAGAGATATCTAAATATATAAACCCACCGAAGTCTTATATTCTATGTTTATAATGCAGAATATCAAAATAAGAAAGTGTGCTTTGTGGCGTTTTACTACCTACAACAACAGAATGTATAATTAATAATTGAAACTGTCAAGAATTATCAATATAGTGCCCAAACACAAACTCTGCTAAACATTTTATGAAAATTGAAGGGAGATTACCTCGTCCCATAGCCGTCTTTGCCGCAATGAACAGATTATCTGGGAAGGATCATTAGAAATTTTGATTGCAATAGTAGATTTTGTAATGGCTTATTATTCCTTTAATCAAGCCACATATAAGTATATCTTCATTCTCGGTGATAAATAGTTTTCCGTATATAAGTAAATCCATCCTATGTAAATGAAAAAATGCAAAGTGTAAAGTTACTCTTTAAACTTGTCTCATAAGCTTTCATTAACTATGAAAAAATACGAAGAATTCTTATAAGACTCCTCACCTAAAAAAAACAGGTAGACATTTTTGTATCAAAACCATATTACATATGAGTACAATGTACAAGAAAATAAGCTGATTGGATCAGTTCGAAAGATACACACTTATTACTAGTCTCTTTTCCTTTTACGCTATCCTTTGAATGCACAATTTTATGAATTAATAAGTTTGTCCGAATACGCTTTCGTGGACCACTTTTAGTAGAAAATTATTCTAAAACATGTCAGTTTCTGCATGATTTTTCCTTCACAGTTCCCAAACATTCCTCAACTTCTTTGCACACTTCACTTCATGTCATTACCGACCTCTGTCCTTCCGCAACATTTCAGTTTCTCACGACATCCAGCGACCTCTCGTTCGGTGGCGCCAGCATAGCCCCTAGAGAGAACACTCCAAGTCTGGGGTTTCGGTGCACTTCGGTGCTTTGGAGCACCGGCATAGTCACTAAATGTGACTTCTCCGCAGTGCTTCAAAGCGAGAGATCAGCTACACACGCGTTGTGTAGTTGTTTGTGTGCCCTCGAAGATACGTCCACAAATTCTCTTTGCGATATGGTGTCAGCTTAAGTACCCGGATTCACAAAGTGCGCCGATAACCTGCTGCACTCTCAAACTTTGTGGAAAAAATAACAGATTTTCATTGCTCAATGAGTTCTGGTCACTACCACTGTAATTCTCGACATAACTCTCAACACCCCTACAGTTCAAATCAAGCGTGTCTAGTTAGGCCCCAATTCCTCCGTGCCGCCACTCAATTCTCGCTGCTATTTCCTAGCACGTTTATCTCACAATTCACTCCGATCACTGCCGTGTCCACACACTGCTGCCCTACTCACCTGCTCTGCCACCGCGGTCTCCTCCCGCTGTGGACCAGAGTCCGAATCACTCCGCGGTCGTCTGCCGATGCGTCGGCGCGATTTTAAATGGTGACGGCCAAACGTCAAAATATGTACACAGTGAAAAGACACAGTTAGTGAAAGCGCTGAAATATGAATAGAATATGGATAAATTCGTAATACAAATAGTCTTAAAGAATTTCGACACCAGCTACATAGCTAGGTCGAGTTCAGCCGCTATCTGGAGGAGAATTCTAGTGGCCGGCTGCTCTGATCGGTACTTTTTCGTGTTTCCTCCGATAAACATCAGGAGAAAGATGGAGAAGTACCCTAGGAAAAGGGCTAAGGGCCGCTCGCGATCTTTCCTTCCTCTTCCTTGACCTATCCTCACTCCTTACTTACACTTACACTAACATTCATTACACTAGAATACGTCCAAAACCCGTCGAGAGCTTGAAAGTTGTCCCGGATAAGAAAAAACCCCACAAGCCGATATGTTGGCCCACGCCGGTTCTCACCATCTAGTGGAGAAGAACACCGCCACCTTCCGGGATAAAACTGTCTATACTTACGGGAATATTGACCATATCTGTTGTCGCGCCCAGGAACACAACAAAATCAATCAATGAATCAAAAAACCGCGCATCTGTCCGTTGCTTTGTCCGTCGGCAAATTCGCTGCGTTTGTCTGCCCTTCGCGTTCGTGCCCATCCTTCCCCTGCTACATCTTCCGCACCCATCCCGCTCCATCTTAGAAGCACAGCGCGAAAAGCGCACTTTCTTAAAGCGCACTAAACGCTCGGGGCGGCGTTCTTGGAAACGATTACGCTCGCTGCTCGCGAAGCCGACAGAGGGCGCAGATAACGTCTCTGCGCGCGCAGAGGGAAGCAACCACTGTCGTGCGCAGCTCTCGTTAGCGTCCACGAACTCTAGAGCCTGCGAGTGCCTCTTGACGGCCTTTAGTGCGAAGAGAATAAGCCGGGCTTTATGTAAACACTTCGTCAGCTGTTCTGGCGACGAGCTTACTTTAAATGGAGAGGAATTCTGGGTTTCAAGAATAAAAGCTGGTAATTGCTTTTGTGAAAATGTTGCCGCACACATCTTTGAGAAAGTTGCGCTGTCGTGATAAGTCGTTTGTATAATTTGTACGTAGTTGCGTATCTAAAGTAAATATGCTGAGTAACGATTGTATTTCTCAAATATCTTGAGATTCATCAGTAAATACGACTGAAGCCATAATTCTTATTAATTACTTTTATGCTGTAATGCAGGAAAAAATTGTAAAATTGGAGTGGTATATGCATTTCGTTATCGAGCCAATGATGGAAACTTTCTCAAAGTTTGCACAATGAATTACAAAATTTAATAAGAATGCTTTCTATTTCGGGATCATTGATGTTAAGATAGCTAATGATAAATGACCATTCAAAATACTCGTACGTATACATGTTTGTAAGCATTTTGATCCCCTATCCCGTAATAACAACTGGTAACATTTTCGAATCCTTCATATGATTTAACGTGAAATAACATTTTCGAACCCTTCAAAAACACATCTTAAACAAAAGGGATTTCATCGAATATTTGATGACATTTTGTAGACATTAAAATTTGTTTATTTACTCTCAATTATCAATTAATTGACTGATTAATGTTAATATTAATTTCTAGAATAAAGTTAACAATGTAGTAATACATCAGAATTGTTGCTAGAACGTTTATTTTTCATCACCTTCCTTCGTTTTTGTCACAGCCGTGAGACACCCTTAAGAGTGAACATACAAGCAAATTAAAAATAAACCATTAAAAATGGCAAACTAGTATGACGGAAATGTTGATCACTCATTATTCCTAACGTATATTCAAAGTCACAAAACAGTATTCATGAAATGTGTTCCAGTCTGAGAGTTATGACGGGTGCTCAGGTCATTAATTTATTGCTTGAACTCATCCGCTCCTCGTGAGCGCCTCCAGAACCCTTCCTTCCCCGTTGAATGCAGGGAACTGCGGAGGCGTGGGGGTGACTCCTGAGGTTAGGGGTCATGCGATGCGCTGGAGGTCTCTCCAGGGACAGTGCGTCCATTTTATTATATTCTGAGAAAACATAACACACAATGAAATTACAAATTTTATCAACAATGCGAAATAACACACACATTTCAAACACAAGAGAATGGCACTTTTCTTTGCAAATTACTAGCTATGGCTGCATTGTCGACAAATAAATAAACATTAAAATTCTTAATTAAAAAATCAAGTGCACAGTCCTGAGAAGAATTCATTTTTATCTATTTTGTGGTAGGGGCAGGCGAAGCGGCGGTTTCTTCTGGAGCCGCATAGTCACGGGTCCAGAACGTAGCATCCGAGTAGACTCCGATGTCGCAGGCCGACTGTGGCGTTGCCGTATGAGCGCGAGTGAAGTCTCCGCTGAGACCTCAAGCGGAGCATCAGTGCGTGTGGAAATGGGGCAGGTGCAGCGATTGACAGCCACGCTATCATGCCCACACACGAGCGGGCAAAGTGGGCATGTCGAATCCAGCGAGCTCAGACCGCCGCACCGCCCGCAGGTGTGCGGGATCAGCAGATGACGCTTTTAGCTCGTAAGTTCAACCAAACCCCGAGATATTTCAGAAGAGTTGTGGGCTGCATCATGCTTTTCTTCTTATTTATGTCGAGCCAGATACCGGGAGGGTTGGCTCAGGGCATCAACTGATATCACTGCAGTTTCTCTAACCCGGAGGTCCTAGGTTCGAGTCGCCACGGTGACAGGATTTTCGACCCTAGCAAGAGAGCTCGGTCGAGTTCAGTACTCTAACAAACGGACCACGGACCGTGAGTGATCTTTCCTTCCTCTTTATTATCCCATCCTCACCCTTACTTACACACATTTACACTAACATACACAACAATATCACACACGTCGGAAGATTGGTCGGGAGCTTAAAGCTTGTCCCGGTTAGGGCGGTGACCCGCTGGTAGGAGATACTTGGCCGGGGAAACCTCGCTAGCCGACGGCGCAGGATCTCACCACCCAGCGGGGGACGTTCACCGGCATCTCCCGCGATATAACATGCATTACACTTATGGGACTAATGACCCTAGTTGTAGACGCGCTCGGAATCACTAATGAATCAGTCGAACAGGGCGAGCAGGAGTGCCACGATGTCGCGGCGTAGGGCCTCCGGGTCGTCGCTGAGCAAAACTATGTTGTCACAGCAGACAAAAAAAGGTGGAGATACATAGCCGCAATAAGGATTAAGCGCATAGCAATTGTGAGAATTTTTTATTCATTACACTGTAAGTTTTCTGTAAAATACTGCAAAAATAAACAATACATCAAACGGCAGTGAGGAATATTCCAGTTGTTTGGTTTAACTGTTCATACCTTGTCATTAGTTTCTTTGGTTGTTTTGTCCGGGTAATAACCTTTTAACTATTGACGTCTTTATGGAATAGTTGCTGCGTAAAGCTTTTATAATTTTACTGAATCTAATGAGCTTTCATAATGTCGGGATGTTGCAACCAGTCGATCAGTTGCTAGTTTGTTGAAACGGCATATTGGAATGTTTTGTAGTTGAACTAAAAAGGCCGTTCTAGAAATAAATGAGTGATATTATTGAGCAGCAAAACGCTCTTGTAAAAAAAATATTTTACAAAACGTATACAAATATGTGGGGGTTTTGGTTGGGGTAATGATTTGTAGTTACCAATTACTGCATCCTCTTTTATTTTTAAGGTCGCTTTTTAACAACCTGGTCATATAGTGACCACTGTGATTGTTTTAAATGTAGGAACAACAGGTAAGGACAGCAAGAACATACTCCAACACCCATCCCTGAGGCGGGACTCGGACCCGCGACTCTTCGAGCGCAGACAGCTATGGGCCTTCAGGCTTAACGTCCTCCGCTATCCATCTTAGCTTTTGTTCGTGTGCCATAGCTGCTCTATTACACTTGTTAAGTTCGATTTTATTGGTAACAGTATGGATATGAAACTTAGAAGCAACTGAAATGTGACATTTTGCAAAAGGCTTCATTGAGAATTGTATATCGCAAATTAACAATTTCAAAATATGGTGACATTTCTGTTGAATTTTGCATAGTTATATTTTTTTAATAAATTTGTGGAAAATCTCGTATTTTATATTGCATGTACGAATACTGTAAAGTGGATAGAATAAACGAATTCTGTTGTCGCACTCGTAAATATAACTCCTAATTTAACTGGAAAGAAAATTATTATCTTCTGAAAGTAGCAATGAAACTGTGATTGCTACTTTTAGAAGAACTGTTTATTAAATCGGAAAAAAATATAAAATATATTTAAATGAAATTACTGCCTACTTAAAATATAAAATGTTACTCTCTAAACATTCCACGAATATTTATTTTAATATCTGTTACAAAAGTAAGTTACTGACACCCAAAAAGAGTGATGTGGTTTTCTGTAATATCGTTACGGCATTGAACATTCAAAAAATGTATGCTAAAATTATAAAATCGCTCATCTATATCTGAACACAGTTTCTCTTGTGAAGAGAATGCTAACTATTCGAAAAAAATGTTCTTGACGAACACTTTTAGACGCAGCAATATTTCACGGTATCGTACAATGTAGTTAACCAATTATTCAGTAACTCAAAACAGACCTATGTTGCAAGCCAGTTGTATCAAGCGATGAGCGAGCTCAGTAAAGAAAGGACCTAAGTGCTGCTGCTTTCACCCTCACTGAAAATTAGAAGCAATGAGAAGTCCTTTAAGAGACATCAAAAGACACGGTAAAGTTCCCCCTCGTTCCTTAAATACTCCTCCCCTCATTATCGGAGTACTTTAATATTGAAATCCGTAATTACATGAGTCCTTGTGTTTAAACGTCGTTTGAACAATGCCACTCGAATAATTCCCTTTGATGTCGCGATACTTTGAAACATTGCGGGACGTGCTACGTGATCCGGATGGGAAGAGGGGCAAAAGCTTCGGGTTCCAATACCTGTTCCTGCGCTTTCTGGTCTCCGGCGCTGGACGGTGGGTAATTCAGCTCATCTGAAGCGAAGAGTTGCGTGAGCCATTAGAACGGAAGCAAACGGCTGACCGAAATATGGAACAGAAACAATCAATACATCAGAAACGTAATGTTTATATGATAAACAAACTCAACGAAATGTGCAAGCTATTTTTTCGTTATTTTTAATTATAATTCTTGTAATATCGAGTTATGAGAAATTTTGACACGTACTAAATAAATTTATTACATTTAATTCGGGCATTTAATATTCCTTAAGAATACACTAAAGCGTATTTAATTTTCGTAGATTCTCTTTTCAATTTAATGTCAATTATTGTAAATATTATAGAGTTTTAATATTTTTAGTAAACAAAGAACGCATAATTGGTGATAACTTTTCATGATTGGCAAACCTCACGTCTAACTGTAACGCCTCCGAAGAGACGAGAAATAGAATAAACAATCAGAAAAAATATGTCTCTTTTACAATGCTAGTAAAAAGTTTCAATGTTGTCAAAACTTTCCCCAGGTGAGGCTCGAACTCACAACCCCGGCATGTCTCAGTCACTGTCCTATAAGTACCGTGCGCTAACCAATTGCGCCACTGGAGAGCCTGCCCATCTATTCCCACTTACGGAGCTTTGTTGTTCAATGGATATCTGAGCAATGCTGAAGAACATAGATGGCATTATTCAGGGAGTAAAGAAAACTCGTTTTTAAGTTCGAATTTCCAATACACTGAAATGTTTATTAAATTCAGCTTCGTTAAAATTTATCGCCCGAACAGGGACTTGAACCCTGGACCCTTAGGTTAAAAGCCTAATGCTCTACCGACTGAGCTATCCGGGCTCTGGCATGAACTGTTTGCTTAGAGCACTCTAGTTATAACTATACTATTGTAATACTATTACTATAGTATTGAAACAGATCAAAATAATCTTAAAGTGAAAATGCAAAACCAAAAGATCATTTAAGGATCGAATGCCGAAATTCATGAACAAATGAGAAATATGTTTCCCTTAATGATTAACTCGGGTTTGATTCGATTCACTCACACGACTCCGAGAACATGCCGAACAACAAAAACATTGCGCGATCAGAATTGTGTCGTGTATAAGCTAATACTTGACAGAATCAAGTGGCGACTCATGCGTATTCGCACGTTCGCATGTGCACATCTAAATTAATTCGGTGCATTTTCTCTTAAACATCTCTTAACAAGATGGGAATACAAGTCCTCTCAGAGCGTTTTAGAAACATGTTATTTCAAAACACGAGCAGTTCGGAAGCTGTGATTGGCAGACCGCCGCCAATGCCCTTTGGCCCGAACCAGTCAGTCAGAGCACACTCGGAAAAATGCGAACGAGGATTGGTTGTCGTCAGCTGCTGGAGGGGAAAGAGGGAACAACAATGGCTTGTGGACGAATTGACCAGTCGACCGACAATGCGAGTGCTACTGAGCAGTGGCAATCTCTGCGAGTGCCTTGATATGTCGCGAAGCTGTAACACTCGTCTAACACAAAAAGAGAATTATTGCATGTGAAAATATTTTTTTCTGATGACGGTTTGTTTTAAATAATTATTCCTATAGTACGAGCAAATTTTTAAAAATGCATTATTTTTTGTAGTGGCAGCAGAACTATCGTGGTAATTTATTTTAGTGTAATAAAATCATGAGATAATGAAACCATGAAAAAATGACGAACGTTTTATTACAAGATAAAAATCCTACAACTGGAAATCGTTTACGGAACATTTATCTCACTTTTATTGTTTATCAAAACAATCAGAATTTTTAAGCAAAATACAATCCATAAAAGTAAATGGAGAAAAGGTTTCAAATATAACTTTAAGAGAATCTATTAGAACAAATTTAAAGTGTTTTCCACAAAAATTGCAATCCTAGCCACAAAACCTCACCCACATTTAATCTACATAAAATAACGTCCTTCTTCCCGAGACTTTGGTGAAGTATTATAATTGAAAATGTATTTCAATGCGCTAAATATATCATTCTTTAATATTACATTCAAACAACGGCGACAACTATGTTTCAGCGAGAGAAATATACTCTGTTATTCCCAGTTAAAATTTATAAAAAATAAACTTAACATCTTTAAATATTAACAGAATTTGATAGAAACACATGCCTGCATTTCGAAAATATGTCATTTTCAAGTGATTCCTCGTTCTCATATGATCTGTTTATGTATAGATTTATAAAAATACTGACATTTTATGTATAATCAAACAATATGCTGCACTAGTATATTGTTCTTTAATTCTTTAATAATGTTCTTTTGTTTGGGAAACGGGCTGGAGTCATTCGCTAGAATATAAGACTTTTAACCTAAGATACCAGGATTCACGTCAGCCGGGCCGATTGAATTTCAATTGATTGATAAAATAAGGTGTATTTTCAGAAAAGGTACACATACGAGTAAGTACTGTACAATGTTAACATTACGCCAACAATCTCATAAATTCTTCTGAATATAAACTGCACTACAAGACAAAGTAGCCACTTTTGTTAATGGCTCGAAATAGAGGAACATTTCGTCAAATATTCAGCACCACAAAGGAAAAAAATATTGATGGGCCTTTGGGTACTACTAAAGCATTGTATGTTCGTGCATTTGTTCCTAGGAAAGCTGTACGAGAAGAAAGCGTCGAGGGAACTTGACACTCCTTTGTCCTGAACTCCTGTCTCTCCACCGAGGTATCGCTTCCGCTGCGCAAACTTCATTTGAGCGTAATGAACGAGGTTTGCTCGCCTGATGAAAATGATCCCTGAGCCCTGACGGGGCTTGACCCCCGCCGTCGCTTCGTTGTCAGTTAACTGTAAGTTTCCTCACTCCGAACATAAATGAATAGTTCACTTCCTAATTTCCCAAAACAACTTTGCCTCTATGCAACGAACAGGTTATTGGGTTGTTGAATGTGAACTGTTTGAACCCAGGTAATTGTTTGGTTGATTTTGTAAGGTAAAAGGTTGTCATAGGCTTATCCCTGTTTGTAAAACAGCATATTATTATTAATTTAATAATCTATTACATATTAAATTACCACATTCGAGACGTGGCTAAACTTTAGAAGTACGTACGTAATAATTTCACAGTAACAGTAAATTTGCTTCAATAAGTCTGTCGTTGAATCAGTCACGTCACTTTAGAGTAATTCAATAGTACACGAGTAAATATTCTTTACGCTCAAATCAAAGGTGAATAATGTATAGTGAGCTTCCTATAGGTGAATGAAATAATGGTATCAATAAGCTTCTCAGAGGAAAAATAAGAAAAAAAACAGAATATAGTATTTGAATAAACGAAATACGAATATTTTTCTGGAGTTGTGATGGAAATTTCAATCGGTAATTACTCAGAGCAATGTGGAGGTCCCCTTTAATTCTGTTCACATAAGTATTGAAGTTTTTACTGGCTTATTTAACAGGAAATATTAAAGAGCTCAGGGCGGCCAAAGCACGGTAAACGCCAAGCCATCTCCCTCTAGTTCCTTGAAAATTTAGAAGGCAGCGCTCTAACCTTTCTTTCTCATGGACCAACCTGAGCTTGTGTAATTATTTGTGTGCTTGTGTACTTACGCGAATTCATTAACAGTATATCTATTTTTACATTCTAACTCATTTTGATTGATTCATTCACTGATATTTTCGACCGCGTCAATTACTAAGGTCCTTAGACCAGTAAGTGTAGTACATGTTTCTCCTCGGGCGGTCACGGTGGTTTTCTCGCGTTGAAGGTGAGATGGCGCTGATCTTTTATTTATTTATTTATTTATTTATTTAGTCAAAAAACAGTAAAAACTGTATATGACGTGTGGGGAAAGAAATTTATCTGCGCACATTTTCTTGAGGGCCAGAATTTTATTTAAAAAAAAAAAAAAAACGAAAACGAAAAAATTAATTTAGAAAATAATTATTTTAGAAAAATAAAGATATTTGAAAAATGTTTTTTCCCGAGTTATAGAAAATCAATTTCAACTGTAAATGAACTACAAGCAAAAGGAGTGCTCAACAAAACGTGCGCACAGTGAAGCTACATTTACGTCCAGAAGCAAAACAAGGGGCCATCTCAGCATTTGCTCTATGGATCAGGGAAACTGGACAAAAACCTGATCGAGATGGGGGTCATTGACCCGGAAGCTGAAGTACATTACTTGTTACAGGCGTATTAAATATTTTTTTAAATGTATACAATGCAAACATAAACTAATTCATTATACATCTTTGTTTTGTTACATTAAACATTATTTTTCTTTTTCACGATCAGTATAGTCTCTAATTGTATAGAAACAGTTTTGCAGCAGAAAAGATTTTACTTTTAACTTAAATTTGTATACCGACTTTAATTGTTTTATGTCATCTGGCAATGCGTTGTAAAGTAATGTACATGTATTGTATGTTGATTTCTTGTACTGAGCTGTTGATACTGACACTTGATGCACGTGATTTCTACGGCGTGTGTTGTAATTATAAATATCAATATTGCATGAAAATATGTTCCCTCCGTTAAGTAGGTCATTTTTGACAAATATTACAGATTCGTAAATAAATAGACAAGGCAATGGTAGGATTCCCAGCTCAATGAAAAGAGGCTTGCAGGAATCACGTGGAAGGCATTTTTTCATTATTCGAATAATTTTCTTTTGCAATCTGAAGGTCTGAATACTACAGGATGAGCTTCCCCAGAATATTATGCCATATCTCAGGCGGGAATGCACATTTGCAAAATAAACGCAACGAGCTGCATGAAGGCTGACAGAATTTGAAAGAATTCTGAATGCATAGCATAATGAACTTAATTTAGTGTTTAATTCTGTTATATGTACATTCCATTTGAGGTTTGATTGAATTGAAAGACCTAAAAATTTTGTTGCCTCAACATCAGCTAATTGCATATTGTTCATTTTCAATGGAACATGCGATTTCCGATTTGAGATGCAAAAATGCATTGAAACAGTTTTTCTTTCGTTAACAATTAATTTGTTATTATTAAACCAATTTGAAACTTCTGAAATTGTACTATTTACTGCTTCTTTTTTGCAAAGAACATTCGTGTCATCAGCAAACAGAACCGTTCTTCCATTTTTAATAGACGAGGGCATATCGTTTACATATAACAGAAAGAGAATAGGACCTAAGATCGAACCTTGCGGGACCCCATGCACAATTGGCAAAGAATTGGAAATATAAGTATGTAATGTCCTTTCCTGCCAGTATGGTATTTCTACTCTTTGAGTCCGATGTTTAAGGTAAGAAGTTATCCAATCTAGGGCAATACCACGAATTCCATACGAAGGTAATTTTGAGAGCAAGATCTTATGGTCAATAACGTCAAAAGCTTTCGAGAGATCTAAGAATATTCCAATGGGTATTTCATTTTGGTCTATTGATGAAGCAACATCTTTGAGAAAAGAAAAAATGGCAGTTTCCGTAGATTTTGATTTTCTAAAACCGTGTTGTGAGTCTGAAAACGCTCTGTTTTTCCTGAGAAATGTTTCCATTCGTAAGTAGAAAAGCCTTTCTAATATTTTTGAGAAAACTGACAAAAGAGAAATTGGCCGGTAATTTTGAATATCATTTTTGTTCCCTTTTTTAAAAAGTGGCTTAATTTTTGCTGTTTTGAAAATATCTGGAAATATTCCTGTACATAAAGAAGCATTGAAAATGTGAGTTAACGGATGTATAAAGGCAGGTGCACAAGTTTTTAATAAACAATCCGGAAATTCATCTAAACCAGATGAATATTTATTTTTTAGTTTACTGACTATTCTGAGGATTTCGTTGGGAGAAGTTTCGGGAATAAACATCGTATCTGAAATTTTTTGGGAAGTGTAAAATGTTGAATTTTGTGATTTTAGTCCCTTCGTGAGATCAGACGCAATTCTGGAAAAGTGTTTGTTGAAGAGATTGGCAACTTTTTCCGGATTACTCGTTTCTCTTTCATTATCCTTTAAAATAACATTCTCTACAAGGTATCGAGATGATGTGGTTGTATTTTTTACGATATCCCACATTGCTTTAGTTTTGTTACTAGCGCTCAAAATGTCCTGACTATTTTTCATTATTTTTGCCTGAACTATTACTTTTCTTAAAATTCTTTTATATTCTCGGAAGTATATATGGAAACCGGGTGATACGTTATGATGTTTAGAAATAAAGTAAAGCGTACGTTTGTTTTTACACGATGTTCTAATTCCTTGTGTGATCCAAGTATTACTTTTGCTTGAAATATTTAATTTTCTCTTTTTAAGAGGAAAGCACGCGTTAAAATGAATTGAAAGCTTGGAGAAAAATAAATTATATTTTTCATTTGTGTCAACAGCGTTATAAACTTCGTCCCATGATTCTTTCATCAAGTAGTCCGTAAATAATTTTATATTAACTTTAGTGAATGCTCTGCACATGCGTGTATTATTTATTGTGTCAGTGTTTATGTTCTTAGTAATTGTAAGAATTTGTGCATCGTGGTCACTGTATCCTAGATTATTCGTTATTATTTCATATGTAGTTGTGGTTTTGTTAATTATAATTTGATCTAATGCTTTTTGTGATTTAAGCGTATTCCGTGTAGGTACATTCACTGTAATGTCTAAATTAAAAGAATGAAGTAAATTGAGAAACTGCTCTTTTTCGTGGGATTCGCTCAGAAAATCAATATTGAAATCTCCACATACAACAATGGATTTAAAAGAGAGTTTACTAATTTTGTTCAGAATTATCTCTAGATTTTCCAAGAAAGTGAAATAATCTGAAGCTCGCTTTGTTGGAGGTCTGTAAATGCAAAGTAAGATAATTTTGAGCGTTGTAAGATGTACTACTGTTGTTTCAAAAACTTTTTCAACTGCATATAAATTGAATTCTGACAAGAAGGTAGAATCAATATAATTTCTTATGTAAATACACGAACCTCCGTAAGAAGGGCCCTTATTTGATTCCCTCCCCCTACAATATGATCCTGCAAGGTAAAAGCTAGGAATTTGGAGTGTATTTATATCATTTTGAGACAACCAATGTTCTGTAAAGCAAAAACATCTATTTGTCTTAGATCACATTGTAATGCTGCCTCGATAAATTCAATTTTATTTGAAAGAGATTGCACATTATGATGCATTATTCGAATCTTTTGCATGTACCTACACGGATGTTTTTCTGCTGCATCTGACTGTAGTTGCTATTTATTTATTTCATTTTTACCTCGAGTGCGTGGTCGAAGGAAGTATCGTGTCCCAGCAGTGACAAGAGGTGAGGTAGGAGGGGTGACAGATGTAGAGGAATGAATAGTGGGAGAGGTAATACACGGATTAGGTTCAGGGGATAAGGTAATTGGGTCCAAAGGGGTCCCAGGGGATGGAAGAGAACTAGGAGGTGTGGGTGGGGATGGGTCTTGGGCAGGACACTGCCAAGTTTGTGAAATGATGTATTTTGCAAGCTCACTACCGAGTGCATGTTTTCCGACAAGGTTCAGGTGAAGACCATGTCGGGTGAAGTGTTTTTCTGAGAGAAAGTTTAGCTCAAACAATTTAACATGTGTGTCTCTCAGATGCAGTTTCAATTGGTTGTTTGCGTGACTAATTTCTTTGCATAGTGTGGGCTTGTTGTACCAGAAGGGCAGAGTCGAGACTACAATGTTCGTGTTTTGGGCGGCACGTTGTAATTTGTCAACATGTTCTTCAGGTGTAAAGTGACCACCCAAATTAATGTCATTCTGCCCTCCTATGATAATTACAGTATCCCGTTTGGTGAGGGTTTTTGTGTGCGTGTCCAACTCACTGGTCACGTCGGCAAACCTCCCGTTAGGTTTAAACACACACATGGCAGAGAAATTGGTTGGGAGTTTCTCACTGAGCAGGGAGGAGATTTGTCGCCCATGGCTATCTGCTAAAATGAGTACCTTTTTGATGGGCTCAGTGGGAATGTCCTTGTTTTCTGGTGAGCCAGTTTGCGCAACTCTACGTGTCTTTGTTACTTTGCGCTTGCTAGCCTGTTTGCGTTGGTTTGTGAATGGACGTGTCGATGATGGGTGGGGGTGGTGAGGATTGGGAAGGCAAGGAAACTCATTGTAGTAGTCTAATACAGAAAATCTGTTTTGAGTCGTGATTGGTGGTGGTGATTGTGTTTTTGCTTCCGCGAATGGACGGTTGGAGGTTTTTGCGGTGTTGCCTATTGTTGTCCAACCGTCTGTGTTTTGAACGACCTCTTCGAGCCTTCGGATATGTTCATCTAAATTACTGTTGATGTGTGTGAAGGCTTTCAGAAGATCTTCACGTCGTTTAGAGGGGCTTTCCCCAATCAGATATCTCCCAGCAGCGGGACACCGTCCCAGCCGGGAGAGGCTCGCGACCGGCATGTGTGGTAGTGTAGTGCATGTGAGTGTATGTTAGTAAGGGGTGAGGATAGAACAAGGAAGAGAAAGGAAAAATCGCGCGCGGTCCGTGGTCCGTTTGTTAAGGTACGGCTCCGGGCCGGAGCCTCCGGCACTCGCCTGGCGCTGATAGGAGAAACCACGGAAAATTACCGAACAGACCAACCGGCCGCCAGAATTCTCCTCCCGACAGAGACTGAACTCGACCCAGCTGTCTAGCGGGTGTCGAAAATATTTCCTCCGCCGGGACTCGAACCCTAGAACTTCCCGGTCAGACGTCCTGCGTTGTCATTAGTTAATGCCCTGAGGCACCTAAGCCGGTTGTAGTTCATATAATTATTTCTATAAATACTTTACTATCTATGATGATCTTTTAAGAGCAGAGTTCCTTATTACAATCCTAATAACTTTTGAACGAACGATTTCTCAAGTAAGCGGCGAGCTTATACCCATCACAACAAAAGCCCAAGACGTAATTTCTGCCGGAAGAGAAATGCACTGGTGGAGGAGCACCCCGCCCATCGCCGGCAGCAGGAGCAGAAGAGCTTGAGAACAGCCGCCCCGCCCGGTATGAGAAGGCGCTAACGTCAGTCGTAAAGCGCCAAGTACTCTCGGAGGGAGAAACTCGGCTTGCAGCGCGTTCCCAGGGCACCTTGCGCACGACAGAAAGTGCAGACGCCAGTGCACTCGTAAGGACGCGCGGGCTGAAGTTCAGTGGTTGCCTCGTTGCCTCGTTTGCGAATCAGTATCTCTCCATCTATGTGTACTGCTCATAATATCAATAATTACATATGTGTAAATATATACAGTGGCGAAGCGTGAGGTTAATTTTTGGATAAGCTGAGTCACGAACATATTGTAAAAACACATACTTAATTTGCGAAATATCGAATATTGTGAAGATAGAGATCAGAAGACTACAAATTTAATAATAATAATAATTATTATTATTAAAATAGAGATCGCATATTATTATTATTATTATTAAGATTGAGATTGCATTATTATTATTATTATTATTATTATTATTATTATTATTATTTCAATCATGCAACAATATTGAGATCAAGAATAAGCCTCCTGCAGAATTGAAAAAAAATTGTAAATGAAACTGCTTATTTATAATTGATGTACACTCCTTGTTTTCAAGAGTTTGCGGCCATCTGAATTGTTTGACAGTGTTTTGTAATTCAATTCTCAATGTCTGGTTTTCTTCAGAAAAAATTCCACTCTTTCTTTAGACACAAACGCATCTTGCGAACACTTACAAGAAAGTTTCTTTTGTATTAAAATAGTAGCCAAGTTGAAGAGTGTTATTCGACTTAGAATTACGTAAATGTGTTTTGATTGTTTTTAGAGTGCTCATTGTCAATGAGCCAGAGCGACATGCAGTTCCAGGTCAACGACATTTCACTTGTAACCTGCACACGAATATATTATTCAATCAACTTACGAAATGAAATTACACTGATCAGATCCTGTTTGATCTTTCCAGCACACAATACTACTGGGGGATTCACACACTCACCGCGACACCAACCCATACATGCTTAAAATCAACGTTTTTTAAATGACAGGGTTTAGTTAAACCAATGCTAAATAATGTAGGAGAAAAAGTGAACACTTTTAGTATTGTACTTAATGAATTAGCGACAGAGGAATTTTAATACTGAAATTTGGAATAAATTAATGTTTTACTTTTGTTAGTAGAGATATTTAAAGTTGCTCAATGATCTCTGGCGTACATTTCCGGAAGTTCCACGCAAGCTTGTGGTGAAGAGAGCGTCTGCCGGCAGGAGTGCAAATTACTTACCCAGGTGTAAGGCCGGTCTAAACTTCTCGGCGAGTCGCCGAGTCAGCCTATTCAATGCGCATGCGCGCTCACTTCTCTGCGCCCCGTCTCTGGCCAACAGCTGTCTTACAGCGTTAAGCTGAATGAAGGCCGCCTCACCCGCAGCACCGGGCGGCGGCGAAGACACATTGCATTGAATATGCATAAGAACAGAAAAATTAACTTGGTGCGAGTGCATACGGTATTAACTGGATAAAACATGAATTTACAAGTTTGTTTCTTTAGTGAAGAGCTATTTCTCGCTTTCTTCAAGATTCTTAGGGATAGCTCGGCTTACTCTGCCTAACCTGACGCTTCTCCACTGTATATATACAGTGGGGATTAACTAAGTGTTAACACCCCTCGTATCTCCTCAACCGTTCAAGATACGAAAATGCCGTTTGGACAGTGGATTGCATAAACAGGAGCTACTTGATTATAGCATACTTCGTCTTTGCACTCTTTTTTACGACGAAGATATAAGGTGAACTTCGTTTTTTAAAACGGAACCATAAGCTAAATTATAGCGTATCGCAAGGGGCGTAAAAATACAGTTTCAAATATGGGTACATCTTCCTATTTAAGCGAATCGATTTTTAGAAATTAACGTGTTTTTGTAAAGTATTTTTCCATTGAAGCGACGAACTTCAATCCGACCTTTCCAGTTATCTAAATGAGGAACTTTGCGAGTTCGTTCTTAAGACAAACGCACTTATTCATTTGAGCAAAGGAACAACTGCTTTCTTCGATAATAATTCTGCCGAAAGATGACTTCGTCCAAGGAAGACTCAAATGCTGCATACAAGATTCTGCTAAGTTCTTGTTTTGTCACTCAAATACTACTCTGTTATTTTGATAGCTGTGACAACATATTCTATCATAAATTTCAAGTAAATAACACAAAAATAAATGAACAATATCGTATTAATCATAATTTATTCGTAACTAACCGTCATATACAAGAATGTAGATTTGAGTATTGGATGAAGTCATCTTTCGACAAAATGGATAATAATATCGTACATTAAATTAATATTCTAGCAGTCAAATTATATGCAATTGTATGAAATACAGTACACGTTAACACGGTTTCTAAGGGATCAGAACCCAAATATTGTTATTGTTACGGCGAAGTATGTGTGCAGGCCGCGAAACATAGCTTCAAGCGATATCTGCTGAGGGCGAATGGAATACGCGATTGTGCTTTTAATTCTCTCGCAGAAGTTCTGAAAAACGGGAGAAATTGAAATTGTTAGAATATTTATACAAAAGAATTGTTTGAATATATTGTTGAGTTTTACCTGTTCTGGGTGCGGATAAAATCTGTTTTTTTTTTGCACTTATTTTGCTTAATATACTCTGGGGCACGGTACAAGGAATATTTTTGCGGAAAGCGGCTATAACTTCTTAGAAATTATTGCTCGTTGCCAACTTTCTCGAGTTGAAATCCAATTTTCACGGCACTGAAATACACACGCACATGCTTCCATATGTTGACAAGAGAGTTCGTTCTAAGAAATCCTCGATACCGCTTCCCAGTGTCGACGAGCTGCTGCACTTTTGCAGTCATGTTTGAAAGTATTTGACAGTTGAAAATCGAGCGCCAAAAAATTGTCTCCCAAAGCACATCGTTCAAAGAAGTGTCCCTGCTCTTTTGATGGAATTATCGCGCGAAATTTTAGGAAAAAATTTAAGTCGAATGCTCCACGTTTGAAATTAATGTTCTGCACTTGTAATTAGTGCAGAACAAAGATTGTTATAAATTATTGAATTACTCGAACGGCGCCAAATTTGAATCAATGTTGGCCACTCGTGCCAGCAGTATGTGTTAAACGAAAACGTGCTAAAGAGGATTCACTGTTACCATGTTTCAAGAGCAAACTGTGAACAAGCCGACCTGGGTAGCTGAAAGCGCTAAGGCGGGCAAGCCTCGGCAGGTTCATATCTTGTCATGGATTCGAATCCCGCCTCGGGAATTTATGTTTGCTTGTGTGTTATTCCGTAGTGCTTCTCTCTCAATCACCATGTATGAAGTTTCAAAAAACCTTTTCCTATCATTCGTTGCATACATGCACAGCCATCCACATCTCTTTCCGCATCACCATCACCACCGTAGGGCAAAAATAACTGTAAAAGTTGACACACATGGAGGAGGCCAGTGTGACAAAATGAGACAGATCAGAAGGAGAAGACAGAAGATCAATAATTAAGAAATGGAGGAGGGGAGACGATGTAGAAGGAGATGAAGAAGTTGAAGACATAGAGGCGGTGTAATGGAGGGAAAGGAGAATTTGCGACACGACGGTGACGGAAGAATGTGAGGGAGAGAGAGGGACGGACACTGAAAATGAAGATATGGAAAAGGAGAGAAAGGAGAGGAAAAAAGAGCTATGTAAGAGAAAGCGTCTACGAGAGATATAATGTAATACTAAAACTATTGTTGATAAAGACTGAATCTCATTCTTCTCCCAATAAAGTAAGAAATGTAAATAAAATCAAATAAAATTTACCGTAGTATTTTGATGTGCAAAACTGAAAAGTGTCACCTGTAAATTGATAACGAATTAACTAACTTTTGCTAAGAAGCGTTAATGGTTTGAAGCTCTATTAGCGAGACTGTTCTTAATGTGACCACACAAACGTTATCTCGTTTTCGGAAATAAATATTGTGAGCAGCTCTCTTAAATTCAAAAGTATTTAGAGCCAATTATTAAGCACGAGAAGTTAAAAACTATATTTCGCACTCTAAAACACTAGCCACTATCAGAAATACCACAAACATTGGGTCCATTTTCATGAAAGCATTTTTTTAGTACGCTTAATAATACGGGGTGAGGAGATGTACAAATCCATTTTTTAAGTGACTTTAAAATTTATATTAACAAAACACAAACCACATTGTGGGAATGCTGATGAAATGTTATTCACATTATTAAAGGATGAAATAATTAAAGTCATCTTTGTTATCTGCATCTGTGTTGACAATGATGGCTTCAATTATTTCATCCACAAAACAGATTTATGAAAATTAAAATATTTATGAAAATTACAATACAAACATATTTATGAAAATAAAATTACCTGAATAGAAAATAATTAGATATTAGCATAAAATACTGCCATAAAAATGCAAAGAAGAATGCTGGACTGTAAATATAGAACTTGGTACGAGTGTATCAACTCGTAATAGAAAACAATTTATGTATGTGTTGGTTGCTAAAGAAGCAACTTTATTTTGAGAGGTGCTAGCGAGAGTTCATAGGAAATGGACGCCTGACGATTAAGTCGTGATAATTAAAGTGACATGCTTGCTTAAATATCAAATTAGTAGTGTCTTCAAGTGATTAGAAGATTGGTGAAACCTTGGGGAAGCTATTAAAGATAATTAATCGGTGGTTCAAAAAAACGGAACGAACTATTCGCAGATGCGGAGCAGGTAACAGTTTGGCGATTGATTAGCAATCCATAACTAACAAACAATGTATTTTCTTTTTGTTGGAACTTGAAGTGTTCTTATTTGAAATTACCTAAAGAATGAGGATAACGGAGAGCGATGTGGTGTTAAGTGTAAAGCGGCGGCAGCTAAATTATATATTGCAGATACCCATGATCGCGAGCGCCTACGGGAGCATATACTGTTGCGGGACGGAAGTTCACTAGGTGCGTAACAAATACAGATTTGATATAGATTCCAATGACTTGCAAGACCAATTTGGAATTGGAGCCACTGAGAATGTAATCATTGGAACATTCGACCACTTCCTTGAAGCGTGCTGAGGCAGGGCCAGGGACGCAGGTGCGTCGTCGCTCCGCTCATTGCAGGGGGCGCTGGCTCCGTGTGCAGGCGGCAGAGGGCGCGAAGCGTGCGCAGGTGCGGGCAAGGGAGGGGTGGTCGCATTCGTCGTAAAGGAGTCCACGTGCGTCGGGGGGCGACAACTGCAGCGCCGGTTTATGGCTTGGCGGCGTCATTTCCTCTTGACGTGACGCGGGGCGTAGCCGCCCCTCGGCGCACCTGCGAAGGCGTGGCACCCTCGCCTCCCCCGCAGCCAACACTCCTCCCGCCACACATGCTGCCCTGCTCCCTCGATGGTGACGTAGACACCTTCAAATACTTAAAGAAAAGGTGTTGTCATGTATCAATACACAGGTGAGTCACGTAACTTTAGTACCTTCTGCAGATTTTGAACGGTTGAAGTAATTGCAATGCAGTTTTCACGAATGTGCATGAGGGAATGGGGCTAATGAATACATGTATTCATTTCTATTTTACCACTTGTATTTTACGAGATATTGAGGTAACTTTTTAAATGAAACTATATTTTTTACTCCATCACGACGTGCGTAAAAGGACAAAACCAATGATTTACATATTGTCAAATGTATATAAGCATTTTTGAGGAAATTTGATTTTTTTTTTTTTGCGACATGTGTTTAACAGTCCGCCACACAGGTCACTCAGCGCTCCCCCTACTAACGCTCTGGCAAGAAAAGCTTATCACAAAATCAAAACTACTTAAAAAATTGCTCATATATTATATTACAATATATTCTCATTGTATTTGTCTTTTACGCTCGTCATAATAAACTAAAAAATATATATAGTTCCATTTAAGAAACAACAAAGTTATCTCAATATCTCGTAAAATAAAATGATAAAATGGAAACGAGTACATTCATCAATTAGCCCTATTCCCTCATGCACTTCTGTGAAACTTGCATTGCAATAACTTCAACCGTTCAAAAACTGCAGGAGGTGTTGAAGTTATGTGATTCACTTTGTATATTTAATTTGAAGATCTTTGCAATCGTGTGGAGAATCTCATCAGAGCTAATCTTAAAATTACAGGAATTATATGATAAAAGAATTGAATACATGAAATATACAAAGAAATATAAATTTAAATTGTACAAATTATTTACAAAATATTATGTAATGTAGTATGCCAGATGTGTAAGCAAAACTGGATCGTATGTATCTGGGCGGAAAACGCGTCTGACTGGAGAACGAAGTTCTGCGATTTAAACGGTTCTGCGACTTGTTTTAAGAGGACGTCAGTCGGAAGGAAGAGGGGGTGGGGTAGAGATGGCGTATTCTCTACAGACATGACCATTAACATCATACTGCTATCATGTTTGATGGAATCTTGCCCTCCTGATTTTCTTCCAGAGGTCCCTTCGTCCCTCATCTTCAACCTATGTTATCATCACCTCCTCCAAAGTGGTTACCTACTACAATAATCTCAACGATTACTTACAGTACGCTTAACTCTCTATGGCCGATCGCCCAGAACAAAACCGGCTTTTTTCTGTGAGCGAAGGAAGTGGACATTCCAAAGCCCACTAACTCCTCCATATTTGTTAGCAATCATCACCGACGCCATCGCCACACAGAACAAGCGCGGGGTTGGTGTGGCTGCTCCGTTAAACTCCTGCGTAAGCTACATCATCCATTGCTGTCACTACGACGCACCGTCACCGCCGCCTCGTTCGCCCGTGGCGAGGTCCGTCTCCACCACCGCCTGCGGCACCGCCGCGCGCCCTCCCGCATGCATCATGCATGATAATGGCGGCGTGGCACGGGGGCGGGCACCGGCGCCGGAGGCGACGCCATAGTACCGGTGGAGCGATTGGGGGCGATGGAAGTGGAGAGTGGTGGGGCGGGGGCTTTGCCGGTGGTTGTGGCGTTGGCTGTGGGTGTGGCGATGGCGATGGCGATGGCGGGGGCGATGGCGGGGACGGGGGCGGATGCGGAGGCGGGGGCGGGGGTGGGGGCGGCGGGGAGGGCGGGGGCGGCAGTGCGGTGGCGGGCAGGGTGGTGGCGGGGACGTCGGGGGTGGGCACGGTGGTGGCGGGGACGGAGGGGCGGGGCGGTGGTGTCGGCGGGGTGGGGACGGCGGGGGCGGGGAAGGCGGGGACGGGGGGCGATGGAGGAGGAGGCCCCGACGCGGCCGAGCTAATAAAACACAAACTGACAAACTTAAGGAAACGCCGAACCCATATCCGGCGCCGTTCCCTGCGGTAACTCACGCGTCGGTCGACGTGCAGGGGAGCGCGGAGCCGCCCTCCCGCCGCCGGTGTTTGGCCAGCCCTGCATGCAGGGGCGGCAAACTAGCGTGGAGTTTCTCCGTGGAGGGTCACTCTTTGTTGTGTAGGCCGTGGCTCTGAAACTTGCGCGATCACAGTCTCATGAATCCTTAAACTACAAAATTACTTAGGGAAAATGTAATGGTATAGATCCATGGTTTTTCTCTAAAGAAACGAACAGAATAATAAATGAGAGGTTGCAAACAAGGGCACGGAAACCTAAAGAACATGTTGAGAATGACGATGAAAGGGACCTGAGAAATGTGTGGCGTACAAGTATATATCTACAAGATTGATATTGAGAAAACGTTGACATCATGCTGTTGGAATTGTTAAAATCAAATTGTAGATAAATTGAACATTTACAAGTAATTATTATTGATTTTATTAGCACTCCTTTTTTAAAAAAAATGTTATAATGTGGGTGCCCAGGACACCTCAAATTTGATCCGATAATAATGTTAGTCCCTCTTCAAATACCTTCTGATACGAATGGTACATAGTTACATTAATAATTGTTGTACTCAGTACTCAAATAATATAGTTGTCATATAATAGTTTAAGACAGTTAATTTGCAAAATGAATGTGTGATGGTTGCTTCCTCGTTTTACAATATTTCTAGTAGTTGCATTAACTTCTTCGCATATTTTAATACTTTTCTTGCATTCTATCATCAACAGTACGGAACGACCACATGAGGGGTGCTCGTGGTGTAAATGCCAGCGAGTCTGTCTTCCACCTCTGAGGTCCGGTCTCGAACTCTGCCCAATCTATCAAGAATTTAGGGTGGACAAATTGCGAGGTTTTCTCATGTTTCTTCCTCTCACCTCTACAGGTGTTCTGGTGTTTTCATTCGCCTCTACATCTTTGTAGCTATCATCTATTAATTGATCATCATCAGTCTCTTTCAATTCAGCAGTTAAAAGGTTTGTAAACCTATATAAATAAATGATTAATTATTGAGGATATTTCAATAGCAGATCTTAACTTAAAAAATAGGCTGTGCGAATGATAATACCCACTCCTTGTAACTTAGCTACGAGCTCTAGAATCTAACATGCTACTTTACTTGAAATGATCCCATCATTAGTATTGTTATTCAATGAAAATACATGTTACGAAGCAGTATTTAGTATATTATTTCACTTCACCAATCACTCCACATTTGCCTACGGAAGTCTGTCAACGGGTTACTTATTCTCTGAAAATAGCGGAATGTGAAATTCGAGAGAAAAGAGCCCAGGGAACCGCGCAGCCTCTGTTCCTGCCTTAATACTTCTTGGCATTTGCCTCGGCCGTTGCTGGAAGCAGGAACTGAACTGAGCGGAAAAACCTCCGCAGCTTATGGGAAAGCCCTCAGTCAAGGAAAATGTTAATCCTTGTGTATATTCTAATATTACTCAAACAAATCTTAATTGATCTATAGTTTCCTAAAATTACCTGTCGTAGGCTTTCTTCACAGACGAATGTTTCTTTTCACTGTCTTGCACAGAAATAAAAACACGCAGTCCAATTAAGAGGAACGGCGCTGTAAATAGTGCACCCCTGGCAATCCTTATACCGCGCGGACATAATTATCCCGTGGAGCCATTCGCGTGCGTCCATTTCCTCCAGCGAGCGCCTCATGCGCGGCCGCCGGTGCAACCCTCCCCTGCACCCTTTCCCTCCCGCGCCGTACGTCAATCGCACCCTCCTGCCCTGCCCACGCGCGCCGCACAGTGGCCTCCGCGAGGCCAAAATGCGCAAGTACACCAATTTGTACTTTCTCGTACCGCTTAAGCAGTTGAGAGAAAGTTAAGTAATGCTGCTAAAAATGATGACTGAGATTGTGTCAATTTCGAGAGAAATTGCGGTATAAATAGTATTACTTAAGCATTACTAATGTCGAGAAAGTATTTGCTGTTTTACACCATTAGTTTAAAAGTCTGCTAAAATAATTTTACATCAAAATGTTTTTATATGACTAGAATAGTTGGGTTCCCATGATAATATTCACTTTTTAAACATAATTTATGTGCAGTAAGGCCAGACATACATCCGTGACAATTCGTGCTACTTTCATCTCAGTGAAATTAAATTTTGTCCGCAACTTTCAAATCAGCAGGCCGGAGCAGTTGTTTTCAATGGCATCGTATATGTATTATCGTTCATTTTATTAAATACATCTTCTGTTAATTGTATGTAATTTTATTGTTTTCGAAATATATTTTCATCACTGTAGGAATAATTTATATTGCACTTGAAGTAGTTAGTAAGTCATAAACTATACTCTGCCAAACTGTTACTAATTAGTATTTAATAAATTTAGGGTAGATGTTATACCCGAATTGTATTTTTACAGAATTTTTTCAAAAATTTGAATTTATTGGTTTGATAATAAACGTTTTAAATTTGTAACAAAGCAAATTGTTTAAAAAAATAATTGATGCTTTTCATGCGACATTTTATGGCTGAGGATGGATCAGCTAAGCACTGTATATTTAAAATATACTTATATCAGTGGCGTAGCGTCAGGGGACGCTGAGATGCTGAGCATCCCCGTATATAAGAACCTTAAATACTGTATTGATAATCTTACAAGTGGTCTGTTGAGCGAAACACGTTTTGTATTAATTTAAAATTGATTTCCTATGATTGAATTCGGCGGGCTGTTGAAGCTGGCCTCTGATTGGTGGGAAGCTAAAATACTTCAGCGTCGGCCGCCAGATTGCGACGAGCAATGACGCATGCGCAGATGGCGAGGTGCCCCTCTCCCCTCTTCACCCCTGGCCCAGAGAAACCCGACTGCTTTACGCTAGCGTCTACTGCGGAAAGAAGCTCGTTTGTGCACGAGAGCGCAGCACACTTCAGGCGTTCAGTAAATTATCTTTCTCTCTCTCACTCGGGAGTCCCCGCTTGGTCATGGGTACAAACTGTAGAAATAGTGCCTGACTACTATTTCTTAATTAATATCCAAGAAATTGTATTATCTCTTAAATAGATTACATATTATTTAAGTCTGCAATGTATAAATTAACAAATGGTCTTATTGCCATTCGCGTATAAGAATTAAAGCTGAGCCATTGTATAATTTGCTTTCAAGACATCGGCAGCCCTGACTGCTGTGAGGATTTTGTGGGAAGCGCCTACACCGTCGTAAGCAATCGAGATCGTGGAAGTAGTCGCAGTGTATCTGCCTTGTGTTGCGTTCGCCTGTTAGACGAAGTAGTTGATAGTGACATTTTGTGTGTTATTGTTGAGCATCCCCAAACGTGTGAGTCACGCTACGCCACTGACTTATATTATGAACTTTAATAGCATAAATAACCAAAATTAACACGTTAACAAGTTAACGTTAGTTAACAAATAATTGTTTTAAAAAACTTTTCTTTCTACCTACGTGCGCGTTCCGGTCCTGCTTGGCCCAGTGTGCTGTGCTCCCCTCGACAGCGCCCGCCTTCGCAGCGGCCAAAGTGATGGCGATGGCTTCGCCACGTGGTCTCTCGGGGGTTCCCCCGGAGGAATTCCCGGAGGCGGGGAGCACGCAGGGCGCGAGCGTTCGATACATCGATGTGTGGGGTCGCGGGGAGTCGATGGTCCTGGTGGCGAGGGAACAGGCCGCCCCTGTGAGTAGTGGGATGAAGGAATAGGCTAGTGCAAGGTAAGGGAACGTGTTTGGAGACAATGGCAGCTGTAAGGATTGCAGCTTTGGAGATGACTCCCAGAAATAATTCTAAACAAAATTGATCTCGAATTGTTTTTTACAATGTAATCTTAATTTTATCTGAGTTTCTAAGGAGATATTGAAGTTAAGGCCAAGGTTTGTGTTCGTAGGTGTAATTACTAAATATCTATGATACAATAACTTGCAACAATCAATATCGCATTATTTTTTCTACACCGAAAATATCCATTTTTTTAACAAATATGAATATTTCTTTATGTATAGTACTGAGGAGAAATGCTGTAATCTGCCATGTAATGATAGTAATGATGAGTTACGTAGTTATACGACGTAATCAATTTTACACTGTCATTTATTCAGGGCCCTCGGCGGAGCTCATTTCACAAGACCCAAAGACATCATTTAATTACTATTTTTAGCATTAGAGAGAAGAGTGTATCGAGAATGGTGAATGACGATGTTACCTACCGTTCAAATTATCAAACAAAACGTTCAAATTATCAAACAAAATTGCGAAAACTTTAACGGCGATACACTAGAGTAAACAGGTAAAGAATACAAAAGTTTTTTGATTTTTCGTTAGCTTTAATACGGTGCAGAAGGATTTGAAAGAGGAAGAAAATGAAAGTCATGGCCAAAATGTAGAAATATTATTTTCTCAAAATTAAATAAACCTATAATTGTTTTTAAATGATTCCATTAACAAACTCTTCTCTGTTTCTACTTGTAATGTTTTTAAATAGGAGCGCAGAAGAGCGTTTTTCAAACAGGAACGTAAAAAGCTTTTTATTGCAGCTCGCTTGAGCAAGCGCTTTTATTGTTCTTTGCTACTCAGACCATTATATAACCATGGTTATTCGTTAATTAGCGATGATACATCATCAATGACAAAATTACGCCGAAGAAGCTTTCAAACTTGAACGGAACTATAGATACAGAATGACAAAAGACGCAAAGGAAGTACACGTAGAAATGAGACGCAATTTCGACGAGTGGTTTGATGTCGCACAGTAGAAACGATAGTACACACGAGCATGTATGGGGAAAAGCTCCTCGGTCACTGGTCATCGTGCTCGCTCTTCAAGACGCGATCCAGGGTTCGATTCCCGGCAGGGGCAGACTAAATTGTGCGCTTTCCTTGCAATGACCCAGTATCTGTTGCCATGTGACGATGAGAAAGCTCACTTCCCAGGTTGGGAATAGCAGAATACGGTGGCATAGGGATGTCTGTGTGCTAACCACAACGTTTGGTTAGCACACAGACATCCCTACGCCACCTTATTCTGTTATTCTCAACCCCATGCCCGCAAGACAGGGACACCGCTGATAGGTCTTGGTCCGAAAGGAGCTGTTGTATCAAAGTGCATTACACGTATGGGGAGAAACCGTATTGTAACGAAAGGAGAAGGCTGTTGACAGTACACTAAATCGCAGTTGGTAGTAAGTAGTGGGTTTAAGTCTGTGAAACGGGAATGACGTACGGTGGATGGCGCATAGTGGTTTTAAGGAATGGCAATGCCGGGGTCTGGCATGCGTAGGTAAACACCTCTGCTGTTATTTGTTCAGTTTTATAGAAAAACACCGGGAGAAATGGCTTGGGAAAACGCTTTCGACGTTGCACCGCACGCCCAGATGTTACTGCTAGAGAATGCTATCCTCGGCTGCACTCCAAACACTCGCTTGGCTAACCTCCAGCGCCGGATCCGGAAAGTATTTCAGGAATGGGGCTGAATTTCAGTTAGAATCCCCTACATTTTTCAAGGAATTTTAATTGTTAGCTTAAAGTAGCAAACATGGAAATATATTCGTAATGTAAATGCTGCTTAGGATGAGATGAGATACAGTATATTTGGAAATTATTTTGAATAAATTGAGTAAAATTACAGATAAAGTTGGCTTTGGGAGAGACCATGGCCCCCATTTTCCCCTCTGCCTTCGCCACTGCAAACACTCAGTAGCACTTTTGATAACTCTGTTTTTCGAATTTCCTCATCATTGCCCTGCAACCAAATTATGTACTGCAGTATTGGGCACTTTTCTAAATGGAACTCTCCTATGGAATCTAAAAATATTCAACAAACGGTTTCTCTGAAATTTTCGATACAAAAGACAATAAAGTCTGAGTCTCGCCACGTAAAATATAGCAATTCAAATCAATTCAATAAAAATTCATGCGTCCTTGTCCAAGTAGGTTGTTGTTTCAGTTGTCGGTCTCTTCTAAACTAACTGTAACAACAGCTTACATCACTGACACAAAATTTGCTATTGCTCTTTACTTCGTGTTCTTGCCGCTTCTATCGTTGTCCCTTTATAGTCATTTTATGCGTGAAACGCCGTGCGTGTTGCTTAGACCTATAAGATTCCCTTTTACCCGCATCTCAAGAAACTGCGGTACAACTGCGAAGTGCATGCCATAAGGCACCCGTAGACCCTTCACAGCATTTCTCTACTCTACTTTTGCAAAGAAACGATTTATGACAGTCTGAATTGTAGTTTAGGATGAGATGCAGGTAGTTATGAAATTATTACCATGGCTCAGTGACATGATAAAACACATTTCCTTAAACGGAATTGAATCCCATTCCCATCTTATGATGGCAATTTAACCCATTACCCATAAAGGTTCTTCCTTTAGTTAAATAATAACCATACAATTCATTATTAATATTGATACTGTAGTTTCGATGTTAGTGTTCTTTGTGAACAGCTCACACACGCCGGCTTTGACGACATTTCCTTTCAAATTCTCTCTTTCTTCTTCAGTTCAGCCATTCTCAGCAATAATATTTGTAATTCTATTCCTCTCAACCATGAGCATTTCGTATCTCGCACTTATGAAATCATCATCTCGTTCGTCCCTTCTCAGGTCACATCGAAAATCGTCTGTCTCACCGGGCCAGATGCTCTCTTCCACCTCATTGTCGCAATTTTGCCCTTATCAACCAAGTCACTTTTCCATCCAATGCTCTCACTTGCTAGCTCCTCCACCGTTCTTATGTTAGCCACTACCTTACGTCATAACGGTAGAACGGCTTTGTTCTTTAAAACTTTCCATTTGAACAATTCGTTATTAATTGATATTGCATAGTGTCGATGATCGAGTTCTTCGGTACGCGTTTCGTGTCCTACGGCGACGCTTTCTTCCCAGTTAAATCATTCTGTATTAATTCATGCTTAACAGTAATATTTCTAATTCTATTATTCTGTACCACGAGCGTTTGGTCTAATCCTCAACATCTTTTTCTCTCTATTTCCACCTCTCTTTCTCTCTCTTTCTTTTTCTCTCTCTTTCTTTTTCTCTCTCTTCCTCTAATTTTCTCTCATTCCATCTTTCTCTTTCCCAGGAACACACATACATATATCTACTTCTACATAAATTTATCTACTTCTTTATACGCTCTTAGAAGACATTCAAGACCATCACATGGGCTCATCGAGGCAGGTTTTCTCATCCTCCTTCCTTTTCCAATTTTGCCTTTCCATCATTCAGTTACTTTGCCCTCTTGCCTGTCCATACCACCCAACAGCACTTCCGCCCTGATCAGTATCCCATTTCCTTCGCTTTCTCCTGTCTCTGTTACCCTCTGTCTTCACGCGCGGTACGCACGCCCTGCCGGTAACTACATTTTTCACTCAACCTGCCTCTCCAGATATTGACATCACCTTCCAAAGGTCTGCACCTGCCACTCAATGAGAGACTCAGCCTCACATTTTCCTATATCCATTTCCCTTATTCTACCTTAGTATTTTTCCACTAGCCACTCCTCTCTAATTCGCTTGATGTTTTCGACTACGTAATCTATTATGGCCAGTAGTCCCGTTAGTGTAGTGAATGATTTTATGCGTGAAGGTGGCGATGGTCGTCTTCCACTGGATGGTGAGATGCGAGGACGACATACAAGTCAGATTCCGGTGTTTGCTCTACCAGGTATCTCCCACCAGTGGGGCGTTGCCGTTCTTTTGACATGTGTGATAGTGTATCCCATGAAAGTGTAGGTTTAAGTGTAAGAAAGTGATGAGGACATGGAAAAAGAAAGATGATCAGATGCGGTCCGTGAGCTGTTTGTTCGGGTACTTCTACGACAAACGCCTCATATTGGACGGAGAAACCACGGAAAATTACCGATTAGAGCAGTAGGCCGCTAGTCTCCTGACAGCACTCGACTTCGGCCTGGCTATCAAGCTAGGTCTAATCCTAGATATTCCCTGTCAGAGACGCTGCAGAAAAAGTTGCAATACTGACTCTTAACTAAACTCAGCCAGTCTCTAATTCGAAAAAAGGCTTACACAGAAAGGAAAACACTTCTTCGAATTGTACAAGATTTCAATTCTTGGATTTTTCGATTAATCGAAAAAATTGGGATGAAATTCAATAAATATAATATTTTTTGCAAAGCTTTGATCTTATCGTACGACTTCATGGTCAATCCATTCTGCTAATGTCGTTTAGTTTGCATGGTACGAATACCACGCAAACTAAACGAGAGTTAAAATACCGTGGGACGAGGCATTTCAAAACGATCTATTTGATATTTCCTTCACTTATAGAGATTTCTTTATGGAAAACAAACTGATTTCAGTAGTATTGAGTGGCAACAATGTTTCAATCAATCACTTAATAATAATAACAACAATAATAATAACAATAACAACAATAGTAATAAGCCGACCCCCGTGGCGGAGACGGTTGCGGCAGTCGTCGTCTGCGCTGACGAGGCTGCATGAATCCTGCATGAATAATTAACAATAACAATAATAATTATTATCATTATTGGAGAGGCTCACGCCTAAAGCGCTGTACTTCCATCTGACCATTATCGAAGTTCCACTTATCAAGGTTCAAATAATGTGTATTACCACTCTGGCCTCCTCGCAACTTGCCCAGCACGCTTCGTGCCCTCCCCCGGAGGGCCCCGCTTTCCGCACGCACATGCTTCGCAGCCTCCCTCTTACGGCCTCTGAATATTTTAAGGCGCCCCCTTGCGCGGGGATGTTAGTCATCGCCCTGTGGACATATCTTAATGTTCCCCTTTACCGGTAGAGCGTAGAATAACGGTGCGGGGGTCGTCTAGGGCGGAAGGACGCCAAATACCCCAACCTCCACGCCGACGACGACAATGCCACGCCACGATGCGGAGCCTGGAGCGTCACCGGAGAAACAGGCCACTGCTCGCGTGTTCGGGGACGGTTACGAAAAATATGAGTGACTTCTAGGGGCTTCCTGCGAAACTGCTCGGAAGCCGTAACTCTGCGCACTGTGTCCTTGGCAAACCTCCTGGCGTTTGACAATTGGCAAAGCATTGCGTGTTCCGACGTGTCATAAAAATCTCCAAACCGTTCTGGTTGTAAGTTCTTCCTTCTAGTGATGTAGCCCCGACTCAAAAGACAACCAATAAAATTGGGAATTTACGGACATTTTCGTATTTTAAAGCAATCGAATCAATATGTAGAAGTAATAATGATGTGACGCTCCATTTGGAAGAAAATCAACCCAATAAGAAAGTAGATCGGTCAATTTCTTTAAACTTTTTACACATAGCTATAGGCAGAGTTACGGATTACACGAGAATTACATTTTGAGAACTTCAGTTAATTTGCAAGAATTGAGAAGAAATATAGCATGCAGTTATTAATGTAAACGGCATAAAATCTTTTATTTTGTTTTTTGAACTTTTTTTTCAAGAATTCATTGTTAATATCTCATAGGATCTTTTGAAAAAGGTTGGATAGCATTTTATATTGTTCGTCTTAGTGATAGGCCAAATATTTCTTATTATATCTCTCAAATACGTAATAACATAAAATAAAACGAAATTAATTTTTTTAAATGGAAATTCTTGGTTCCTTCATATTTCTTCTAATTGTGCCATAACATGAAATTCCATTATACTTGTAAAGTGTAGAAGTCCGGTTGACTTTTTTTGGTCACTCCAGTCAATACTGAACCAAATATCAAAAGCTTGTATAGGTTTTCTTTAGGTGAGAAAATATTACACGCAATTTATAAAAGTTATCTGAGAAAGACTTGACTATTAAATATAAATGGCTTCACAATTTGTTTAAGCACTTGTTTTCAAAATATCTAACTTGCAATTAATCGAATTTCATACGCGATATTATAAGAAATCCCAATATCACCCAAATGTTCCATAAAATGGGTGATTGAAAAGCTTTAACTTCTTAAAAAACTTTCTTTTGCCCAAAATCGCTCCAATCCACTAAATTCTTGATGATGTCCCGAAGGCCTTCATCGATCCCGTGATGTTTAAAAGCCGAAAAACGGCGTCGTTCTTTCACGCGGCGGTGGGCGCGGTGCTTGTTCAGCAGACGCCGTCCTTTCGCCGCCACCGGACGCACGCACCTCAGGGCCAGGGCGAGGGCCACGCCGCGCCGCGGCGCCAGGCCCCCAGCGCCAGGCACGCAGGCGCCTCGCGCAGTGGGCCCAAAGGACTAAGCGCCTCGCGACTCCATTGATCGATAGAGTGATTGTTAGTGATTCCGGGAGCGCCAAATACTAGGGTCATTTGTCCCGCTTCCTCCGGACGTGGTGTTCCACTGGATGGCGAGATCTGGCGCCGTCCTACCGTCTGCTAGCGGGGTTTTCTCCAACCAGGTATCTCCCACCAGCGGGGCACCGCCTCAGCTGGAACAAGCTCTAAGCTTCCAACCGGTCTTCCGGCATGTGGGGTAGTGTAGTGTATGTTAGTGTAAGAGTGTGCAAGGGTAGGACAGGGCAGGGACAGGTCAGGGTCGGATAGGACAAGGAAGGGTTGGAAAGATCGCGCGCGGTCCGTGGCCCGTGGCATTCACCTGGTGTTGATCGGAGAAACCACGGAAAACCGGTAAGAGCAGCCGGGCGCTAGAATTCTCCTCTAGACAGCGACTGAATTCGCCGTAGCTGAGAAGCTAGTGTCGAAAACCTTGCCACTGTCGGGACTCGAACATAGGATCTTCTGGTCAGAGGGACTGTATTGGCGTCAGTTGATGCCCTGAACCTCCCGGCTGCGACTGGATTCGTGACGTCAGCATAAATAGCCCTTTCACTTACAGACCGTAAGAAGCGCTATGTCAGATTCACTTACTACAGCTCCAGTTTGATTTGGCATAAATCGGCGTCAAATTATTTGATCATGTGACTAAATTAAATAAAGTAAGAGAAACTAGAACTTCCTCTTCGGTAAAATCACGTTTTTCATCTATTTCATCGATGGGGATAGAATTGCCAAATATTCCGAACTGTGGAGGATCGGGTAATACAGAGAAATAGGTGAAAGATAAGGTGACAGAGGTTTAGGTATTGATGGAAACCACAAAGTAGCTTACATTCTTTTACATTTTTAAGAAACGCCATGGTAAAATTTATTAAGATGCATATATGATGAGGATGCAATATGACTTGCATTCTACTATTCGTACGTAGCTAAAGGAATGCAGAGCGCAATTGGAGTACAAGGAATAGAGATGAAACAATGCGTACTCACTGATTTTCTTTGAAAGTAGTAAAAAGACATTGGTCGAAAGTCTTCAAAAATTCATGTATTTTGATTTCATTTTGCACAGAATTCAACCTAGAAAGAAGTCAAATGGTTCACTTTTTGAGTAGCTTCTACAGCTTCTTACAGTACTTTACACCTTTACTTTTGAGGAAAATTAAAATCCCTTATACGAATATTTCAGAAACAAATACTCTAAGTTTCATCCCTTTTTCGAGTGTTACTTTTCACATGATTCATTAAAACATGCATTTCTATCATAGCCTTAATGTGATCATTTTACGAACAGCAAATGTTAAAAGGTAAGTATTATCCCACGTCAACACTAATATGCAACATCTCTATCTCCGAAAGTATTAACTATCTTAATTTTTTCCTCCAAAACGTGTCACTTCTTGAGTTAACGAATTTTGCTTATCAATTTATTTTCCTACACGCGAGTTTCGTCTCGTTTCGGACCAGTGCGCGAGGCGCATCTCGCAAGATCAATGTTTTATTTCGTTTTCATTTTATTTTCGCGGGCCGTTTTCGCCCTACGCCCCGCTCCCGCGCGCCCATAAAGACGGGGCTCCCGTGATTCATGTAAACGGCCCGCCCCCCTTCCCCCTCCTTCTCTTTCCCGCCGTCCGCCGCCACGGCGTTCCGTTTTCTCTCTCTCGAATTTGAATAAATCTGTCGGGACGCTCGTTCAACAACGCCGCCGCCGCCGCCTCCAACCCGCGAGACTGACCTTGCGGCTGTAAAACTGTTTACTGCGGCGCCCCTCGTCGTCGGTGGAGACACGAAGTTCGAGGAGCGCGACGTTCTTCTGTCTCATTGGGCGGTACCGAGGAGCCTCAATGGTGGAGAAGTGGGAGGAAGATAAGGGTAGAGCTGATAGTAGCACTAGTACCTACGAGAAGTTTTGGAAGTTTTTGATGATAATTATGATAAGAGTTGGTAGTGGTGAGATATTGGTGGCTTCAATGGAAAATGCTTCTGGAAATGATGGTGACAGACGGTGTGACGTTTGAATTCGAACAGCAGAGGATTGGTTAATAAGAGGAGTGGGTGAAAGATAAGGTGACAGAGGTTTAGGTATTGATAGTAGCTAAAAACCCGCATATCTGCTCTTACATTTTCAAGAGGTGCTATGATTTAGACGCATTAGTGATGAGTTTACAATGTTATTTGCGTTCAACAATATATCTTTTGGAGGATTCACTAATATCGTAAGACCAAAGAAGAATTGACTTGTTTGAAATCACTAAATTGGACCTGAAAACAAAAAAGTTCCTGTCTTTTACAGACAAATCAAAAAAGGTAAAATCAATGTCAAATATCGGGAAAGACTAGTTGCAAATAGTAGGTCGTCTGTGCAGACGACAGCTACGAAAACTCATCTCGGGAAGAGCTGTGGCGTCTCTGCCCGCGAAAAATAGAGAAACATTTGGCCTCGACACCATAGCGTTCTCCAATGTCTCCCCAGAGATGTTTTCTCCTTGGTCGGCGACAACCATGTTTTCGTCCAGTCGCCCCCGAATGGAACCCTAGATTCTTGTTTTCTTTTCTAGAAAGCGCTCTCTTCGCCAGAGAAGTGGCAGAGTTTGAGGTCGAATCGGAGATCGTGTTATTGTCAAGTATTCCCCAGACACGTTATGTTTTATGATGAATTATTGTACAAGAGGAAACATATGCAGTGAAATAGTGAGAACCATGACAAAAATCGCTTCAAAGACACCCTTGAACATGTGGTATAGAGTGTAATTAAGAATATGCAAAACTTTCAGGTAACGAGAGAATAAAGAATTTTTAGAATTGATTGGTTGTTACTGATTCCGGGCGGATCGATTGTTAAGGTCATTAGTCCCGTAAGTGTTCTATATGTTTTCCTCAGGATATGGTGATGATCTTCCCCCGCTAGTGGCGAAATCAGACTCCGACCTAACGTCGGCTAGCAGGGTTTCACCCAATCAAGTATTTCCCACCAGCGGGTCCACCCCAAGAGAGACAAGCTCTAAGCTCCCGACCGGTCTTCCAGCATGTGTGGTAGTGTAATGTATATTAATGTGTGCTTTTTTAACAAGGCATGAGGATAGGACAAAAAAGAAGGTAGGAAAGATCGCGGTCTGTGGCCCGTTTGTTAGGGATACTGCTCCAGGCATCCGACTGGTGTTGATCGGAGAAACCACGAAAAACTACCGAGCAGAGCAACCGGCCGCTAGAATTCTCGTCCAGACAGTGACTGAATTCGATCAAGCCGATAAGCTAGTGTGGAAAATTTTACCATCGTCGGGACTCGAACTCTAGGACCTCCACGTCTGATGCACTGCAGTGGCGATCAGTTGATGCCCTAACTCACCTCTTCCAGTAATAAATAGATGAAATATCAAAAGCTTATTTGTGACTTAATGCATGTGTGTCCTAATTATGCTTTGTTACTGGCAGGTGGCTCAGAAAGTAACCGAACTGCGCAGAACTAATATTTGCAAGTTCACAGTCCACATCGAGCCTGCGTTATTTCGCATTGTGATTGTCATTCAGAAGGTAAACCAGTGTGTATTCAATTGAAGAGCTTGTAGTAGCCAGATAAGCCACACCAGCCATAGGAAGCCGCGGAGTACTCGTTGATGTTAATATCTCGATTTTGGTCGAAGGGTCTCATCTTCATACTGCCACAATTCGACCATAATATTGTTATCACAAAACCGAAGTTTCATATTTATGAAAAGCGGGAGAATTTCTGTGTTCAGTGTAGCTGTCCTTGTTACTGCCACAAGCCTTTCAATTACATTTCCTAATCCCCCAAGTCGGTCATTATTTCATAAATTACCGCAAAAACAAAATCGTATGTTTAGTTTTCAGGTATGGAATTAAATTGTTCTTGCTTCTGAACCAGATATGATTTCTTGATTACTTATGGTATTTTAACAAGCTTAGTACATTTTATTTTATTCTGTAATCCTGTATTATCTCATACATATTATCGCATTAAATATATTCATTCTAGAATGAAAACAATAGGTATGAATAGAAAGAAAATTCCTTTGTGTATGATCTATAACAAGCATTCTTTATATGAAAAACGAAAGACGGAAGAATTCACACATGTTTTCGCCAAGGATTATCAAATAGTGAAATGGTGATCGAAGTGTGTGGCAGAAAAGAAAAGTCTTGAAATGTGTGCGAGTACACGACTATTCAAGATGAAAAACAACTGCAGGAAAAAGTATGTAAAACATGGAATGAAGGCGCGAGGCACATCTTTTACAGAAAAAGAATTAGATGGCACCATGCCAAGTGTCGACGAGAGATCTATATAAATGGGTGTTCCAGCATTCGACGCTGCCAGGTACAAGCACAACACGATAAGCGCGAAAGAATAGTCTAGAATATACAGAACTATTTTCAAATAATGACTAACACATACCATGAATAGCTACAGGCGTCAATGTACAGTCCGTTTCACTTAAACATTTTCTTCTCTTTCAATCTTCATAAGTGTCATTCGCCTTAAACTCTTTTAACAAATAAGAATTGACACTGATTCAAATACAAGGTATCTGTAATATATTTTCAAGGGCAGTCAGTAATACGATGTATGAGTGTAGATGTTCATGCACGATGCTGCCTGCAAAATCCATTTGCGATTTTACAAGTATGCGAGATAAATAAATTTGCCACGCAATTAATTTGGTTCAAGTCGTGTGCCTCATTACACTTTTAAAGGAGAGTTCGCAATTAGAGACGGACTGCAACAGATTATCATACCTGTCGAATAAAAATTCAGAAAGAAGACAAGTACATGGAACGGAAGAAGATGGAAGAAGATGGCTGATAGAACGTAGATAGTAGATGGATGATAGAACGGAAGTAGAATGGCTTTCCATGCGAGAGTGTACATAATACTCTATGCTATATATATATATATATATATATATATATATATATATATATATATATGTGTGTATTTTCTTTTTTGTACAATTATGTACAAATACCATCTGAAGAAGGTTAGAGGACGATTAGCTCCTTTCTGTATTAGCCTTTACGAGAGAAGTGGCTCTGCCTAGCGCGCTAACTTCGCAGTCAGGAGTCACGGGTTCGATCTCCGGTCGGCCATCATGACCGGAGTTATTAGTGGTTTCCCACGGTCATAAGGTGAATGCTGAGATGGTACAATAGGCCATGATCACCTCCCACCTCCATCCTTCATCATTACCCTAACACTTCAGTCAGTATTCCCTGCAAAATGAAAGTAAGCCCTTGACCTTAATAGCTAATAATATTAATAGCCTTAGTTCGCTATTAATAATAATAATAATAATAATAATAATAATAATAATAATAATAACGAAGTTCCAAATACATGCCCCAGGTGGTACGAACACTCACCAAAACCGGTGACGTCTGTTGGATTGTGTGCGATATTGTATGACCAACAAATTCAAACTGATCGCACGATAGCGGCAAACAAACCGGATATAGTTATCCGGGATTAGGCGAAAAAATCGTGTTTACTTGTAGATGTTGCTGTACCTTGCGATCAAAACGTCGTTACTAAGGAGGCAGAGAAACGTCTTAAATACAAGAGTTTGGAAATCGAGATCAGCCGAATGTGGGGCGTAAAAGCACAGGTCGTCCCGATAGTTATCGGAGCTCTGGGATTTGTTCCGCAACATTTGAGTAAGAACTTGTCTAAACTCCCTGGTAATTCAAAAGACTGGGAAGTGCAAGAAATTGCTTTATTTGGGACAGCCCACATTTTGCGTAAAGTATTGTAGAGGCACTGATAGTCACCGGATCTGCTCCTTAGGTAGCTGGTTGCAACCTGGAGTAGATTTTATATTCAGCCGACTCATAACATCTTTAGTCGTGATGTAATGGAAAAATAATAATAAATCGGAAGCAGTTCTCATAGCTGCTCAAGATCAGGCGTTGAGAACATGATATTATGATAAATCGGTTCTCAAAATTTCGCAAGATGAAAAATGCCGCATTTACCAAGAAGAAGTAGAAACCATTGATCATATCGTCTCAGCTTGTCCAATTCTATCAAAGCCGGAATACTTGAAAAGACAAGACAGGGTGTGTAGTTGTTTCCACTGGCAGATCTGTACCGCCTTCCAAATTCCAAACACATGCCCCAAGTGGCACGAATACTCACCAAAACCGGTGACATCGGTTGGACGCGATACAATACTGTACGACCAACAAATTCAAACGGATCGCACGGTAGCAGCAAACAAACCGGATATTGTTATCCGGGATTTAGAGAAAAAATCGTGTCTACTTGTAGATGTTGCTGAGCCTTGTGATCAAAATATCGTAACCAAGGAGGCAGAGAAACGTCTTAAATACAATAGTTTAGAAATCGAGCTCAGCCGAATGTGGGACGTAGAAGCACAGGTCGTACCGATAGTTATCGGAGCTCCTGGATTTGTTCTGAAACATTTGTGTAAGAACTTGGTTAAACTTTAGGTCATTCAAAGGACTGGGAAGTGCAAGGAATTGTTTATTTGAAACAGTTCACATTATGAAAACAGCTCACACTTTGCGCAAAGTATTGTAGAAGTACCGACAGTCCCTAGATCTGCTCCTTAGGGAGCTGGTTGCAACCTGGAGTAGATTTTATATTCAGCCGACTCGTACATCTTTAGTCGTGATATAGAGGAGTAGTAATAATAATAATAATAATAATAATAATAATAATAATAATAATAATGATGATGTTAATAATTGTAGTTTTCCTGTTACTTGCTTAGATACTACATGTATAAGAAATAACATTAGTGTAGAGAAAAGTATGTAGTGCTGCGGAAATCGATTTGCAGACTTCAAAGGACGATGGAAACGAGATTTAACGTTTCAGGATTAAAGATACCAAAAAGGATTTCTTTTCGAAATTTCGTCTGTCTGTCCGCTGTCAAGGAAAAAAACGGTGTGGGTTTAAAAATTGTTTAAAAATTTTCCACTCCTTATATAGGTCCATCCTAAAATATATTCATATACGAGAGGGAGAGTTACGCTCGAATTTAAAATGCTTCAACCATCACCATCACAGTAACAAAGGAACGGCAGTCGGTTATGAATAAACCGCCTCTTTATTGCAATCCCCTTCCGCAGCACCACAACCGACTAAGGTGGCTCAGTGATAACATTAATTCCATCTACAGCATAGCGATCAGCTACAACAACCAAGAGGTTGCAGGGTTCTAGGCTCTTGTCGTAATTAGCTTGTCTTTTCTGCGTTGCGTCGATTTAAGTAATTTGGGGGGGGGGAGAATTCTAGTGCCCGGTTGCTCTGAGCGTTACTTTTTCCGTTTTTCTTCTATCAATACCAGGTAAATCCCTGAACATATTCTTTCCTTCTTCATCCTTGTTACCTCCTCTTTCGTCACACCCGTAAATAAACTTCCATGCACCACAGTACCATACATTTCGGGAACCCTGTGGCAAGTTTAGAGTCTGCGCTGCTCAGAGAGGTACGTGGAGGGGGAAAATCCGCAAGACAACGTGTAGGCTTGCGTTGAATCTCACGTTGCAGCAAGAGAGAAACTCCGCCACATCCCGGGATATAACATAAAGTACACATGCAAGACTAATGTGGTAGAAGTCGCACCTGGAAACAGAAAATACTCGCTCACTTACTCCCTCGCATTGATTGATTATTTGGGGTTTCTGGACACATCAACTGTCTTGACCATTAGTTCCGTAAGTAGGGCACATGTTTTATTGCAAGAGGTGGCGGATTTCCACCCGCCCCCTGCGGGGAGATGCCTCAGCCGGCACTAAGCTCTAAGCCCCCGACTGGTCTCCCAACATGTGTAATGCATGTTAGTGTGTGTTTTTTAATAAGGAATGAGGATAGGACAAAAAAAAAGATAGGGAAGATTGCTATCTGTGACCCGTTTGTTGGGGTACTGCTCCGGCTTCCGCCTGGTGTGTTCGGAGAAACAACGAAATACTACCGAGCAGAACAACCGGCCGCTAGAATTCTCGTCCAAACAGTGACTCAATTCGACCTAGCCGACAAGCTAGTGTGGAAAATCCTACCATCGTCGGGACTCGAACCTAGGACCTCCAGGTCTGAAACACTGCTATGATATTAGTTCTCCACACTACAGTGGCTGAGTTGCACTTACTGTCTAACTAGTCTAGCTAGTACATTGTCATCGTCGTGCACCTGCGTGTCGCCTGCACCTCCGCCGCGCCCCCGTTGAATCCACAACTCGGAAATGGCACGCGCACTCGCTTTACGACCGCCATTTTCTTGCCGTGATTCCGCTCCGATGGAAATCGTGATAAATACCAATAACAAGAGACGCAATAACTACAGAGCATTCCGCGAAGCAGCCCGCGCACCACAGAGACAACCTTGACATATTTCGAACGCCTGCGAAGTGCTCACTGTCGACGTATGGTAATGTCACTATAACACAATGTATTATATTAGCCTACATGTGCCATTAGTTATGCGAATAGAGAATGTGACATTTACACACGGTGATGAAACGTTGACATAGGAACTGCGGCCCGCTAGGGACCTAGAGATGTTGCATGGGTCGATTCGAATGCCCGAGGAAGGGCAGGGAACGCAGGACAAGTGCACTCAAATTTGAAAAAAAAGTATCAAGAGATTAAAGTGTTGTTGTTATTATTATCATTAAGACGAAGATGATTATACATTTATAAATACTGCATTAGCAACAAAATGTAAGAATCTGCCCGACACGTATTGTTTGAAGTGTGTTTCGTTAGTCGAGACGATACCATGGAAACCTCAAAACAATGAAGCAGACGTCCAGAAACATCTTCCAAATTGTGTTATAACATATTCACGTCCTCTGGGAAGAGCTTTAATACCTCCCACAAAGTTAAAAGTAAAGGTTCACAGCATTCTCTGGTACTAAGTTAGGTTCTCTCACGAAACGTTTTGCCAGTGCTGCACCTCAAATAGCAACGCAATGTCGTAAAGTTTCTTCTGCTGCTAAATGTACAATTTAAATATAATTAAACTATTAATAATAATAATAATAATAGTAATAATAATAATAATAATAATAAAAGGCGCGGGGGCGCTCTAGAGCGGCTCATGTTCAGCGTGGGTTCCAGGTCGGAACAAAAATTGAACCGTAGCTTTCCGTTACAATCGTCTCAGTTTCTACTGATGTGTGTCGAAATAAAAGATCTGGTAGGCCAACAATGCTAGATATGGTCAAGACAATACCTTATTCTCACCAAATGTCCCCCTTATCCCCAGGCGTGGATAATAAATATAAACAGGGCTTGGGAACACCGCTACCTGGAAAGATCAGATTAATCCGACCCGAAATTCCAACTATATTAAAAACAACAGCAACAACAATAATAATTATTAATATTATTACTATTATTATTGTGACTGAACCCTTGTGATTATATCGTGTAAAAGAAAGAGGTACACGAAAATTTATCAAAAAAGTACATCTGCATTATACAGAAATTAAGAAACCCCTAAAAATTTGTTCATGTCTTTTAATTCTTTCAAAACTGATGAAAGGAGGAAGGTTTACAAATCCTGGAACATTCTGTATTCACAATCCCTATTCATTGTTAATACAGAATTAAACATGTTTCTGAAAATGGAATTCAGGTGTTTTACATTTACCAAGATTAATACTGCACGTAGCCTGCCATAGTGGACCATTATAGGATATCACACTATCCATTTAAATTAAAAACATCATAGTGCATCGTATTTAAATAAAATTACCGACTTTTGTAAAGCGACACATTGTCGAATGGTTTCTTTGCATTGCGTTTATAGCCACTTACAAACCTTTGCATCTAAAAAAGGCAATCTTCCAACTTTAATAAATCTGTTTTGTTCCTTTTGTCAATATCCTTATGATGCAAGGATATCATTGCAGCGTGTATAACGTCACAGTCAGGCTTGCGCCGCTAATGACAAAACGTCAACTGTTTTCGATAAACCGATTACAACTTGCAAAGCAAAAGATCTAAGACTATTGTAGTTACGAGTAGTACTGCAAAAGCACACACATTCACTAGGACTGCTTTAGAGGAAGGTGTTTGCAATCTGGAATAGATTTCATATTTAACCAAGACCTAAAATCTTTAGTCAAGAAATTATGAAAAATTATCTTTATTACCATAATTAACAATATAATTTATTTCATAAAATTCTGATTATTCATTACCTTAGTGTGAAGTGAACTTGTTGCAAATACAAATTCGTACTGGAAGAGTAAGTGATACTACTCAAACGCATCAGTGTTTCACTGTCATTAATTTCACAATGGTAATTATTTAATCAGAATTTAATTGCATAGTATAGTCTTTGAGTGTGTGCATTGAATTCATGTGAAGTCAGATTCACTTTAATAGAATCTTCTTAACCACTTTAAATTCAGTACATTATTCGGTTCGGGTGAAAATAAAAATGAAATGCCATAGTTCACTGCAAACTTAGACAAATACTGGTAAGCACTACACACTGCATCATAGTTGAACGAAAAGTGCACTGAATCAAATTCTCCAAAAGCATTGTGACAAAAGTATTCGCTTTAGAAAAGTAGAGAATTGCTGTGAGATTTTCCACTATTTGCTTCGTTAACAGGTTTTACCTTTTCCTATATTGATAATTCCCCATGTGCAGGCTAGAAAATAATTCTTTCAAGTTGTGTAGTATATCAAAGCATTTTCAAAATGTGTGAAAAATTCAGGAATTTTTTTTATTTATTGACAAAAACAATTATTTCATTGTGAAACACGTATTTTTATAACTTAATTTATGTCTCAGACAGTTAACAATGAATGTAAGTGGCCACAGTCATATCAGTTACTAGTTTCATCGGGTAGGTAAAGTCTGACAGCATATGATGTAGTATTACAAATACTGAACTACGTACATTCATTCAAGAATAAATATGTGTATTAAAAAATGTATATTAAATCTGGTAGGCAATCAAAACAAGATTCCAAACAACATGCAGAAGTGGTGCTTGATTGAAATTTTCAACACAATAACACATTGTTTCCTTACCCTGATTGTCACGAAATTAAAGCTGGTAAACAAACAGTTCTAACTGTAATCATTAGTAACTACTATTTCCAAATGGTTATGAAACAATCACACTCAATCGACGCGTACCGGGTCACATATTGCGAACGGCACAATAAAAACCTTTTAAAATAGCTCACATTGCGTCGAGTGCGAAATGCGAGGGGGGGGGAAAGATGCGCGCGTTTATGACAGCTTTTGAATCCCGCAAATGCGAATAGCAGAGAAACGAACGCCGCTACCGGGAATTAACGGGAGCTATTAAAAAGCAAACCCGAGCGCGAACGCACACGTGCGTATGAGAACGCGTGTGTCTGCGCGCATCGTACTGCATACGCGTTTGTGTTTGTACGTGAGTGCGTGTGTGGATGGAAGCGGCAGCAACGGAGCAAGTCGCACGCAACGGAGTGCGTCTGCATTGTTCGCGCTCCCATTGTGCTCACAAGCGCGTGGGCTGCTCAATGAGCCATCGGCGCGCGGGTTATTCTTGTTCTCAACTCCACCGGCGCTGCCAAATGCGTCTTTCCATTACTTGACGAACAAGTAGGAGGCGACGATGTAACCCGCCTGCGAGGAACTGAATATGGATGATGTGCTGAATAACTGGATGCGGTATTTGATTGCGTAAAAAGTAAATTCCTTTTGTTACCACATTGTGCATTCTCGTTTTTCAATTTTGGCGTCTAACCTCTAACGCACGATTATAACCCTTCCTTTGGAACAAATCCGGTCTAAGTTCGTGCATTTTTGAGTTAAGCGTCCGAGATAGAAATATTTCGCCCATACATCACGACGTTTAAATAAACAAAAGTCAAAATCAAAAGTAGATTTACATTGATTGAATAGTACTTCATTTCGTTCATGGTGCACTTATGGTGCACACGGTGCACAATAAATAAATAAATAAAAGCGTACTTCTTACAGGAATACATGAAATAAAACGCGTACTACGTCAACATTTTGTAGATAATTTGTAAGTAATTTGTATAATTTATATTTCTTTTATTTCATTTATACCTGTAACTTTTTCAGATTTCTCTGATGAATATCTTAAGTTTGAATATATACCTGATACCGGACAACCACCTTTTATTTATTATGTAACAATATTATTAGTAACAAATTGCTAGTTTATTACCTACTTCTGTTCGTGTAATGAGGTCCATTAAAATGTTATATCTTGTTAATTAATCAATGTTTTATTCATATTATTAAAATTTAACTTATTTCTAATACTTCATATATACATTTTCTGATTCTTCACTTCACTTCACAAAGATAAACTTGAGTTTAGACCTCGTGCTTTGCTTCCAATTCCTTTTTTTCCTAGGATAGTCTACTTTTGTAGAGTAGTTCTTGTCTCCTAATTGCTGCGTACCCTTTAAATGCCTTCTGTATTACATATAAAAGCGCATGTGGCTTCGTTTCTAAAATATGACAATCAAGTGAAATATATACTAGGAGTCAAACTTTGAACTGCTTTTCAAAATACGCATTACGAAATGTATGGCTCTCAAACTGTGTGTAGAATATTTGGAAAGAAGAAAACGTCTTTGAGTGTTTGAATAAGGAACTGGATTTGGTATGCCGAGGAGAACTACAACATTAAGGATAAAAAAAACAACTATAATGAAATGACAAGGTCAAGTGCCGGACACAACGCAATGTAAAGGCGATTGTGAAGCCAAAGAAGCGCGGCGAGAGAGGACTCTATCCCTCCACTAGCTGACATAAAGGCGGACACACTGCTGTCTATAGAAGGACTTGAGGGAGCATATTTTTACGCCGGTCACAGGCAGACAAATCTGAAAGGGTAAACATTCCGAAAGAAATCCACTTCCTACTGCAGACTCTAGTGCCTAAAGAAGAAATTAGTCAAAGAAATTTCCTGAAGGATCTCAAAAGAATTACTGTTGATACGATGACTTAAATATAGATCCTTATTCTTCCTTGTAAAGAACAATAATATTAGATTAGTACTAAGTATGTTTCTGAAAAATGGGAAATGTTGGTCTTGTTAACCTATGTAGTATGTATAGAGAAGAAAGAAGTAATATTAGCAAGTAAACAAGATTAAATGTTGCACATATTGGCAATAAGATTTCTCAAATATGTTTCTTTGGCAAATTATTGGTCTGTAAGTTATTTAAATATAATTTATAACCCATCTTCTCCAACATTTTCTGTAACAACCCATAAAGTTTAAGATTGATGGTTATTTTAGTCTTCCACTAAGTTGTGCTTGTCTGCAACACCCACAGTTCACATCATAACTCCCCTCCTTACCTCAACCGACCCCGCTAGTCCGACATCCGTCAGCACAAACCCTGCTCCCTCTCCCCTCTCCAGACTTCGCCCAGCGCCCTCTCTCGTCTCAAGAGGCCGTCACTCCGCCACCAGCACAGCGGCGATGTAAATCGCGGGAATATTCCACAAATACGTTCCCATTACAGCCGTCGCCACGAGTCAGCGATTTTCAATGCGAGCGCGCCATTCCGTCCGGCTGCCCGTGCATTTTCCTCCCTCCCCAGTTTCCCACCCTTCCTTGCTATCCCCTTCTCCGTCCCATCTCTCGTTGCCATCTCCCAGCTCCTGCACCTCTCTTTTCCTTGTCTCCCTATCCCTCCCGCTTCCCACATCCACTCCCCGTCTCTCTAGACCCGACTCTCCTCTAACTCCCCGTCTCCGACCCGCTCCCCGCCACCATCGTCGGCGGCGTCCCGCACAACACCGGGGAGGCGCTATTAAAATTGGTTTTCAATTCTCCGATATCCTCCCCGCATCGCCCCGGCGCGCCGCGCCGCGCCGTCTCGCTGCAAACGAGCAACGGTGGCGGAGGAAGGCGCGCACACTGCAGGCGGCAAGTGACACCTCCGTGTTAATGCGACTTCCGCGGACGAGCAGGAGGGGTAAGGATATTTGAAGAGGAGGAAGAGGGAAAAGGATTGAAAGAGAAAGAAGAGGCTGAAGGTAGGGAATTTCATGTTTGTGATATTAAATATCAAGAGAAAGGTAACGATCCATAAAGAGATGAACATCTCATGCATATCTCGTCCACTTATGGATTCTGAAATGAATTGCGTGACCAATTACAATGGGAGACTGTCAATGTATATATTTCAGTTTCTGATCATATATTCGACTCCAATTTATTAAACACATAAAATCTATTAAATGCTTTTGAAATTCAATTAGGAAGTGTAGAAAAAAATTAAATGTATCTGTCACAGAGTCACAGAAATTCATAATGAACTGTTTTGCATATTTCTGTAGGTAATTTGTAGTTTTATATAATGCAATGAAATGAAAGATTTTCTACGTGTATCATTAGAGGGGCTCAGAACAAAAATCAGAGAAGTTACAATATTAGAAAATGCAGAAAAAGCTGAAGTTAAAATGTGAATAGAAGGGTCGCGGGTTCGAGTCCCACATCGGGCATGGGTGTATTTGTGTTTGTATGTGTGTGTCGTTCTCGCACCCCTCATAATCATCATCAATTCATCTTCCATACGTCCAGGGCTAACAACATTGGGGTGTAAAAATCGACTCAGCAGAAATGCTGATTCTCCTAAACAATGTCTTAAGTGCATAAATGCACGTTCGCGTGGTCCATAGAGGCCGAATTACCAAAAAAAATAGAGTTAATCATATACAAAATGAAATGTTTTCTGATAAAAACAAATCAAAAATAAATAAAAATAAGTTGACATATTTCAAGCTCATCACTCGTAGTAATAACTTGACAAAGTTATGTCTTCATTAATAACTTCTTCGTGGTTCAAGAATAATCCAGCTGGTTCTGGTTTCTCGTTTTGGACATGCATTTATCAATGAGAAATAGTTTCAGAAAATGTTATGAACAGCAAGAATAAGCTCTTTTAGTTGCTGTAGATATGTTCATATTTTGCTGTTTGTTTTCACTCTTTCTGGATAAACCTGCTCTGAATGAATACTGCTACTTCAATTTTAGTAAAGTATTGGACTATCTGCTTATTTTTGGACTGCTTATTTTTGGACTGGTATTTACTGTACTATCTGCTTCAATTTTAGTAAATCTCACTTTTCTTAGAATTATTTACTCATTCAGTATTTCCATGAATGGAATTTTGAAGAATCTTGGTATTTCAATGCGTATTCATTGTATCTCCCGCCAAGAAATGAAGGTCCTTTCTTCATCTTTTTAAATAATGGACTTGACTGATTTTGTATTGAGTGCATTCACTGATAAAAATATAAGTTGCCATTACTTGAACATCGATTTTTTTAAAGTTTCTATTATCACTTCCACCCATTAAGTGGGAAAATACACGTTCTGGATCACTTTTAGTTTCACAATCTTCATTACACTCCATACGTGCACTCCCTAACTCGAGTATGTATTATCAAAAGTTTCGTTGCTGCAAATTCATGAAATGATTATCTAACATGTAATTATTTTTATTCGGCTTTTAAGTCCTACAATAATCACTGTTTGCAATCACGTGACAGGCTGGTCTTTTATGACTTTGACAGTATTTTAACAAGGTTCAATCTCTTAAGACCCCCCTTGATGCTAAATTTTCTCTTAAAAAAATTATCGATTTTCCACATTTTAAGTTTTCATAAAGACTAACTACGCCTAATTAAAACAAAAATAAAAAACTCATATTCTTCTAGTAGTAGTTCTATTTTATAAATAGCACACTCAGTTATCATTATCATGTAAAACATCCGTCCCCAAACAATGGGAGATAATCTGGCTCGCTTGCAATGGGCTCAAAAACTTGGCGAAACTTTTGGGAGTTCAAAATTTGATCGTACATGGCTCAAAAACATTCCGTAATCAATTACATGAAACGATAATTATCTGAAATTTCGACAAAATGTCACTTACCTGCTATTTGGTCTTACCTGCTATTTGGTCTCACCTCCCATTTTTTTAAAAAAAGTTTATTTTAAAGGAATAAAGATACCGGCGAGAACGAATGTTGGAGAGTCATAAATGTCAGGAGCACTACAGTACACCTGCAGAATGGTAATTTGTTTCAATAGTCGGGTGAAATTTCGAGAGCACCGGGAGGATACGTCGATTATTATAAAAATATCAACGTGACATAAGGCTTCATCTCTTCTTGAGTGTGAAATTGACATTTAGTTTTTTGTTAAAATGCTATTGAACAAGAGCTAAAAACGAAACACAATCCAGCTTTATAAAGCATTCAAGAGACTTGTTCAACAGTCGTGTCACTCGTAGTAGGCCGCTCTGTCCCTTACATTGTGTTACTCGAACGTTTTCGCTTTAAAACAGTTCTACATCCTTCATGTTTGAATATAGCACGTATGTAGGTAAAGAGAGACTGTGACTTTTCATTATGTCATGTGACAATTTTCTCCATCAGTCTCACAATTCATTCTTTTTTTTCATGGAAGTGCAAAACAGCTCATAATAATCACGTGAGAATATGCGAACGGGGTGTTGCCATGCTTGTTGCAAGCATTCTGAACGAAAAAATGTATCGTTAATATAATATAATCGCAGGAATGCAGAAAAAAATAGAAGGTGAATGAATGTAGAGACTTGGTTATATTGCAAGTAAGAGTTGCAATGAGTCCACAACAACCCTCGTCGAACGGGAAGTTATAGGTTCAAATCCTGACGGTGTCAGAGTTTCTGCATTTAAATGAGCCGATGCTATCCGTTGCCTGGAAGAGAATTCAGAGAATGGGCTGCTCTGAACCACTATTTTAGAGGTATCCCACGATCAGTCCCAGACGATGCCGGATAAATAGTTTAAGTGACACACAACGGATCGTACGCAATCCTCCATTCCGTGTCCCCCTTCGAATCTTACGGTCGTATGACAACGGGTACCTATATGTTTCTTCCATAGAGTAACAAAAGTATTGTTATCCTTATTCCATAATATAAGATAAACTAAATCAATCATTATTATCATTCAAAGAAGGTTTTTTATATTTTCCTGTCACCATCACATAGGTTTCTGCTCCATGTCCTAGAAAAGATTCCAGCAGTAACGTGAGAACGCGAATGCAGAAGTTAAAAGGAGAAAAATGTAAAAAGCACAAAGAAAAGATTTTTAAAGGTTAACTCAGGACGGTATCGTCGTGATTGGACAATTAACTCAGTTCATAATAGTCTGTTTAAATGAAAGAAAGAATGTAACGACTGCTATGTTTATGACTGAAAACATTAAACGAGACGTTGTAAAGAAGTAGACAAGTTGCAAATGACACGGACACAATGACATAGGGGGTTTCGCGTGAAGCACGCAACACCGGTAGCCGTTAAGCGACAGAGGGAAGCTGATTCCAAAGGGTGCTCGAGCGGGGACTCGGCATCAAGGTGATCCCAATAAGGGCGGGGGCGGGGTCGGAGTGGGTAGCAGCGAGGTCGGCGGCGTCTAAAGGGGGCGGTCCCGATCCGTCGGCAGGCGACCTTGACCTTCTGCGAATCGCTCCTTCTTTGTTCTGGCGTGTCAGGCTCACGAGGGCCGCAGCCGAAGAGGTAATGGAAGTCACGACGGGGAAGTCGCGCTGCCCTTTTACACATCACGCTGGAATGCCTTGATTGACAGCCCGCGGAAATCTCTTCTGGAAAGTCACAGTCCTCTGAGCTTCCCTTCCGTACTTTGATTGTAACTGATCGCGGTGGGTTATGATATACACGAACTCATGAGGTTTCGTGTTCGGATTCTTTTATATGTAGGCGTGCTTTGAATAGAAGTTGTGAAAATAATTGTTTGATTAAACTCTCAGTATTTTTTTGTAAATGAGGGATAAAAGGCAAGAGTAATGTTTGTAAATTCGTATGTGAAGAAGTTTTTTTAAACTTTGAGCCTAAGTGTTTGGGATTCTTGTGAATTGAATAAGCATTACGAGTCTTGGTACCATTTGAATATTTTTGTTAAGAGTGTTGTGATTTGTGAACTGGGTGTTGAGAAATCGAAGTTATTGGTTCGGCGTAATTTCTGATATTTACAGAGTTACTCAGTTTGTTTGCTTTTGAACAAGAAAGTGAAATTATTCGATTTGGATTGCGTGCTAAAGGACTAGTAAAATATGGGCAGTCGCGAGAATTTGCATTGGTGATCTGTATTTAAATTTCTTGCGGTACAATTAACACATATAGGTCGCGTTTGTTTAGGCAATTAGTACAATGGTGGTCACCCGGATATCAAACACTATTTGGATTACGACTACAATTATTTTTGGTGAGTCCATGGACTTGATAGTTTGTACACTGCCTGATCCAGGTCTTACGCATCTTGGTTCCCTTTCACTACATATTAAACCTATTTTTAATTTCATTATTGTTCTGGATTGCTCGGTATCATCCAGTAGAATGGTAATCAGAAATGTTGGTTGTCGAAACATGTAAATTCTGTTGACTTTTTTGACAAGATGATTTAAAGGTTTTAATTCTTGCAGTTCATCGATTTCTAGCTACGACAGGTGAACACGACATATTATTACTGATAATGATTGTATCCAGAAAGACAGAAAGTGTGATAATTAAATTGTGTTTATCAACATGTTAAGAAACATCATAATAATTGTCACTAGTGTTTGGTTGTATTTTTACGAAATTTCATCGCACTTCTATAGAAAATATATATTTAGGATTTGTTTAATACATTTTTGAAAGGTTGATATTTAACTTCAAGGTAGATATAAACTGGAGGAATTTGTTTAAATATTTGTATAGGGTCTATGGAGCTTCTTATATTTCGTCTAATGTTGCTAATATGTCCAAACGAATCTAAGTTGAAATGCTTGGTAAGTACTGCGGACCGGACATGCAGTCCGTTTTGGGTTTGATTCAATACCTGAAGGGTTGGATTGTCATTTTTGCAGCATTAAGACGTTTTAGGAAGAAACACTTTTGCAACACAACATGTTCTGGATGATTAGCGGATGATTTAAAAATTGTTATTGCTTTTTTAACTGCCATTTTCGTAGAAATGGTTGTTGTTGGATTTCCAATTGCGTTTGAGGACGTTGTTCTTCGGTTATCCGAGCCTCGTTTCCCGTTTCTACACCGGCCGCTGGGGAAATGTTTAGTGCCAACAGGGCACCTGGATAATTTTCCCCGTGTCGAGTTTGCTTATTGTAGATATGCAATTTTATATGAAAGACGGCACTAGTTCACAATTTTTAAATACACGCATATTCGATCATACGCTAGACACCGACTCACTGCGGGCTCTGATCTGGGGTCAGCAGAAGACGAGGCCTCCGCGACAACACATATATAAGAGACAACGGACAACAATACCCAAGGCGGGACTTGAACCTGCGACTTTTCAGACCAAACCGCTGAGTGGATATAATCAGTTAGCCACCTCGGCCATCCTAGTGGGCATACACTATAACTAACTAAATCTATTCTTCTTTGCTGATGAAAACAGCCGTGCCTCGTCCCCACTGTGGATAGGAGCTTACCACTCGTCTGTGCTGAAGCGGAGCGGATACTCCCAAGAAACGTCTACACCGTTCAAAGCCAAACGCTGAAACATGGAGTTCCAGTGTCATTTGATGAGGAACTGTTACCGCACAAGCTAGTCTCTATAAAAAATCTCTTTCTTTTCAAAATACCCCTTCTGTATATTATTGTAAATACAGCAATCCGACGTAGGTCGTCGCCGGATCTCGCCAGTCAGCTAGGGAAGATCATAGCTACTCCCCACACACACACACACACACAATAAAACATACACTACACTTGCGGGAATAATGACCTTAGTTGATGCGCCCGGAATCAATCAACGATGTAATTCTGATCATGTACTACGTATTATTACAATCCTTGGATGTCTCTTACCTATCACAAGAGTCGATCCGAAGAATTAAACGATTTATGAGGCATTAGCGAAATATCCCTTTACTCTGTGTGAATACGGACGCTTAGAAAGTAAGTTATATCTAAATTCTAGCCTTAACTTATTCGGACAACAGTGTGCTATCATCACACATTGCACCGTCACAACTTCCCCCGTCACCACGGCATTGCTCAATTGCTCCCTCTTGGTCATCCCGACCATTGCCACTACCTTCCTTCTTTGCATCGTCTTTATCGCCACTTATCCCTTGAGTCCCTAACAGCCTCAGTCACCACCAACTGTCACATCAAACGCGCACGGGCGGTTCTGTCAGGACGCCACCAGTCACCACAACCTCCTTGTCCCACCCGCTCGCACACCTTACATGAATAACTGCGGAGCTATAAAATGGTCCTTGACTACTGTCAGTTGAGTTCTTGATTATCCAACTGCTACTGTTAATCAACGAACGCTTTTGAACAACTCTGCGAAACCTTCACTATCTGTGCACTCAATGCTACCACCATCCCCACCGCACTGATTACTTCGTTCGCTCTTTGAGATCTCGCCCTCAAGCGCCTTCTATCTTACTACACCTCTTCCATGATCACCTGTCCTCGAGTGTTGAAAGTTATAAATTCGACGTAGAACCACCATTCAACAATCATCTCAACGTGCATGTGGTCTTGTGAGAAAGCTATCAACTTCTACAACCTGCTAATAAATAATTAATTCCCTTTTCCGCGCCACCGATCCCTCTATAGAGTTGCGAAAGCCTCACGAGCTATCCAATTGCTATCTTTAATCAACGAACGCAAAAGGGAAAACTATTAGCGATGCCGCCGTGGGTTACCGACACTACCGCCGTGTCGCACCTCCATTCGTACATTCTCTTGCTAAGTGAATAAAATACCTGGCTATTAGGTGAGGGGACGTGATCATGGTATTATAGGTTGAACGTATAATTCCAAATATTTAGTCTGCGTCATTTTACTTTATTCTGAACTATTTTAGATGTTTATTTTGCAAATTAGATACCTTCTATATCTTCCTTGATAATCACCAATTTCTCATTGCATGCACTAACTTACATAAACAAAACAATAACATTTTTAAGAAGAACCATTGAATTGAATTGAATTGAATATTGAATATTTATTTTTATTGCCTTTAACCTTAATTATACACCATTATACAATTATGTACATCATTAATCAATGAAACAGTCAGATGAATATAGTTACTCAAAAACATAAAAAATTACAAAAACAGAAATTACAAAAACACATTAATTTTTAAGAATGAACCATAAAAAAGTAAATACCTAATTTTCGAACTCAATATTTATTCGTGTTGTCTTGGTTGTCCATCAACAATTACCGTCATTTTTTCGGTAAAGAACTAAACGAAATTTGAAGAAGCCTGTCTATAGCACAATAAAACGCGTCGCTACTGTTCCTTGCCACAAGTACCTCATCCACTGCCACAAACGAACTGGATGAGCTCTCCATGTCGTGTCCTTTCACACACACACAAGTTTTATTCTTTCGCGTTACCATTTCGAATTAACGATTCTCTTTAACGCATCACTATTTAGACAAAGTAGTATATTTAACGCACATTAAGTACGAAACAGCATTTACCCTACAAGGCAGGACACATATGACGAACGAAACAACATCGCAAGCACCGTTTTGACTTCACGGATTGTCACTATTTTCTCATATGGAGTGATCTTGTTTTGTCAGGCCTGTTAACCCACGTCGAGATACCCAGCTGTACTGAATCAAGTTGAAATGTGCTTAAGCATAGTTTGCAGACTTGTATGAGTTATGAAGAAAGACAGTCGTGCCGTCTCCCCCCCCCACGCTGCCCGCTTCGGGATCATCAATCGTGTCACGTGACTTCTGCGATTCCCAGGCCTGCTGCCGAATTATGACCACATCAGAGGAGGGGGTATGGAAAGTTCTTGGGAGGGGATACACGAATGCCAATGAGAACTCAGAAGTCAGAGAGTGAGAGACAATGTCACATCTCCGGCAGTCGAAACCACTCAGCTTGCATCCAGCGCATGGCCCTGAGTTCAATGACCACGCCAACGAAATGAGGTCGTTTAAGAGATGTTTCTCGGCCCGTCACATCCTGCGAGGGAACTAATGCCTGTTGGGCAGCTCACGTAAATGGTGAGAGGGAATAGACAAACAGAGGAAGATACTTACGGAAGAAAGTAAAATACTTTACTGAAAAGTGTTGTAAGTGATGGAAAACTTAGGGGATGTAACACATCACTCGCATACATTGAGCCTACCCCACTGATAAAAGGTCATGTCATTGCCAAAGTTTTTCTTTATTAGATTATCATATTTCATCAATCGCCATCAGATCTGCGGTCTAAAGACCAGAAATTAAACACCAGTTTCTGGGGGCCAGAAATTCGACTACAACATAGCAGACATGGCAATGATGGTTAAGCGTTTTATTCAAATATTTTTTATTCCAATACATCACCAATAAATTACTACACATTCACTTCAGCCTGCATCATCCCCAAATTCATTGCTTCGCTCCCCTCTGACATCTCGACCTTCGCTACCACATATCCTTCGATTCTACAATCCTCGACCACTTGTTCCGTGAGTCCCGCCTCCACTACCACAATGTCCGTCCATGACTGTTCCATAAATACCTGTCCCTCGGGACCAAAGTGGCCTCAATTACAACGCTCCACCGACCCCCGCCACAAACGCGCAGGTGCAGTTCCTTGGAAGGGAGGGGGCACTAGCCCACAACCACACCCTCCTTACTCCCGTCGCCCACTCACGTACGGCAACGGGGCGTTGAATCGCGGCTTCTATTGAAATGCGTCCCGGAAAATGCTCTCGGAGAGTTTCCGTGACAGCGAGCGCGTTCCGCGGCCGCGCTTGAGGCCGCTCCGCAGCCACTCGGCCCCCGCATTGACGGGCGCCTGCCGAGCGTTAAGGAGGAGGCGCCCGCGCCGCCACGTGGCCGCGGAGGCGGGCAGTGCACGGGTGGAGGGCTCGGGGCGGACGATCCTTCCTAAGGGGGCATTCGGGCTCAAACATTTGGTTACAGCCACTGGTAGCTCTACACTGCGATTTTTCTAAGAGCGACCCTCAAGGCCACTCAAATCCCATCTTCGCGATGGAATATGTCACGACATTTCGCGTCTTTCTCAGTCGTTCCGCTAGATTTCGCACGATCGCGACCGCTATGAAGCAGTGCTTGCGATCATGCGACTTCTACCGGCAAGACCGAGAAAAGACGCAAAATGCCGTGACATATTCCATCGCGAAGATGGGATTTGA
>JAHLJT010002406.1:123387869-123421679 GCA_031308135.1 Acheta domesticus | reverse complement strand
GGGGGGGGGAGGGCGGGGGAGGGCAAAGGACAGGGGCGTGTCGGAGGGGCGGCCGCGCGCCGTGTCGGCGGCCACGTAACAAGCGGCGCGGCGCACGCCACCGCACGGCGCGGGCGCACGGATCGCCGTAATTATGCATCTGAATATCTGCGTGGCGTGCGCGGCGGTCACGGCAGCGCGGCGCGCCGCGGCGCGGGCGACCCGCAGTGGGCCGACCCGCGGTGCAGCGGCGACAACGCTCGCCTGCCACCGATGGGAGCGCGGTTGCATGCCTGTTGATCCGTGTGGACAATGCGGGTTCGCGGTAGGTTTTGGTTCTCCCGTTCCCTTCTGCCTCTATTCCATCATTATTCCGCATCAGCTGATGGCACTACAGGCCACGTACCGGAAGGTCCTAGGTTCGAGTCCCGACGGTGTGGCAGGATTTGCGTCACCGAATAGATAGCTATGTTCTGACGCTGATAGATAGTTCTGACGCTGTCTAAAGGAGAATTACAGCCCCTGGCTGCTCTGATTGGTAATTTTCCATTGTTTCTCCTGTCAAACCAGGTGAATGCCGGAGCAGTACATTAACAAAAGGGCCAGGGATCGCGCGTAATCCTCCCTCCATTCCATGTCCTATCCTAGCCTTTACTTTCACACATACATGCACCATTCTATCACATATGCCGGGAGACTGATCAGGAGCATAGAGACTGCCCCGGTGGGGCGGTGCACCGCTGGTGGAGATACCCGGTTGGGGAAATTCCCGGTAGCCGACAGTAGGTCGGCGCCGTATATCACCATCCAGTGGGGAAATATCACTGCCACTCCCGCGATAAAACATGCATTAAACTTACGGGACAGTTGGCACACCCAGAAAACACTAATCAACAAATCATCCAACCATTATTATCATAATTCAATTGTCGTTTACATCATATCTTTATTTATAGTTACATATCCATTAACATTACTCATAGACTTAAGATATACGCACTAGTAGGAAATTAATTGTGCAGAAATCTACGGAGAGAATATATTCGACAACTTTCAGGTAAGTATATCAACCAAGAAAATGTAAACATATAATGTCAATAAAAATAAAACAACAAACCTGCTGACCTACTATTTTGCCTGAAATTGTAAAGACACGATCGCGTAGCATCTCGATAGAAAGCGTGTGTGGCAGTTCCCGGTAGGATGGATATTTGTGCTTGTGCGTACATATTTCATAACCGCCCTTTGATGTCCTGTAATTCACCTTTATCGTTTACACGTGAATGCTGGAATCGTTAAAGACGCCTTTGGAGGTGCCCGAATATTTAGGTCTACGTACTTTTGGGAAAAATATGTCTAGCCACCAGCGCCATGTAGAGCGCTGTGTCACATTTCACCGAAATTACTCGAAAAAATGGATAATCGTTCTTCATTAACTTATTCTATTAGAATATGCATACTGTTGACGTATTGATGTACTGCTGAAACGTAATAAAAGAAGCTTGAATGAATCTGTTGTAAATCCGACCATTTCATCACTTTCCGTAAACATAGCGTCTTGCAAAGCATTCAATCTCTCACTTCTTGTTTATAAAAGGTTATCAGTTTTATTTTACACATATTTTATTTTATTTGAATTTTTTATTTTGCCCACATTATGAACGTATTATATTTTCTATTTCTTCTATCCCTCATTTAGTTTCTTCTTCTGTTTTTCTGCGAATGCGAATTTTCGGCCCAAAACTCTTATTAAGGTACCTCGTACCGAAAAAGTTGATAAATCCAGTGCTAAATTCAGGAAAACATCCGCTATTACGTGGTGTAGCCAGAACCCATGTTTTGTGAGCGCTTGATACCGAAAAACCGAATGACGTGAAATGTCTGTCCGTCTGTGAACAAAGCTAGCGGGTAAACTGTTCAGCCATTTTCCACCAACCAAATTGATATTTCTCAATTGATCTGACTGATGTCGCGGCTCCTTGTATTCGAAACCGATATTTTAATTTTGTGGGGTACTTTACAGAAGCCCTATATTTTCAAAAAAAATGGCTTTATCATTTTTTATTTACTTTGTTGTTTAAAAGTGTGAAGGACGTTTAAGAGAATGGTTCAGGTCTGATTTTCGTTGAAAACTCTGATTTTTCGAAAATTGAAATCTTCAAAAAATGTTCGGCGTCTCCCTACAACTACAATTATGAAAATAGAGATTTTTTCCCTTAATGAAATTTATTCCGTAAAGATAGATTTCAAATAAAGTCATGTACCATTGTTTTCCAAAATTTGAGAATGTTTCGCATAGTTTGCGTGAAAATAATGGCGAGAAAGTACGTGCTGTTTTAGAATCACTAGTTTTTCCTCTTTTCCGTTTTTCTCCTTTTTTGTCTTTATCTTTATTATTACTTATTATTATCATTATTATTCGTAATGTTTCGTTAATGGTGTAGCTATTGGTCGTTTGGGCCCCCGCGCGCCGCTGGCAGCGAGGGCCTTCTCGTGACCCGCCTCGGCGCCGCCGCCGGGCGACAAGGCGCCAAACCGCATAAACACATTGTCTATCTGATTAGGCGCCGCCGCCCCTCCCCCGCAGCAATAAAAGAGCCGTCGCGTAGCAACGTGCACCGAGGGCGGAGCCGTTGTAGCTCGGGAGAGAGGAAGATGCCATGAAAAAATTGCAAGGTTGTATTTCAACAGCTGAGATTGCTTGGGGCAAAAACTTTCTTACTGCATGTGTCTCCGATCAGGGGGTTCTAGGGTTCGAGTACTAATGGTTTATTTTCGGCGCATGCTAGATAGCTTGGTCGGATTCAGCGAACTGGTGTCAAATTCGAGCGGCCGGCTGCTCTGATCGGTAGTTTTCCGTGTTTCCTGTGATCAATTCGTGGCAATGGATAGCGAGATCACTAAAACTATAGGGCTGTAAGTACCTCGGCTCGAATGGTCGACGGTTTCGATCCCGCTCGTGTATGGATGCTTGTGTGTGCTCGTGTTGTCTTAATGTCGTTTTCCCTATAGTTACCCCAATGTAAACAATTAAAGTGATCGCTACATGACCTAGTACTTACAAAACTACCATAAAAAAGTACCAGGCAAATTTTGGAACAGTACCTTAACAAACGGTCATCGAAGCGAGCGACATTCCCGTCTTCATTCTTGTTTCTTCCTTTGCCCTTACACTCTACTTATCTTTTGTGCACTAATCTACCAATTTTGTGAGATCGTTTAGAGCTTGTCTTGCTGGGAGGTGCCCCACTGATGGAGATACTTGGAGGGAAAGACAAGTGAATTATCTTAAGAAACTGAGAGAGATATCTAAATATATAACCCCCCGAAGTCTATATTCTATGTTTATAATGCAGAATATCAAATAAGAAAGTGTGCTTTGTGGCGTTTTACTACCTACACCAACAGAATGTATAATAAATAATTGAAACTGTCGAGAATTATCAATATAGTGCCCAAACACAAACTCTGCTAAACATTTTATGAAAATTGAAGGGAGATTACCTCGTCCCACTAGCCGTCTTTGCCGCAATGAACAGATTATCTGGGAAGGATCATTAGAAATTTTGATTGCAATAGTAATTTTGTAATGGCTTATATTCCTTTAATCAAGCCACATATAAGTATATCTTCATTCTCGGTGATAAATAGTTTTCCGTATATAATAAATCCATCCTATGTAAATGAAAAAATGCAAAGTGTCAAGTTACTCTTTTAAACTCTCTTTAAATTCTCTCATAAGTCTCTTTATAAGCTATGAATCAAACATAACGAGAATTCCTATAAGATCCATCCTATACATGAAAAAAACAGTAAAGTTACTTTTAATGTCTATAGCTCATAATCTAATTAAACTCCTAAAAAAAACAGTAGACATTTTGTATCAAACCATATTACAATGAGTACAATGTACAAGAAAATAAGCTGATTGGATCAGTTCGAAAGATACACACTTATTATAGTCTCTTTCCTTTACGCTATCCTTTGAATGCACAATTTATGAATTATAAGTAATACGCTTTCGTCCACTTTTAGTAGAAAATTTTCTAAAAAACATGTCAGTTTCTGCATGATTTTTCCTTCACAGTTCCCAACATTCCTCAACTTCTTTGCACACTTCACTTCATGTCATTACCGACCTCTGTGCTTCCGCAACATTCAGTTTCTCACGACATCCAGCGACCTCTCGTTCGGTGGCGCCAGCATAGCCCTAGAGAGAAACACTCCAAGTCTGGGGTTTCGTGCACTTCGGTGCTTGGAGCACCGGCATAGTCACTAAATGTGACTTCTCCGCAGTGCTTCAAAGCGGAGTGATCATCTACACCGCGTTGTGTAGTTGTTTGTGTGCCCTCGAAGATACGTCCACAAAATTCTCTTTGCGATATGGTGTCAGCTTAAGTACCCGGATTCACAAAGTGCGCGATAACCTGCTGCACTCTCAAACTTTGTGGAAAAAATAACAGATTTTCATTGCTCAATGAGTTCTGGTCACTACCACTGTAATTCTCGACATAACTCTCAACACCCCTACAGTTCAATCAAGCGTGTCTCGTTAGGCCCCAATTCCTCCGTGCCGCCACTCAATTCTCGCTGCTATTTCCTAGCACGTTTATCTCACAATTCACTCCGATCACTGCCGTGTCCACACACTGCTGCCCTACTCACCTGCTCTGCCACCGCGGTCTCCTCCCGCTGTGGACCAGAGTCCGAATCACTCCGCGGTCGTCTGCCGATGCGTCGGCGCGATTTTAAATGGTGACGGCCAAACGTCAAAATATGTACACAGTGAAAAGACACAGTTAGTGAAAGCGCTGAAATATGAATAGAATAGGGATAAATTCGTAATACAAATTGTCTTAAAGATTTCGACACCAGCTACATAGCTAGGTCGAGTTCAGCCGCTATCTGGAGGAGAATTCTAGTGGCCGGCTGCTCTGATCGGTACTTTTTCGTGTTTCCTCCGATAAACATCAGGAGAAAGATGGAGAAGTAACCTAGGAAAAGGGCTAAGGGCCGCTCGCGATCTTTCCTTCCTCTTCCTTGACCTATCCTCACTCCTTACTTACACTTACACTAACATTCATTACACCAGAATACGTCCAAAAACCCGTCGAGAGCTTGGAAGTTGTCCCGGATAAGGAAAATCCACAAGCCGATATGTTGGCCCCCGCCGGTTCTTACCATTTAGTGGAAAGAACACCGCCACCTTCCGGGATAAAACTGTCTATACTTACGGGAATATTGACCATATCTGTTGTCGCCGCCCAGGAACACAACAAAATCAATCAATGAATCAAAAACCGCGCATCTGTCCGTTGCTTTGTCCAGTCGGCCAAATTCGCTGCGTTTGTCTGCCCTTCACGTTCGTGCCCATTCTTCCCCTGCTACATCTTCCGGACCCATCCCGCCGCTCCATCTTAGAAGCACAGCGCGAGAAGCGCACCTTTCTAAAGCGCACTAACGCTCGGGGCGGCGTTCTTGGAAACGATTACGCTCGCTGCTCGCGAAGCCGACAGAGGGCGCAGATAACGTCTCTGCGCGCGCAGAGGGAAGCAACCACTGTCGTGCGCAGCTCTCGTTAGCGTCCACGAACTCTAGAGCCTGCGAGTGCCTCTTGACGGCCTTTAGTGCGAAGAGAATAAGCCGGGCTTTATGTAAACACTTCGTCAGCTGTTCTGGCGACGAGCTTACTTTAAATGGAGAGGAATTCTGGGTTTCTAGAATAAAAAGCTGGTAATAGCTTTTGTGAAAATGTTTGCCGCACACATCTTTGAGAAGTTGCGCTGTCGTGATAAGTCGTTTGTATAATTTGTACGTAGTTGCGTATCTAAAGTAAATATGCTGTAGTAACGATTGTATTTCTCAAATATCTTGAGATTCATCAGTAAATACGACCTGAAGCCATAATTCTTATTAATACTTTTATGCTGTAATGCAGGAAAAAATTGTAAATTGGAGTGGTATATGCATTTCGTTATCGAGCCAATGATGGAAACTTTCTCAAGTTTGCACAATGAATTACAAAATTTAATAAGAATGCTTTTCTATTTTCGGGATCATTGTATGTTAAGATAGCTAATGATAAATGACCATTCAAAATACTCGTACGCTATACATGTTTGTAAGCATTTTGATCCCCTATCCCGTAATAACAACTGGTAACATTTTCGAATCCCTTCATATGATTTTAACGTGAAATAACATTTTTCGAACCCTTCAAAAACACATCGTTAAACAAAAGGGATTTCATCGAATATTTGATGACATTTTGTAGACATTAAAATTTGTTTATTTACTCTCAATTATCAATTAATTGACTGATAATGTTATATTTAATTTCTAGAATAAAGTTAACAATGTAGTAATAACATCAGAATTGTTGCTAGAACGTTTATTTTTTCATCACCTTCCTTCGGTTTTTGGCACAGCGTGAGACACCCTTAAGATAGTGAACATACAAGCAAATTAAAAATAAACCATTAACAATGGCAAACTAGTATGACGGATGTTGATCTCTCATTTATCCTAAACGTATATTCCAAAGTCCACAAACCAGTATTATGAAATGTGTTCCAGTCTTGAGAGTTATGAGGGGTTGCTCAGTTCATTAAATTTATTGCCTTTGAACTCATCCAGCTCCTTCGTGAGCGCCTCCAGAACCCTTCCTTCCCCGTTTGACTGCAGGGCACTGCGGAGGCGTGGGGGTGCACCTCCTGAGTGGTAGGTCATGCGATGCGCTGGAGGTCTCTCCAGGGACAGTGCGTCCATTTTATTATATTCTGAGAAAACATAACACACAGTGAAATTACAAATCTTATAAAACAAATGCGAGATAACACACACATTTCAAACACAATAGAATGGCACACTTTTTCTTTGCAAGTTACAAACTATGGCTGCATCGTCAACAAATAAATAAACATATAAAATACTTAATTAAAAAATCAAGTGCACAGTGCTGCGTAGAATTCATGTTTATCTATTTTGTCGGTAGGGGCAGGCGAGACGGCGGTTCTTCTGGAGCCGCATAGTCACGGGTCAGAACGTAGCATCCCGAGTAGACTCCGATGTCGCAGGCCGACTGTGGCGTTGCCGTTATGCGCGAGTGAAGGTCTCCGCACCCACGGGATGCAGCGCTGAGACCTCAAGCGGAGCATCAGTGCGTGTGGAAATGGGGCAGGTGCAGCGATTTGACAGCCACGCTATCATGCCCGCACACGAGCGGGCAAAGTGGGCGTGTCGAATCCAGCGAGCTCAGACCGCCGCACCGCCCGCAGGTGTGCGGGATCAGCAGATGATGCTTTTAGCTCGTAAGTTCAACCAACCCCCGAGATATTTCAGACGAGTCGTGGCTGCATCATGCTTTTCTTCTTATTTATGTCGGCCAGATATCGGGAGGGTTGGCTCAGGCATCAACTGATATCACTGCAGTTTCACTGACCCGGAGTCCTAGTTCGATCGCCACGGTGACAGGATTTTTCGACACTAGCAAGAGAGCTCGGTCGAGTTCAGTACTCTAACAAACGGACCACGGACCGTGCGTGCTCTTTCCTTTCTCTCCTTATCTCATCCTCACCCTTACTACACACATTTACACTAACATACACTACATATCACGCACGTCGGAAGACTGGTCAGGAGCTTAAAGCTTGTCCCGGTAGGGCAGTGACCCGCGGTAAGAGATACTTGGCCGGGGAAACCTCTGCTAGCCGACGGCGCAGGATCGTCACCATCCAGCGTGGGGACGTTCAACGACATCTCCCCGCGATATAACAAGCATTACACTTATGGGACTAATGATCCTAGTTGTAGACGCGCTCGGAATCACTAATGAATCAGTCGAACAGGGCGAGCAGGAGTGCCACGATCTGTCGCGGCGTAGGGCCTCCGGGTCGTCGCTGAGCAAAACTATGTTGTCACAGCAGAAAAAAAAAGGTGGAGATACATAGCCGCAATAAGGATTAAGCGCATAGCAATTGTGAGAATTTTTTTATTCATTAGACTGTAAGTTTTCTGTAAAATACTGCAAAAATAAACAATACATCAAACGGCCAGTGAGGAATATTCCAGTTGTTTGGTTTAACTGTTCATACCTTGTCATTAGTTTCTTTGGTTGTTTTGTCCGGGTAATAACCTTTTAACTATTGACGTCTTTATGGAATAGTTGCTGCGTAAAGCTTTTATAATTTTACTGAATCTAATGAGCTTTCATAATGTCGGGATGTTGCAACCAGTCGATCAGTTGCTAGTTTGTTGAAACGGCATATTGGAATGTTTTGTAGTTGAACTAAAAAGGCCGTTCTAGAAATAAATGAGTGATATTATTGAGCAGCAAAAAAGCTCTTGTAAAAAAAATATTTACAAAACGTATACAAATATGTGGGGGTTTTGGTTGGGGTAATGATTTGTAGTTACCAATTACTGCATCCTCTTTTATTTTTAAGGTCGCTTTTTAACAACCTGGTCATATAGTGACCACTGTGATTGTTTTAAATGTAGGAACAACAGGTAAGGACAGCAAGAACATACTCCAACACCCATCCCTGAGGCGGGACTCGGACCCGCGACTCTTCGAGCGCAGACAGCTATGGGCCTTCAGGCTTAACGTCCTCCGCTATCCATCTCAGCTTTTGTTCGTGTGCCATAGCTACCTATTACACTTGTTAAGTTCGATTTTATTGGTAACAGTATGGATATGAAACTTAGAAGCAAACTGAAATGTGACATTTTGCAAAACGCTTCATTGAGAATTGTATATCGCAAATTAACAATTTCAAAATATGGTGACATTTCTGTTGAATTTTGCATAGTTATATTTTTTTTATAAATTTGTGGAAAATCTCGTATTTTATATTGCATGTACGAATACTGTAAAGCGGATAGAATAAACGAATTCTGTTGTCGCACTCGTAAATATTTGTTGTGTTTAATATTTAATAATATTAATAAGTTAATAAATGTTTCATGCGGATTCGATGGTGTGACGGTTAGCGTGCCGGACTGTCATACCCAAGTTCGCGGGTTCAAACCCGATCGAAGCCGTGGATTTTTAAGGGCGAAAAAATCCTTCGTACGCCTTCCGCGGAGGGGAAGTAAAGCCGGCTGGCCCATGTTAGTAGATTTACTTGCATGTAAAAGATCCTCAAGCCTAAATGACGCCTCTGAGCTAAATTCAAATCGCCTGTTTCGTCGCCCGAGATAATACCTTCTTTCTCCGCTAGGTGAAAGGAGCGTAGTAGAAATTTGCGTGGTCAGACGGAAGAGCGGGCCTGATGGCCCGAGTCTCGCCACGTAAAATAAGGCATTAACTAAACTAAATATAACTCCTAATTTAACTGGAAAGAAAATTATTATCTTCTAAAAGTAGCAATCACAGTTTCATTGCTACTTTTAGAAGATAATAATTTTATAATATAACTTAATTAAATAATTATAACTGTTTATTAAATTGGAAAAAAAATATAAAATATATTAAATGAAATTACTGCCTACTTAAAATATAAAATGTTACTCTCTAAACATTCCACAAATATTTATTTTAATATCTGTTACAAAAGTAAGTTACTGACACCCAAAAAGAGTGATGTGGTTTTCTGTAATATCGTTACGGCATTGAACATTAAAAAATGTATGCTAAAATTATAAAATCGCTCATCTATATCTGAACACAGTTTTTCTTGTGAAGAGAATGCTAACTATTCGAAAAAAATGTTCTTGACGAACACTTTTAGACGCAGCAATATTTCACGGTATCGTACAATGTAGTTAACCAATTATTCAGTAACTCAAAACAGACCTATGTTGCAAGCCAGTTGTATCAAGCGATGAGCGAGCTCAGTAAAGAAAGGACCTAAGTGCTGCTGCTTTCACCCTCACTGAAAATTAGAAGCAATGAGAAGTCCTTTAAGAGACATCAAAAGACACGGTAAAGTTCCCCCTCGTTCCTTAAATACTCCTCCCCTCATTATCGGAGTACTTTAATATTGAAATCCGTAATTACATGAGTCCTTGTGTTTAAACGTCGTTTGAACAATGCCACTCGAATAATTCCCTTTGATGTCGCGATACTTTGAAACATTGCGGGACGTGCTACGTGATCCGGATGGGAAGAGGGGCAAAAGCTTCGGGTTCCAATACCTGTTCCTGCGCTTTCTGGTCTCCGGCGCTGGACGGTGGGTAATTCAGCTCATCTGAAGCGAAGAGTTGCGTGAGCCATTAGAACGGAAGCAAACGACTGACAGAAATATGGAATAGAAACAATCAATACATCAGAAACGTAATGTTTATATGATAAACAAACTCAGCGAAATGTGCAAGCTATTATTTCGTTATTTTTAATTATAATTCTTGTAATATCGAGTTATGAGAAATTTTCACACTTACTAAATAAATTTATTACATTTAATTCGGGCATTTAATATTCCTTAAGAATACACTAAAGCGTATTTAATTTTCGTAGATTCTCTTTTCAATTTAATGTCAATTATTGTAAATATTATAGTTTTAATATTTTTAGTAAACAAAGAACGCATAATTGGTGATAACTTTTCATGATTGGCAAACCTCACGTCTAACTGGAACGCCTCCGAAGAGACGAGAAATAGAATAAACAATCAGAAAAAATATGTCTCTTTTACAGTGCTAGTAAAAAGTTTCAATGTTGTCAAAACTTTCCCCAGGTGAGGCTCGAACTCACAACCCCGGCATGTCTCAGTCACTGTCCTATAAGTACCGTGCGCTAACCAATTGCGCCACTGGGGAACCTGCCTATCTATTCCAACTTACGGACTTTTGTTGTTCAATGGATATCTGAGCAATGCTGAAGAACATAGATGACATTATTCAGGAAGTAAAAAAACTCGTTTTTAAGTTCGAATTTCCAATACACTGAAATGTTTATTAAATTCAGCTTCGTTAAAATTTATCGCCCGAAACAGGGACTTGAAACCTGGACCCTTAGGTTAAAAGCCTAATGCTCTACCGACTGAGCTATCCGGGCTCTGGCATGAACTGTTTACTTAGAGCACTCTAGTTATAACTATACTATTGTAATACTATTACTATAGTATTGAAACAGATCAAAATAATCTTAAAGTGAAAATGCAAAACCAAAAGATCATTTAAGGATCGAATGCCGAAATTCATGAACAAATGAGGAATATGTTTCCCTTAATGATTAACTCGGGTTTGATTCGATTCACTCACACGACTCCGAGAACATGCCGAACAACAAAAACATTGCGGCGATCAGAATTGTGTCGTGTATAAGTTAATACTTGACAGAATCAAGTGGCGACTCATGCGTATTCGCACGTTCGCATGTGCACACCCAAATTAATTCGGTGCATTTTCTCTTAAACATCTCTTAACAAGATGGGAATACAAGTCCTGTCAGAGCGTTTTAAAAACATGTTATTTCAAAACACGAGCAGTTCGGAAGCTGTGATTGGCAGACTGCCGCCAATGCCCTTCGTCCCGAACCAGTCAGTCAGAGCACACTCGGAAAATGCGAACGAGGAATGGTTGTCGTCAGCTGCTAGAGGAGAAAGAGAAGAAACAACGATGGCTTGTGGACGGATAGACCAGTCGACCGGCAATGCGAGTGTTACTGAGCAGTGGCAGTCTCTGCGAGTGCCTTGACATGACGCGAAGCTGTAACACTCGTCTAGCATAAAAAGAGAATTACTGCATGTGAAAATATTTTTTTCTGATGACGTATTGTTTTAAATAATTATTCTTATAGTACGAGCAAATTTTTAAAAATGCAATATTTTTTTAGTAGCGGTAGAACTCTCGTGGTAATTTATTTTAGTGTAATAAAATCATGGGATATTGAAACCATGAAAAAATTACGAATGTTTTATTACAAGATAAATATACTACAACTGGAAATCGTTTTACGGGGCATTTATCTCATTTTTATTGTTTATCAAAACAATAAGAATTTTTAAGCAAAATACAATCCATAAAAGTAAATTAAGGAAAGGTTTCAAATATAACTTTAAGAGAATCTATTAGAACAAATTTAAAGTGTTTTCCACAAATGCAATCCTAGCCACAAAACATCACCCACAATTAATCTACGTAAAAGAACGCCCTTCTTCCCGAGACTTTGGTTAAGTATTACAATTGAAAATGTAATTCAATGCGCTAAATATATCATTCGTTAATATTACATTAAAACAACGGCGACAACTATGTTTCAGCGAGAGAAATATGCTCTGTTATTCTCAGTTTAAAATTTATGAAAAAATAAATTTACTATCTTTAAACATTAATAGAATTTGATTGAAACACATGCCTGCACTTCGAAAAAAATGTCAATTTCAAGTGATTCCTCGTTCTCACATGATCTTTTTAATGTATAGATTTATAAAAATTCTGGCATTTTATGTATAATCAAACAATATGCTGCATTAATATCATAGTATTAAGAAATATATTCTCAGCAAACACATTTATTTCTTTTGTGCATTCACACTTCTTTAGAACATCGAAATTTTTTATTGAAAAAGATTTTAAGTGATCGCGTTATTTTATATTCGTTTTACGTTATTTTTGATCAAAGAAACAATAGATATTTATCTTTGAAAACGCATTTGTCCCGTGTCTCATTTCTTAAGGATATAGTTTCAAATAATGTTCTTTTGTTTGGGAAACGGGCCGGAGTCATTCGCAAGAGCATAAGGCTTTTAACCTAAGAGACCAAAATTCAAGTCAGCCGAACAATATTGATGGGCCTTTGGGTACTACTAAAGCATTGTATGTTCGTGCATTTGTTCCTAGGAAAGCTGTACGAGAAGAAAGCGTCGAGGGAACTTGACACTCCTTTGTCCTGAACTCCTGCATCTCCACCGAGGTATCGCTTCCGCTGCGCAAACTTCATTTGAGCGTAATGAACGAGGTTTGCTCGCCTGATGAAAATGATCCCTGAGCCCTGACGGGGCTTGACCCCCGCCGTCGCTTCGTTGTCAGTTAACTGTAAGTTTCCTCACTCCGAACATAAATGAATAGTTCACTTCCTAATTTCCCAAAACAACTTTGCCTCTATGCAACGAACAGGCTATTGGGTTGTTGAATGTGAACTGTTTGAACCCAGGTAATTGTTTGGTTGATTTTGTAAGGTAAAAGGTTGTCATAGGCTTATCCCTGTTTGTAAAACAGCATATTATTATTAATTTAATAATCTATTACATATTAAATCACCACATTCGAGACGTGGCTAAACTTTAGAAGTAAGTACGTAATAATTTCACAGTAACAGTAAATTTGCTTCAATAAGTCTGTCGTTGAATCAGTCAGGTCACTTTAGAGTAATTCAATAGTACACGAGTAAATGTTCTTTACGCTCAAATCAAAGGTGAATAACGTATGGTGAGCTTCCTATAGGTGAATGAAATAATGGGATCAATAAGCTTCTCAGAGGAAAAATAAGAAAAAAACAGAATACAGTATTTGAATAAACGAAATACGAATATTTTTTCTGGAGTTGTGATGGAAATTTCAATCGGTAATTACTCAGAGCAATGTGGAGGTCCCCTTTAATTCTGTTCACATAAGTATTGAAGTTTTTACTGGCTTATTTAACAGGAAATATTGAAGAGCTCAGGGCGGCCAAAGCACGGTGAACGCCAAGCCATCTCCCTCTAGTTCCATGAAAATTTAGAAGGCAGCGCTCTAACCTTTCTTTCTCATGGCTCACCTGAGCTTGTGTAATTATTTGTGTGCTTGTGTACTTACGAGAATTCATTAACAGTATATCTATTTTTACACTATAGCTCATTTTGATTGATTCATTCACTGATATTTTCGACCGCGTCAATTACTAAGGTCCTTAGACCAGTAAGTGTAGTGCATGTTTTTCCTCGGGCGGTCACGGTGGTTTTCTCGCGTTGAAGGTGAGATAGTGCTGATCTTCACGTCGTTTAGCGGGGCTTTCCCCAATGAGATATCTCCCATCAGCGGGACACCGTCCCAGCCGGGAGATGCTCTAAGCTCGCGACCGGCATGTGTGGTAGTGTAGTGCATGTGAGTGTATGTTAGTGAGGGGTGAGGATAGAACAAGGAAGAGAAAGGAAAAATCGCGCGCGGTCCGTGGCCCGTTTGTTAAGGTTCGGCTCCGGGCCGGAGCCTCCGGCACTCGCCTGGCGCTGATAGGAGAAACCACGGAAAATTACCGAACAGACCAACCGGCCGCCAGAATTCTCCTCCGACAGAGACTGAACTCGACCCAGCTGTCTAGCGGGTGTCGAAAATATTTCCTCCGCCGGGACTCGAACCCTAGAACTTCCCGGTCAGAAATCCTGCGTTGTCATTAGTTAATGCCCTGAGGCACCTAAGCCGGTTCTAGTTCATATTATTATTTCTATAAATACTTTACTATCTATGATGATCTTTTAAGAACAGAGTTCCTTATTACAATCCTAATAACTTTTGAACGAACGATTTCTCAAGTAAGCGGCGAGCTTATACCCATCACAACAAAAGCCCAAGACGTAATTTCTGCCGGAAGAGAAATGCACTGGTGGAGGAGCACCCCGCCCATCGCCGGCAGCAGGAGCAGAAGAGGTTGGGAACAGCCGCCCCGCCCGGTATGAGAAGGCGCTAACGTCAGTCGTAAAGCGCCAAGTACTCTCGGAGGGAGAAACTCGGCTTGCAGCGCGTTCCCAGGGCACCTTGCGCACGACAGAAAGTGCAGACCGCCAGTGCACTCGTAAGGACGCGCGGGCTGAAGTTCAGTGGTTGTCTCGTTGCCTCGTTTGCGAATCAGTATCTCTCCATCTATGTATACTGCTCATAATATCAATAATTACATATGTGTAAATATATACAGTGGCGAAGCGTGAGGTTAATTTTTGGATAAGCTGAGTCACGAACATATTGTAAAAACACATACTTAATTTGCGAAATATCGAATATTGTGAAGATAGAGATCAGAAGACTACAAATTTAATAATAATAACATTTATTATTATTATTATCATTAAGATAGAGATCGCATATTATTATTATTAAGATTGAGATTGCATTATTATTATTATTATTATTTCAATCATGCAACAATATTCAGATCAAGAATAAGCCTCCTGCAGAATTGAAAAAAAATTGTAAATGAAACTGCTTATTTATAATTGATGTACACTCCTTGTTTTCAAGAGTTTGCGGCCATCTGAATTGTTTGACAGTGTTTTGTAAATCAATTCTCAATGTCTGGTTTTCTTCAGAAAAAATTCCACTCTTTCTTTAGACACTTACAAACGCATCTTGCGAACACTTACAAGAAAGTTTCTTTTGTATTAAACAGTAGCCAAGTTGAAGAGTGTTATTTGACTTAGAATTACGTAAATGTGTTTTTGATTGTTTTTAGAGTGCTCATTGTCAATGAGCCAGAGCGACATGCAGTTCCAGGTCAACGACATTTCACTTGTAACCTGCACAGGAATATATTATTCAATCAACTTACGAAATAAAATTACACTGATCAGATCCTGTTTGATCTTTCCAGCACACAATACTACTGGGGGATTCACACACTCACCGCGACACCAACCCATACATGCTTAAAATCAACGCTTTTTAAATGACCGTGTTTAGTTAACCCAATGCTAAATAATGTAGGAGAAAAAGTGAACACTTTTAGTATTGTACTTAATGAATTAGCGACAGAGGAATTCTAATACTGAAATTTGGAATAAATTAATGTTTTACTTTTGTTAGTAGAGATATTTAAAGTTGCTCAATGATCTCTGGCGTACATTTCCGGAAGTTCCACGCAAGCTTGTGGTGAAGAGAGCGTCTGCCGGCAGGAGTGCAAATTACTTACCCAGTTGTAAGGCTGGCCTAAACTTCTCGGCGAGTCGCCGGGTCAGCCTATTCAATGCGCATGCGCGCTCACTTCTCTGCGCCCCGTCTCTGGCCAACAGCTGTCTTATGGCGTTAAACTGAATGAAGGCCGCCTCACCCGCAGCACCGGGCGGCGGCGAAGACACATTGCATTGAATATGCATAAGAACAGAAAAATTAACTTGGTGCGAGTGTATACGGTATTAACTGGATAAAACATGAATTTACAAGTTTGTTTCTTTAGTGAAGAGCTATTTCTCGCTTTCTTCAAGATTCTTAGGGATAGCTCGGCTTACTCTGCCTAACCTGACGCTTCGCCACTGTATATATACAGTGGGGATTAACGAAGTGTTAACACCCCTCGTATCTCCTCAACCGTTCAAGATACGAAAATGCCGTTTGGACAGTCGATTGCATAAACAGGAGCTACTTGATTATAGCATACTTCGTCTTTGCACTCTTTTTTACGACGAAGATATAAGGTGAACTTCGTTTTTTAAAACGGAACCATAAGCTAAATTATAGCGTATCGCAAGGGGCCTAAAAATACAGTTTCAAATATGGGTACATCTTCCTATTTAAGCGAATCGATTTTTAGAAATTAACGTGTTTTTGTAAAGCATTTATCCATTGAAGCGACGAACTTCAATCCGACCTTTCCAGTTATCTAAATGGGGAACTTTGCGAGTTCGTTCTTAAGACAAACGCACTCATTCATTTGAGCAAAGGAACAACTACTTTCTTCGATACTAATTCTGCCGAAGATGACTTCGTCCAAGGAAGACTCAAATGCTGCATACAGGATTCTGCTAAGTTCTTGTTTTGTCACTCAAATACTACTCTGTTATTTTGATAGCTGTGACAACATGTTCTATCATAAATTTCAAGTAAATAACACAAAAATAAATGAACAATATCGTATTAATCATAATTTATTCGTAACTAACCGTCATATACAAGAATGTAGATTTGAGTATTGGATGAAGTCATCTTTCGACAAAATGGATAATAATATCGTACATAAAAATTAATATTCTAGCAGTCAAATTATATGCAATTGTATGAAATACAGTACACGTTAACACGGTTTCTAAGGGATCAGAACCCAAATATTGTTATTGTTACGGCGAAGTATGTGTGCAGGCCGCGAAACATAGCTTCAAGCGATATCTGCTTAGGGCGAATGGAATACGCGATTGTGCTTTTAATTCTCTCGCAGAAGTTCTGAAAAACGGGAGAAATTGAAATTGTTAGAATATTTATACGAAGAATTGTTTGAATATATTGTTGAGTTTTACCTGTTCTGGGTGCGGATAAAATCTGTTTTTTTTGCACTTATTTTGCTTAATATACTCTGGGGCACGGTACAAGGAATATTTTTGCGGAAAAACGGCTATAACTTCTTAGAAATTATTGCTCGTTGCCAACTTTCTCGAGTTGAAATCCAATTTTCACGGCACTGAAATACACACGCACATGCTTCCATATGTTGACAAGAGAGTTCGTTCTAAGAAATCCTCGATACCGTTTCCCAGTGTCGACGAGCTGCTGCACTTTTGTAGTCATGTTTGAAAGTATTTGACAGTTGAAAATCGAGCGCCAAAAAATTGTCTCCCAAAGCACATCGTTCAAAGAAGTGTCCCTGCTCTTTTGATGGAATTATCGCGCGAAATTTGGGGAAAAAATTTAAGTCGAATGCTCCACGTTTGAAATGAATGTTCTGCACTTGTAATTAGTGCAGAACAAAGATTGTTATAAATTATTGAATTACTTGAACGGCGCCAAATTTGAATCAATGTTGGCCACTCGTGCCAGCAGTTTGTGTTAAACGAAAACGTGCTAAAGAGGATTCACTGTTACCATGTTTCAAGAGCAAACTGTGAACAAGCCGACCTGGGCAGCTGAAAGCGCTAAGGCGGGCAAGCCTCGGCAGATTCATATCTTGTCATGGATTCGAATCCCGCCTCGGGAATTTATGTTTGCTTGTGTGTTATTCCGTAGTACTTCTCTCTCAATCACCATGTATGAAGTTTCAAAAAACCTTTTCCTATCATTCGTTGCATACATGCACAGCCATCCACATCTCTCTTTCCGCATCACAATCACCACCGTAGGGCAAAAATAACTGTAAAAGTTGACACGCATGGAGGAGGCCAGTGTGACAAAATGAGACAGATCAGAAGGAGAAGACAGAAGATCAATAATTAAGAAATGGAGGAGGGGGAGACGATGGAGAAGGAGATGAAGAAGTTGAAGACATAGAGGCGGTGTAATGGAGGGAAAGGAGAATTTGCGACACGACGGTGACGGAAGAATGTGAGGGAGAGAGAGAGAGGGACGGACACTGAAAATGAAGATATGGAAAAGGCGAGAAAGGAGAGGAAAAGAGAGCTATGTAAGAGAAAGCGTCTACGAGAGATATAATGTAATACTAAAACTATTTTTGATAAAGACTGAATCTAATTCTACTCCCAATAAAGTAAGAAATCTAACTAAAATCTAATAAAATTTACCGTAGTATTTTGATGTGCAAAACTGAAAAGTGTCACCTGTAAACTGATAACGAATCAACTAACTTTTGCTAAGAAGCGTTAATGGTTTGAAGCTCTATTAGCGAGACTGTTCTTAATGTGACCACACAAACGTTATCACGTTTTCGGAAATAAATATTCTGAGCAGTTCTCTTAAATTTAAAAGTATTTAGAACCAATTATTAAGCACGAGAAGTTAAAAACTATATTTTGCACTCTAAAACACTAGCCACCATCAGAAATGCCACAAACATTGGGTCCATTTTCATAAAAGCATTTTTTTAGTACGATTAATAATACGGGGTGAGATGTACAAATCCATTTTTTAAGTGACTTTAAAATTATATTAACAAAACACAAACCACATTGTGGGAATGCTGATGAAATGTTGTTCACATTATTAAAGGATGAAATAATTAAAGTCATCTTTGTTATCTGCATCTGTGTTGACAATGATGGCTTCAAATATTTCATCCACAAAACAGATTCATGAAAATTAAAATATTTATGAAAATTACAATACCGATACAAAACATATTTATGAAAATAAAATTACCTCAACAGAAATTAATTAGATATTTGCATAAAAATTTGTCAAAAAAATGCAGAGAAGAAAGCTGGACTGTAAATATAGAACTTGGTACGAGTGTATCAACTCGTAATAGAGAACAATTGATGTATGTGTTGGTTGCTAAAGAAGCAACTTTATTTTGAGAGGTGCTAGCGAGAGTTCATAGGAAATGGACGCCTGACTATTAAGTCGTGATATTTAAAGTGACATGCTTGTTTAAATACCCAATTAGTAGTGTCTTCAAGTGATTAGAAGATTGGTGAAACCTTGGGGAAGCTATTAAAGATAATTAATTCGTGGTTCAAGAAAACGGAACGAACTATTCGCAGATGCGGAGCAGGTATCAGTTTGGCGATTTATTAGCAATCCATAACTAACAAACTATACATTTTCTTTTTGTTGGAACTTGAAGTGTTCTTATTTGAAATTACCTAAAGACTGAGGATAACGGAGAGCGATGTGGTGTTAAGTGTAAAGCGGCGGCAGCTAAATTACATATTGCAGATACCCATGATTGCGAGCGCCTACGGGAGCATATACTGTTGCGGGACGGAAGTTCACTAGGTGCGTAACAAATACTGATTTGATATATAGATTCCAATGACTTGCAAGACCAATTTGGAATTGAAGCCACTGAGAATGTAATCATTGGAACATTCGACCACTTCCTTGAAGCGTGCTGAGGCAGGGCCAGGGACGCAGGTGCGTCGTCGCTCCGCTCATTGCAGGGGGGCGCTGGCTCCGTGTGCAGGCGGCAGAGGGCGCGAAGCGTGCGCAGGTGCGGGCAAGGGAGGGGTGGTCGCATTCGTCGTAAAGGAGTCCACGTGCGTCGGGGGGCGACAACTGCAGCGCCGGTTTATGGCTTGGCGGCGTCATTTCCTCTTGACGTGACGGGGGGCGTAGCCGCCCCTCGGCGCACCTGCGAAGGCGTGGCACCCTCGGCCGCCCCCGCAGCCAACATCCCTCCCGCCACACATGCTGCCCGGCTCCCTCGATGGTGACGTAGACACCTTCAAATGATTAAAGAAAAGGTGTTTGGTCAGGTATCAATATACAGGTGAGTCACGTAACTTTAGTACCGTCCTGCAGATTTGAACGGTTGAAGTTATTGGCAATGGCAGTTTTCACGAATGTGCATGAGGGAATGAGGCTAATGGATACATGTATTCATTTCTATTGTATCACTTGTACTTTACGAGATATTGAGGTAACTTTTTTAAATGAAACTATATTTTTTACTCCATCACGACGTGCGTAAAAGGACAAAACCAATGATTTACATATTGTCAAATGTATATAAGCATTTTTGAGGAAATTTGATTTTTTTTTGCGACATGTGTTTAACAGTCCGCCACACAGGTCACTCAGCGCTCCCCCTACTAACGCTCTGGCAAGAAAAGCTTATCACAAAATCAAAACTACTTAAAAAATTGCTCATATATTATATTACAATATATTCTCATTGTATTTGTCTTTTACGCTCGTCATAATAAACTAAAAAATATATATATAGTTCCATTTAAGAAACAACAAAGTTATCTCAATATCTCGTAAAATAAAATGATAAAATGGAAACGAGTACATTCATCAATTAGCCCTATTCCCTCATGCACTTCTGTGAAACTTGCATTGCAATAACTTCAACCGTTCAAAAACTGCAGGAGGTGTTGAAGTTATGTGATTCACTTTGTATATTTAATTTGAAGATCTTTGCAATCGTGTGGAGAACCTCATCAGAGCTAATCTTAAAATTACAGGAATTATATGATAAAAGAATTGAATACATGAAATATACAAAGAAATATAAATTTAAATTGTACAAATTATTTACAAAATATTATGTAATGTAGTATGCCAGATGTGTAAGCAAACTGGATCGTATGTATCTGGGCGGAAAACGCGTCTGACCGGAGAACGACGTTCTGCGGTTTAAACGGTTCTGCGACCTGCTTAAGAGGACGTCAGTCGGATGAAGAGGGGGTAGGGTAGAGATGGCGTGATCTCTATGGACATGGCCATTAACATCATACTGCTATCATGTTTGATGGAATCTTGCCCTCCTGATTTTCTTTCAGAGGTCCCTTCGTCCCCTGATCTTCTATCTATGTTATCATCACCTCCTCCAAAGTGGTTACCTACTACAATAATCTCACGATTACCTACAGTACGCTTAACTCTCTCTGGCCAATTGCCCAGAACAAAAACGGCTTTTTCTGTGAACGAATGAAGTGGACATCCCAAAGCCCACTAACTCTTCCATATTTGTTAGCAATCATCACCGACGCCATCGCCACACAGAACAAGCGTGGGGTTGGCGCTTGTGGCTGCTCCGTTAAACTCCTGCGTAAGCTACATCATCCATTGCTGTCACTACGACGCACCGTCACCGCCGCCTCGTTCGCCCGTGGCGAGGTCCGTCTCCACCACCGCCTGCGGCACCGCCGCGCGCCCTCCCGCATGCATCATGCATGATAATGGCGGCGTGGCACGGGGGCGGGCACCGGCGCCGGAGGCGACGCCATAGTACCGCTGGAGCGATTGGGGGCGATGGAAGTGGAGAGTGGTGGGGCGGGGGCTTTGCCGGTGGTTGTGGCGGTGGCTGTAGGTGTGGCGATGGCGATGGCGATGGCTGTGGGTGTGGCGATAGCGATGTCGATGGCTGTGGCGGTGGCGGTGGCGGGGGTGGGGACGGGGCGGGGGCGGGGCGGGGACAGACAGGGCGGGGGCGGGCAGGGTGGTGGCGGGGACGGCGGTGGCGGGGACGGCGATGGCGGGGACGGAGGGGCGGGGGCGGGGAAGGCGGGGACGGGGGGGCGATGGAGGAGGAGGCCCCGACGCGGCCGAGCTAATAAAACACAAACTGACAAACTTAAGGAAACGCCGAACCCATATCCGGCGCCGTTCCCTGCGGTAACTCACGCGTCGGTCGACGTGCAGGGGAGCGTGGAGCCGCCCTCCCGCCGCCGGTGTTTGGCCAGCCCTGCATGCAGGGGCGGCAAACTAGCGTGGAGTTTCTCCGTGGAGGGTCACTCTTCGTCGTGTAGGCTGTGGCTCTGAAACTTGCGCGATCACAGTCTCATGAATCCTTAAACTACAAAATTACTTAGGGAAAATGTAATGGTATAGTTCCATTGTTTTTCTCTAAAGAAACGAACGGAATAATAAATGAGAGGTTGCAAACAAGGGCACGGAAACCTAAAGAACATGTTGAGAATGACGATGAAAGGGACCTGAGAAATGTGTGGTGTACAAGTTTATATCTACAAGATTGATATTGAGAAAACGTTGACATCTTGCTGTTGGAATTGTTAAAATCAAATTGTAGATAAATTGAACATTTACAAGTAATTATTATTAGCACTCTTTTTTTAAAACAATATTATAATGTGGGTTGCCCAGGACACCTCAGATTTGATCCGATAGTAATGTTAGTCTCTCTTCAAATACCTTCAGATATGAATGGTACATAATTACATTAATAATTGTTGTCACTCAGTACTCAAATAATATAGTTGTCATATTATAGTTTAAGACAGTTAATTTGCAAAATGTTTGTGTGATGGTTGCTTCCTCGTTTTACAATATTTATAATAGTTGCATTAACTTCTTCGCACATTTTAATTCATTTCTTGCATTCTATCATCAACAGTACAGAACGACCACATGAGGGGTGCTCGTGGTGTAAATGCCAGCGAGTCTGTCTTCCACCTCTGTGGTCCGGGTCTCGAACTCTGGCCAATCTATCAAGAATTCAAGGTGGACAAAGTGCGAGGTTTTTCTCGTGTTTCTTCCTCTCACCTCTGCAGGTGTTGTGGTGTTTTCATTCGCCTCTACATATTTGTAGCTATCATCTATTTATTGATCATCATCAGCCTCTTTCAATTCAGCAGTTAAAAGGTTCGTAAACCTAAATAAATAAATGATTAATTATTGAGGATATTTCAATAGCAGATCTTAACTTAACAGAGCCGCACAACCTCTGTTCCTGCCTTAGTACTTCTTGGCATTTGCCCTGGCCGTTGCTGGGAGGCAGGAACTGAACTGAGCGGAAAAAAACCTCCGCAGCTTATGGGAAATCCCTCAGTCAGGGAAAATGTTAATCCTTGTGTATATTCTAATGTTATGCAAACAAATTTGAATTCATCTATAGTTTCCTAAAATTACCTGTCGTCGGCTTCTTTACACAGACGAATGTTTCTTTTCACTGTCTTGCACAGAAATAAAAAACACGCAGTCCAATTAAGAGGAACGGCGCTGTAAATAGTGCACCCCTGGCAATCCTTATACCGCGCGGACATAATTATCCCGTGGAGCCATTCGCGTGCGTCCATTTCCTCCAGCGAGCGCCTCATGTGCGGCCGCCGGTGCAACCCTCCCCTGCACCCTTTCCCTCCCGCGCCGTACGTCAATCGCACCCTCCTGCCCGTCCCACGCGCGCCGCACAGTGGCCTCCGCGAGGCCAAAATGCGCAAGTACACCAATTTGTACTTTCTCGCTACCGCTTAAGCAGTTGAGAGAAAGTTAAGTAATGCTGCTAAAAATGATGACTGAGATTGTGTCAATTTCGAGAGAAATTGCGGTATAAATAGTATTACTTAAGCATTACTAATGGCGAGAAAGTATTTGCTGTTTTACACCATTAGTTTAAAAGTCTGCTAAAATAAATTTACATCAAAATGTTTTTATATGACTAGAATAGTTGGGTTCCCATGATAATATTCATTTTTTAAACATAATTTATGTGCAGTAAGGCCAGACATACATCCGTGACAATTCGTGCTACTTTCATCTCAGTGAAATTAAATTTTGTCCGCAACTTTCAAATCAGCAGGCCGGAGCAGTTGTTTTCACTGGCATCGTATATGTATTATCGTTCATTTTATTAAATACATCTGTTAGTTGTATGTAATTTTATTGTTTTCGAAATTTATTTTCATCTCTGTAGGAATACTTTATATTGCACTTGAACTATACTCTGCCAAACTGTTACTAATTAGTACTTAATAAATTTAGGGTAGATGTTATACCCGACTTGTACTTTTACAGAATTTTTTCAAAAATTTGAATTATTGGTTTGATAATAAACGTTCTAAATTTGTAACAAAGCAAATTGTTTAAAAAATTAATTGATGCTTTTCATGCGACATTTTATGGCTGAGGATGGATCAGCTAAGCACTGTATATTTAAAATATACTTATATTATGAACTTTAATAGCATAAATAACCAAAATTAACACGTTAAACAAGTTAACGTTAGTTAACAAATAATTGTTTTAAAAATCTTTTCTTTCTACCTACGTGCGCGTTCCGGTCCTGCTTGGCCCAGTGTGCTGTGCTCCCCTCGACAGTGCCCGCCTTCGCAGCGGCCAAAGTGATGGCGATGGCTTCGCCACGTGGTCTCTCGGGGGTTCCCCCGGAGGAATTCCCGGAGGCGGGGAGCACGCAGGGCGCGAGCGTTCGATACATCGATGTGTGGGGTCGCGGGGAGTCGATGGTCCTGGTGGCGAGGGAACAGGCCGCCCCTGTGAGTAGTGGGATGAAGGAATAGGCTAGTGCAAGGTAAGGGAACGTGTTTGGAGACAATGGCAGCTGTAAGGATTGCAGCTTTGGAGATGACTCCCAGAAATAATTCTAACAAAATTGATCTCGAATTGTTTTTTACAATGTAATCTTAATTTTATCTGACTTTCTAAGGAGATATTGAAGTTAAGGCCAAGGTTTGTGTTCGTAGGTGTAATTACTAAATATCTATGATACAATAACTTGCAACAATCAATATCGCATTATTTTTTCTACACCGAAAATATCCATTTTTTAACAAATATGAATATTTCTTTCTGTATAGTACTGAGGAGAAATGCTGTAATCTGCCATGTAATGATAGTAATGATGAGCTACGTAGTATACGACGTAATCAATTTTACACTGTCATTTATTCAGGGCCCTCGGCGGAGCTCATTTCACAAGACCCAAAGACATCATTTAATTACTATTTTTAGCATTAGAGAGAAGAGTGTATCGAGAATGGTGAATGACGATGTTACCTACCGTTCAAATTATCAAACAAAACGTTCAAATTATCAAACAAAATTGCGAAAACTTTAAGCGGCGATACACTAGAGTAAACAGGTAAAGAATACAAAAGTTTTTTGATTTTCGTTAGCTTTAATACGGTGCAGAAGGATTGTGAAAGAGGAAGAAAAGGAAGAAAATGAAAGTCATGGCCAAAATGTAGAAATATTATTTTCTCAAAATTAAATAAACCTATAATTGTTTTAAATGATTCCATTAACAAACTCTTCTCTGTTTCTACTTGTAATGTTTTTAAATAGGAGCGCAGAAGAGCGTTTTCAAACAGGAACGTAAAAAGCTTTTTATTGCAGCTCGCTTGAGCAAGCGCTTTTATTGTTCTTTGCTACTCAGACCATTATATAACCATGGTTATTCGTTAATTAGCGATGATACATCATCAATGACAAAATTACGCCGAAGAAGCTTTCAAACTTGAACGGAACTATAGATACAGAATGACAAAAGTCGCAAAGGAAGTACACGTAGAAATGAGACGCAATTTCGACGAGTGGTTTGATGTCGCACAGTAGAAACGATAGTACACACGAGCATGCATGGGGAGAAGCTCCTCGGTCACTGGTCATCGTGCTCGCTCTTCAAGACGCGATCCAGGGTTCGATTCCCGGCAGGGGCAGACTAAATTGTGCGCTTTCCTTGCAATGACCGAGTATCTGTTGCCGTGTGACGATGAGAAAGCTCACTTCCCAGGTTGGAAATAACAGAATACGGTGGCATAGGGATGTCTGTGTGCTAACCACAACGTTAGGTTATCACACAGACATCCCTACGCCACCTTATTCTGTTATTCTCAACCCCATGCCCGCAAGACAGGGACACCGCTGATAGGTCTTGGTCCGAAAGGAGCTGTTGTATCAAAGTGCATTACACGTATGGGGAGAAACCGTATTGTAACGAAAGGAGAAGGCTGTTGACAGTACACTAAATCGCAGTTGGTAGTAAGTAGTGGGTTTAAGTCTGTGAAATGGGAATGACGTACGGTGGATGGCGCATAGTGGTTTTAAGGAATGGCAATGCCGGGGTCTGGCATGCGTAGGTAAACACCTCTGCTGTTATTTGTTCAGTTTTATAGAAAAACACCGGGAGAAATCGCTTGGGAGAACGCTTTCGACGTTGCACCGCACGCCCAGATGTTACTGCTAGAGAATGCTATCCTCGGCTGCACTCCAAACACTCGCTTTGGCTAACCTCCAGCGCCGGATCCGGAAAGTATTTCAGGAGTGGGGCTGAATTTCAGTTAGAATCCCCTACATTTTTCAAGGAATTTTAATTGTTAGCTTAAAGTAGCAAACATGGAAATATATTCGTAATGTAAATGCTGCTTAGGATGAGATGAGATACCAGTATATTTGGAAATTATTTTGAATAAATTGAGTAAAATTACAGATAAAGTTGGCTTTGGGAGAGACCATGGCCCCCATTTTCCCCTCTGGGGTAGGTTGTTGTTTCAGTGTCGGTCTCTTCTAAACTAACTGTAACAACAGCTTACATCACTGACACAAAATTTGCTATTGCTCTTTACTTCGTGTTCTTGCCGCTTCTATCGTTGTTCCTTTATAGTCATTTTATGCGTGAAACGCCGTGCGTGTTGCTTAGACCTATAAGATTCCCTTACCCGCATCTCGAGAAACTGCGGTACAACTGCGAAGTGCATGCCAAAAGGCACCCGTAGACCTTCACAGCATTTCTCTACTCTACGTTTGCAAAGAAACGATTTATGACAGTCTGAATTGTAGTTTAGGATGAGATGCAGGTAGTTATGAAATTATTACCATGGCTCAGTGACATGATAAAACACATTTCCTTAAACGGAATTGAATACCATTCCCATCTTATAATGGCAATTTAACCCATTACCCATAAAGGTTCTTCCTTTAGTTAAATAATAACCATACAATTCATTATTAATATTGATACTGTAGTTTCGATGTTAGTGTTCTTTGTGAACAGCTCACACACGCCGGCTTTGGACGACATTTCCTTTCAAATTCTCTCTTTCTTCTTCAGTTCAGCCATTCTCAGCAATAATATTTGTATATTCTATTCCTCTCAACCATGAGCATTTCGTATCTCGCACATATGAAATCATCATCTCGTTCGTCCCTTCTCAGGTCACATCGAAAATCGTCTGTCTCACCGGGCCAGATGCTCTCTTCCACCTCATTGTTGCAATTTTGCCCTTATCAACCAAGTCACTTTTCCATCCATGCACTCACTGCTAGCTCCTCCACCGTTCTTATGTTAGCCACTACCTTACGTCATAACGGTAGACGGCTTGTTCTTTAAAACTTTCATTTGAACAATTGTTATAATTGATATTGCATAGTGTCGATGATCGAGTTCTTTCGTGTACGCGTTTCGTGTCTACGGCGACGATTTCTTCCAGTTAAATCATTCTGTATTAATCATGCTTAACAGTATATTCTAATTCTATTATTCTCTACCACGAGCGTTTGGTCTAATCCCCAACATCTTTTTCTCTCTATTTCCACCTCTCTTTCTCTCTCTTTCTTTTCTCTCTCTTCCTCTAATTTTCTCTCATTCCATCTTCTCTTTCCAGGAACACACATACATATATGAAATTTATCTACTCTTTATACGCTCTTAGAAGACATCAAGACCATCACATTGGCTCATCGAGACAGGTTTTTCTCATCCTCCTTCCTTTTCCAATTTTGCCTTTCCATCATTCAGTTACTTTGCCCTCTTGCCTGTCCATACTACCCAACAGCACTTCCGCCCTGATCCGTATCCCATTTCCTTCGCTTTCTCCTGTCTCTGTTACCCTCTGTCTTCACGCGCGGTACGCACGCCCTGCCGGTAACTCCATTTTCACTCAACCTGCCTCTCCAGATATTGACATCACTTCCAAGGGTCTGCACTGCCACTCAATGAGAGACTCAGCCTCACATTTTCCTACATTTTCCATTTCCTTATTCTACCTAGTATTTTTCCACTTGCCACTCCTCTCTAATTTGCTTGATGTTTTCGATTACGTAATCTATTCTGGCCAGTAGTCCCGTTAGTGTAGTGAATGATTTTATGCGGAAGGTGGCGATGGTCGTCTTCCACTGGATGGTGAGGTGCGAGGACGACATACAAGTCAGATTCCGGTGTTTTCCTAACCAGGTATCTCCCACCAGTGGGCGTTGCCGTTCTTTTGGCATGTGTGATAGTGTATCCCAGGTAGTGGGATACACACCCTTAAGTGCACATCCCTTAAGTGTAAGAAAGGGATGAGGACATGGAAAAAGAAAGATGATCAGATGCGGTCCCGTGAGCTGTTTGTTCGGGACTTCTACGACAACGCCTCATATTAGACGGAGAACCACGGAAATTACCGATTAGAGCAGTAGGCCGCTAGACTCTCCTGACAGCACTCGACTTCGGCCTGGCTATCAAGCTAGGTCTAATCCTAGATATTACTGTCCGAATCCGCTGCAGAAAAAGTTGCAATACTGACTCTAAACTAAACTCATCCAGTCTCTAATTCGAAAAAAGGCTTACGCACAAAGGAAAACACTTCTTCGAATGTACAAGATTTCAATTCTTGGATTTTTCGAGTAATCGAAAAAATTGGATGAAATCAATAAATATAATACTTGTTGCGAAGCTTTGATCTTATCGTACGACTTCATGATCAATCCATTCTGCTAATTTCGTTTAGTTTGCATGGTACGAATACCACGCAAACTAAACGAGAGTTAAAATACCGTGGGACGAGGCATTTCAAAACGATCTATTTGATATTCCTTCACTTATAAGAAAGATCTCATGGAACACAAACTGATTCAGTAGTTTTTGAGTGGCAACAATGTTCAATCAATCACTTAATAATAATAATAATAATAATAATAATAACAATAATAATAATAATAATAACAATAACAACAACAGTAATAAGCGACCCCCGTGGCGGAGACGGTTGCGGCAGTCGTCGTCTGCGTCGACGAGGCTGCATTAATCCTGCATGAATAATTACAATAAATAATATATCATTATTGAGAGGCTCACGCCTAAAGCGCTGCACTTCCATCTGACCATATCGAAGTTCCACTTATCAAGGTTCAAATAATGTGTATTACCACTACCCGCCTCCTCGCCAACTTGCCCAGCACGCTTCGTGCCCTCCCCCGGAGGGCCCCCGCTTTCCGCACGCACATGCTTCGCAGCCTCCTCTTACGGCCTCTGAATATTTTAAGGCGCCCCCCTTGCGCGGGGATGTTAGTCATCGCCCTGTGGACATATTTAATGTTCCCCCTTTTACCGGTAGAGCGTAGATAACGGTGCGGGGGTCGTCTAGGGCGGAAGGACGCCAAATACCCCAACCTCCACGCCGACGACGACAATGCCACGCCACGATGCGGAGCCTGGAGCGTCACCGGAGAAAGAAACAGGCCACTGCTCGCGTGTTCGGGACGGTTACGAAAAATATGACGTGACTTCTAGGGGCTTCCTGCGAAACTGCTCGGACGCCGTAACTCTGCGCACTGTGTCCTTGGCAAACCTCCTGGCGTTTGGACAATTGGCAAAGCATTGCGTGTTCCGACGTGTCATAAAAATCTCCAACCGTTTGGTTGTAAGTTCTTCCCTTCTAGTGATGTAGCCCCCGACTCAAAAGACAACCAATAAAATTGGGAATTACGGACATTTTCGTATTTTAAAGCAATCGAATCAATATGTAGAAGTAATAATGATGTGACGCTCCATTTGGAAGAAAATCAACCCAATAAGAAAGTAGATCGGTCAATTTCTTTAAACTTTTTTACACATAGCTATAGGCAGAGTTACGGATTACACGAGAATTACATTTTGAGAACTTCAGTTAATTTGCAAGAATTGAGAAGAAATATAGCATGCAGCTATTAATGTAAACGGCATAAATCTTTTATTTGTTTTTTGAACTTTTTTTTCAAGAATTCATTGTTAATATCTCATAGGATCTTTTGAAAAAGGTTGGATAGCATTTTATATTGTTCGTCTTAGTGATAGGCCAATATTTCTTATTATATCTCTCAAATACGTAATAACATAAAATTAAAACGAAATTAATTTTTTTAAATGGAAATTCTTGGTTCCTTATATTCTTCTAATTGTGCCATAACATGAAATTCCATTATACTGTAAAGTGTAGAAGTCCGGTTTGACTTTTTTGGTCACTCCAGTCAATAACTGAACCAAATATCAAAAGCTTGTATAGGTTTCTTTCTTTAGGTGAGAAAATATTACACGCAATTTATAAAAGTTATCTGAGAAAGACTTGACTATTAAATATAAATGGCTTCACAATTTGTTTAAGCACTTGTTTTTCAAAATATCTAACTTGCAATTAATCGAATTTCATACGCGATATTATAAGAAATCCCAATATCACCCAAATGTTCCATAAAATGGGTGATTGAAAAGCTTAACTTCTTAAAAAACTTTCTTTTGCCAAAAATCGCTCCAATCCACTAAATTCTTGATGATGTCCCGAAGGCCTTCATCGATCCCGTGATGTTTAAAAGCCGAAAAACGGCCGTCGTTCTTTCACGCGGCGGTGGGCGCGGTGCTTGTTCAGCAGACGCCGTCCTTTCGCCGCCACCGGACGCACGCACCTCAGGGCCAGGGCGAGGGCCACGCCGCGCCGCGGCGCCAGGCCCCCAGCGCCAGGCACGCAGGCGCCTCGCGCAGTGGGCCCAAAGGACTAAACGCCTCGCGACTCCATTGATCGATAGAGTGATTGTTAGTGATTCCGGGAGCGCCACTACTAGGGTCATTTGTCCCGCTTCCTCCGGACGTGGTGTTCCACTGGATGGCGAAGATCTGGCGCCGTCCTACCGTCTGCTAGCGGGGTTTTCTCCAACCAGGTATCTCCCACCAGCGGGGCACCGCCTCAGCTGGAACAAGCTCTAAGCTTCCAACCGGTCTTCCGGCATGTGGGGTAGTGTAGTGTATGTTAGTGTAAGAGTGTGCAAGGGTAGGACAGGGCAGGGACAGGTCAGGGTCGGATAGGAGAAGGAAGGGTTGGAAAGATCGCGCGCGGTCCGTGGCCCGTGGCATTCACTGGTGTTGATCGGAGAAACCACGGAAAACCGGTAAGAGCAGCCGGGCGCTATAATTCTCCTCAGACAGCGACTGAATTCGCCCTAGCTGACAAGCTAGTTTCGAAAACCCTGCTACTGTCGGGACTCGAACACAGGATCTTCTGGTCAGAGGGACTGTATTGGCGTCAGTGATGCCCTGAACCTCCCGGCTGCGACTGCATTCGTGACGTCAGCATACCAGCCCTTTCACTTACAGACCATAAGAAGCGCTATGTCAGACTCACCTACTACAGCTCCAGTTTGATTTGGCATAAATCGGCGTCAAATTATTTGATCATGTGACTAAATTAAATAATGTAAGAGAAAACTAGAACTTCCTCTTCGGTTTAAAAATCACGTTTTCATCGATTTCATCGAGGGCATAGGAATTTGCCAAATATACCGAATTGTGGAGTATCGGGTAATACAGAGAAGTAGGTGAAAGATAAAGTGACAGAGGTTTAGGTATTGATGGAAACCACAAAGTAGCTTACATTCTTTTACATTTTTAAGAAACGCCATGGTAAAATTTATTAAGATGCATATATGATGAGGATGCAATATGTCTTGCATTCTACTATTCGTACGTAGCTAAAGGAATGCAGAGCGCAATTGGACTACAAGGAATAGAGATGAAACAATGCGTACTCACTGATTTTCTTTGAAAGTAGTAAAAGACATTGGTCGAAAGTCTTCAAAAATTCATGTATTTTGATTTCATTTTGCACAGAATTCAACCTAGAAAGAAGTCAAATGGTTCACTTTTTGTAGTACAGCTCTTACTACTTTACACCTTTACTTTTGAGGAAAATTAAAATCCCTTATACGAATATTTCAGAAACAAATACTCTAAGTTTCATCCCTTTTTCGAGTGTTACTTTTCACATGATTCATTAAAACATGCATTTCTATCATATCCTTAATGTGATCATTTTACGAACAGCAAATGTTAAAAGGTAAGTATTATCCCACGTCAACACTAATATCCAACATCTCTATCTCCGAAAGTATTAACTATCTTAATTTTTTCCTCCAAAACGTGTCACTTCTTGAGTTAACGAATTTTGCTTATCAATTTATTTTCCTACACGCGAGTTTCGTCTCGTTTCGGACCAGTGCGCGAGGCGCATCTCGCAAGATCAATGTTTTATTTCGTTTTCATTTTATTTTCGCGGGCCGTTTTCGCCCTACGCCCCGCTCCCGCGCGCCCATAAAGACGGGGCTCCCGTGATTCATGTAAACGGCCCGCCCCCCTTCCCCCTCCTTCTCTTTCCCGCCGTCCGCCGCCACGGCGTTCCGTTTTCTCTCTCTCGAATTTGAATAAATCTGTCGGGACGCTCGTTCAACAACGCCGCCGCCGCCGCCTCCAACCCGCGAGACTGACCTTGCGGCTGTAAAACTGTTTACTGCGGCGCCCCTCGTCGTCGGTGGAGACACGAAGTTCGAGGAGCGCGACGTTCTTCTGTCTCATTGGGCGGTACCGAGGAGCCTCAATGGTGGAGAAGTGGGAGGAAGATAAGGGTAGAGCTGATAGTAGCACTAGTACCTACGAGAAGTTTTGGAAGTTTTTGATGATAATTATGATAAGAGTTGGTAGTGGTGAGATATTGGTGGCTTCAATGGAAAATGCTTCTGGAAATGATGGTGACAGACGGTGTGACGTTTGAATTGAACAGCAGAGGATTGGTTAATAAGAGGAGTGGGTGAAAGATAAGGTGACAGAGGTTTAGGTATTGATAGTAGCTAAAAACCCGCATATCTGCTCTTACATTTTCAAGAGGTGCTATGATTTAGACGCATTAGTGATGAGTTTACAATGTTATTTGCGTTCAACAATATATCTTTTGGAGGATTCACTAATATCGTAAGACCAAAGAAGAATTGACTTGTTTGAAATCACTAAATTGGACCTGAAAACAAAAAAGTTCCTGTCTTTTACAGACAAATCAAAAAAGGCAAAATCAATGTCAAATATCGGGAAAGACTAGTTGCAAATAGTAGGTCGTCTGTGCAGACGACAGCTACGAAAACTCATCTCGGGAAGAGCTGTGGCGTCTCTGCCCGCGAAAAATAGAGAAACATTTGGCCTCGACACCATAGCGTTCTCCAATGTCTCCCCAGAGATGTTTTCTCCTTGGTCGGCGACAACCATGTTTTCGTCCAGTCGCCCCCGAATGGAACCCTAGATTCTTGTTTTCTTTTCTAGAAAGCGCTCTCTTCGCCAGAGAAGTGGCAGAGTTTGAGGTCGAATCGGAGATCGTGTTATTGTCAAGTATTCCCCAGACACGTTATGTTTATGATGAATTATTGTACAAGAGGAAACATATGCAGTGAAATAGTGAGAACCATGACAAAAATCGCTTCAAAGACACCCTTGAACATGTGGTATAGGAGTGTAATTAAGAATATGCAAAACTTTCAGGTAACGAGAGAATAAAGAATTTTTAAATTGATTGGTTGTTACTGATTCCGGGCGCGATCGATTGTTAAGGTCATTAGTCCCGTAAGTGTTCTATATGTTTTCCTCAGGATATGGTGATGATCTTCCCCGCTAGTGTCGAAATCAGACTCCGACCTAACGTCGGCTAGCAGGGTTTCACCCAATCAAGTATTTCCCACCAGCGGGTCCACCCCAAGAGAGACAAGCTCTAAGCTCCCGACCGGTCATCCAGCATGTGTGGTAGTGTAATGTATATAATGTGTGTTTTTTAATAAGAGACGAGGATAGGA
>JAHLJT010002406.1:123369340-123387769 GCA_031308135.1 Acheta domesticus | reverse complement strand
ACCCAGCCTCTCGACTATGGGATAAGGAGTTAGCTCGAAGATATCCCTTCACCGTGAATACTGGTCTTCATAATCTTAGGGAACTTTCTCATCGTCACACAGCAACAGATACTGGGACGTCTGTAAGGAAAGCGCAAAGGTATAATTTGCCTTGGCCGGGAATTGCGCATTGGCGAGCGAGCACGCTAACCAATCGGGCAATATAATGTATAACTAATATAACTAATCAGGCAATATACCTGGTCACATTATTAAATTCTTTCAAATCGTTCTTGGGTTTCCTAATTTGAACTCAATTGTATAAGTGAGTTTTAGGAATTAACTTCATACGTTTTAGCAAATGTAGCATTCATTCGTTGAACTTTTTTTTCAATCTCCAATAGAGCTAAAAAACTGCTAGTCAAGTGGGAGGGTTTTCAGTATGTTCTGTCGACGATTACGCATCTCTTCTCTACAACATCTGCTACGTAATTATCGAAGCCATTTTGCTAATCTGAGTTGAGCCGCAAGGACATGAGGATGGCTGGTGCAATTGAAGCTCCTGTGAAGTGCGAGTTTCGCAATACCATTCGCTTTCTTCAAGAAGAAGTGAATACTGCATTACAATTTCAACGAAGAAAGAGCCGAATATACGGTGTAAACTTTCAAACAAAAGAAGAAGAATGCTAGTTTCTGGAGATGTCCTCTTTAACGTCAACTCCGGCCTTCAATGTGCTGCTGTAACCAATCAACTTCTCGGACTTATGGGGTATGCTTTATCACCCGGTGTACAGCCTCGACTAAACGCCTGCATCTCTTCTTTGGATTGAATAATTGACTAGGAGACCAAAGCTTCAAGATCAATGCGGAGCTTCAAGTTCAGGCCTGTCTCACTGGCGACAACGTTCATCGAAGAGAGTAACGAAAATCCCGTCCTCAGATACGTCAAGTGCCTGAATCTTCACGGCGATTATGTAAAAAAGTAACCATTTCTGTACATATAATTTTGGTAATAAATTATTTTTTCTTGAAAGAACCATTGGAAGCTGAAACGAAACGGCCTTTGATTTTTTGCCAAAGTTCTCGGAGATTTTTTTCCTCATATCACAAAATTATCTCAGTTTCTCTTTCTACCCGTTTTTGATATTGAGAGGTAGTCCAAACCCATTGTAGCTCATGAATTACCAATACACAATCAATATTTTTTTAATTGAATACGTAATAACTTTTTCACTGGATATGTAAAATGATGTATTAGACCGACTGAAAGATAGAAAGTACACATTACAACATAAATGTGTCACAATAATTCAAACCACAAACATATCAAATACTTTTGTATTAATACATTATTTGCTGATTCGTCTTATTGGCCAATTCCCTCGAATTTCTTTATGTAAAGAGAGATATTAAAATAAATTTGTGAAAGACTGCCTTTTTAAAGTTAATAATTCTTTTAAAAGTCCAATAATTTGTAGGCAGACTCAAAATAACATATTTTTATTTTACAAATGTCCCAACGTTTCAAAGGTCAATTGCCTTCATCATCAGGGTCTATTAAAACAATATAATAAAATATCATATATCATCAGGGTCTATTAAAACAATATAATAAAATATCATATATCATCAGGGTCTATTAAAACAATATAATAAAATATAATATTTTATTATATTGTTTTAATAGACTCTGATGATGAAGGCAATTGACCTTTGAAACGTTGGGACATTTGTAAAATAAAAATATGTTATTTTGAGTCTGCCTACAAATTATTGGACTTTTAAAAGAATTATCAATTCCCTCGAAATCTACTGCAAAGGGAGAGGCATATAACAACAAATTGGACGTTCAACTTAAAATTGATAACAACGAAGTTAATAGACACTTGCCTCGCAACATTAGAAAACAGAATTATCGAAAAAGTAAAATTGAGAAAACTAGTGACCAGAAACTGCAATACGTTGTGATTTAACTAGTCTTCAGGAAAAAACTGTTTAGCGATGAATCTTCTTTGGATCTCACATGCTCGCATGTCTTAGGGTCAAAAGAAATAGTATTATTAGGGAAGAGTGAGAGACATGTATCCTTTACTAGTCGAATAAGTTAATGCCAGATTTCTACAAGTGTCTCCGACTTGCTTTTAATCACACTCAAAATGTATTCTCCAATTACGTGTCTCCGTGAAAGTGTCCCTCCACATTCCCTCCAATTTCTACTTTTGCAATTACAATAGTAGAAATCATAGAAGCATGTTTACTTTATTTGCATTAAAACATCAGTTCTTAAAACTTCATTTCTTCGCTTCCCTCGGTAATATCAATGACTACCGATATGCTTCAAACAGTGGTTGGTATTATTGCTAGGCAAAGGTAGGTGATTTCTCACATGCCTCATGCGATGGGCTCAATCGAAGCTGAGGAAGATATGTTCAATAATATATTATAAAAGGAATATAATTTACATTTTCAAAATTGTTGCCTTAGAAATTGACACTCATATGTAGAAGAATGTTGAATGAAAACTGAGAAGCATTTTGGAAGCGATTTTACTTGTGAGGTTCAATGTAAATGATCTTTCAGATCTTGGGTTTATTTAGTTCTTATTCAGCGAGAGACAACAATACTTCGGGAACGTTCTACACAACTAAAATAATATTGTTGACGTTGTTTGGATGATACTTCTAAGGTAAAATTGTTATCCCAGTGGGATTAAAGAAAAATATAACTCCCGGGGGAAATGCAGAGACACTTAAGCCAAGATAAAGACTACCTTAAAAACCAAATTGCTTTGTTCAACTGATTGATCATCTTTAGACGTAATTCATTTAAAAGATAATTTCACTCTCCAGATAACATCACATAATAATTCAATTTTATTCTTATGCCATAATTATTGTCTCATTTTAAAATACATTAATAAAATCCGAATTGTGTATCCTGTTATTATCCAAAAATTAATTGTATAGTCTTCCGTTGTCCGGCTTTTACTTTCTAATTCAATTTGTACCCGGAGAAATGTTTGGTTCTTGGTTACAACACTCAATCACGATTTATTTGTCCAAAGAGAATTGAATTTATGCTCCATATCTACCAAATCCTCGAGTCGTCCAGTACATTGAATTCCATTAGTATTTTTTTTTTCAAAATTACAGTCAGTCCACCGGAATCAAAGTTCAGAATTAAAGTCCAGAATCAAACTCAGTCCACATGATGGTTCGATTAAGATGGATCCCCCAAAACAGAACTACATGAATTGTCAATATTTTTTATTATAAAAAATCGGTACTTTTAATATCAATTGGTACATATTTATCGTTTAGTATTAGCATTTAATTTCTTGATTTAAGAGAATTCTTTTTTAAATTTCACTGAATTTATTCAAGACAAATATCACAAGTAGATCACATCCAAGGAAGTATTCATGTTTTAAACAATTGCATTTTTTTTAATTTCAAGCTACGGGTAACAATTTTTTTAAGTTTGCAAAACATTTATTGGAGAAACAAATTGGCATTTTCCCATTTCCTTGACGTGTTTCCCTTTGACAAGTACCGGGAGCGGTGGCTCGGGGCATCAACTGATGTCACTGCAGTGCCTCTGATCGGGAGATCCTAGGTTCAGTCCGATGATGACAGGATTTTCAACACTAACTGCATAGCTAGATGGACTTCAGTGGATGTACGGAGGAGAATTCTAGCGAGCGGCTGCTTTGATCGGTACTTTTCCGTGGTGTCTCCGATCAATACCATGCGAATGTGGGAGCAGTACACTAACAAACGGGCCCCGGTCTGCGCACAATCTTACCCTTTCCTTTCCTTTTCCTATCCCACCCTTTACTTACACACACATTTACTATCGCACATGCTGTGACACCGTTCGGGCGCTTAGAGCTTGTCCCAGGTGGTGGGAGATACCTTGTAGGGTAAAACATACTAGCGGACAGGTAGGTCGGCCCCGGATGTCACTACCCTGCGAGGGAAGATCACCGCCACTTGCACAAGGCGGAACACGCACTACACCTACGGGACTAATAATCTTAGCCGTTGAAGCGCCCGGATTCATTAATCAATCAACCTTTTACAAGTCCCTTTTTTCATAAATAAAAAAAGAGACAAGGAAGATGACATAAGTAAAGCAAACTGAAAAGAAAAATGTTGACAGAAACATATTAAAAGAATGACACAACAATGAAAGTCAAGTAAAATCGGAGAAAGCAGTCACAAATAAAACCCATCTAGTTCTCAAACAACCTGATAAAATGTGTACGAGATCATCTGTTGGCCGAAATCGAAAGCAGAAAAAAGAGAGAATGTGAGATGCGATCGGTGATTTATCCTCATGGAAATGAACGCTCGCCGACCACGGGCGGGAGGCGGTGGCGGCGCGGCGCTCAGCAGGGGGGGACGTCGTTCGAGGCGGCCCGAACGCCCCCCGCCGGCCGCCTCCGCCACCGCCGCCGCCATCGCCTCCGCCAGCTGGCGCGCAGACGCTGCGGACGACCAAGGTCATCCAGCGGTAATGAACACCCCGGAATAGATTATCTCGTGAATAAATTATACACATTAGAGGGCTGGTTACCAGGCGAAATAACGCGGGCGCGCGACGGCCACGCGCGCAGACGGCCACGCCCGCGCAAGGCGAGGCGGCGGCGGGGAAAGGAGGGAGAGAGAAAGGGAGAAAAAGCGAAGAGAAAAGAGGCGGAGTGATTGAGTGGAAAGGAAGAAGGGGCAAAGAGACGGAGTGGAAAGGAAGAAGGGACGAAGAGAAAAGAGGCGTAGTGATTGAGTGGAAAGGAAGAAGGGGCAAAGAGATGGAGTGGAAAGGAAGAAGGGACGAAGAGAAAAGAGGCGAAGTGATTGAGTGGAAAGGAAGAAGGAGCAAAGAGACGGAGTAGAAAGGAAAGGGACAAAGACACGGAGTGGAAAAGGAGAAGGGACAAAGAGATGGAGTGGAAAGTAAGAACGAGAAGAGTGTTTAAGACGTAGAGGAAAGATAGTCTTTCCTCTATTGATATAAGAGTGTGAAGGGAACAATGGCGGTAAAGTGGGCAGGAGAAAAGGGTAGATGCAGGGAAGAGGCAACAGTGAAGATTAATTAATTGATTGACTGATTGTTTTCGATCAATTCATCGGAGCAACCACGAATAACTATCGATCAGAGCAGCCAGCCGCCATAATTCTCCTCCAGACAGTAGTTGAATTTGTCCTACCTTTAAAGCTAGGGTCGAAAATATGATACGGTTGGGATTCGAACCCTGGCGACTTCCCGGTCAGAGTCGCGGCAGAGACAGCGGCATTACTAGTCCCTCGTCTAAACGTAGCCGTAAAAAAGAGTAGATGTACGGAAGAGGCGACAGAGGTTGTTTGGAGGAGATTGAAAAACAATGTGGCTGGGGAAGGGGTGAAGTGGCGGAGAGGAGTAGAATGAAGACGTGGAGTATAATGGGCGTGGGAAGGGAAGGATAAAAGGGGACGAAGGGATCTAAATGCACGGGAGAAAAAGAGTCGGTGAGCGGAGGCGAGATATGATGATTGTGGGTGAAGTGGAAAGTGGTTAGTGTTGCAAAGGCGATCGATGGTGATGGAATGACAAAGATGCATACAGTATGGTCAAAGCCAAGCAAACCGAAGAGAGAGAATAAATCAGCAGTAGAGAGGAAAGTGTAAAGTGATGATACTATGAATAACATAACGACATAAAAAGAAGTGAAGATAATAAAACCTGCATTCTTGTGGGATTTCATCAAAGATAATATGCTTTTCCCTGTTAGGCGTTCCCTCGAAAACAGAAACTTTGCGACCAATGATTGGCAATCGATCTTAGAAATACCCAAACGCTTGCATAATAGATACGAGATAAGTGGCAATAAACCAGTCCGGTGAGATAAAGAGTATTCAGCGACGAGTATGGACAAAATGGAAATGATACAGGAAAATGAGCGTCATTTTCAGTGTGTTTTGGAGATATGGGAAATGAAGTTGGTAGGCGACAATTGATTACAATCAAATAAATAACCTTTGTATCAAATGAATGCCAGGTTATTAGTTTCAATGGAATTTGTTCCTATTTGTCTTCCTCTTCCAATAATTTGTATCTCATAATTTCTGAGGAATACATTGCTAAAATTATGAATAATAGAAAGTTACAGCGCATTTGTTAACTCAGTGGCAAATATGAAAACCTATGTCATATAGAATGTAAAAGTGAACAAACTTGCTGGTATCTTCAAACAAAAGAGGTTTATAAAAATAATTTCAGATTGTTAAAACATTATTTTTAATATTGCACTACTGCTAAAAATTATACAACTAATCTCATAAATATGATCTATACAAAATATCAAAGTACTTTCTTCCATTATGTACATGTGAAATGTATGAGGAAAACAATCCCAAATGACCCGTTCCTGTAAAGAATCAAGGCTTGTTACATTAGTTGTTTGGATCGCAGAGATCGTAGTAAAGAGACGGGCGCAGAAACATTAAGTGGAAAGCAGAGAGAGAGAGAAAGAGAGAGAGAACGGAAACGAAAATTGCAGTAGGAGAAGGAAGAGATGGAATTAGCGAGAGAGGAGATGATTCGCTTTCAAGGAAAATAATTTTAAATTTCATATCACGACCTTCAAGAATTTAGATTTGAAGTGCACATTAACGGAAGAAATCGAATAAGTCTACTTGGCAGAGACAACTTCAAAAGTTAAGAACTATTATGTTTTCATCAGCGTTGAAAGTAATAGAGGTATTTTTATTTGCCTTAATTCCGTGAATAAGTGGAGAAAATAGATGTCATGGACAAATGAAAGACTAGATGTGGCAGGGAATAGAAATTACAATGTCTTTACTAGTGTCAACTTGATAAAAGAAATCACTTTAACCAGTATCCATATAAATTAAGTAATCTAATCAAAAAATTCTCTAAAACATACCTAAAGTTGCTTCTAAAAAATTCGAATGTCAGGCTCATTATGAGCGAAGACTAAATTCAGCCTTATTTATAACTTTGATAAAATTCAGGTATCAGACCCATTCAAACAATAGATATAGAATGTTTGTTTATGATTTAAGAAAAAATTCAGTGAGACCCCATACTGGAGTATGATATTCTTTAATCTCTAGAAATTTCCTACAATGATCCATTTTATCGACAAAGTTTGTTTTTCACTATCTACTTTGAATTTTACCTGCCGTTTAGGCTGCGTTTTTCATATGTAAAATAACACGTCATTGGTCTTCAACTCTCAGAACCATAGTTTTATTTTTTTACGTTTTCGTGAGAAGAACGGCGTTTATAATAGATTTTATAGGGTGTTACTTTTCTTGCAACACAGCAGTTGAACATTCTGTGACAGGTCCAGGCTTTCCATGAAACAGCGCAACTATGCTTACTACAATTATTGCAACTCCTAGTATCTTTAATCGCAACATTCACTTTTATTTGCAATGTAATTTCAGTAACGTCGATCTCACGACGTCTCTTGAGAATTGACATACTTTCCCGTTCAGAAGTGAAGGGAAGCAAAAGGGAAAGCATCAACAAATTGCGCGTATAAAACGAATGAATAGTCTAAAATCAAAACTAATATGATAAAATTTGTCAGAATATGTATCAAGAAGACTTATAGCAGTAGATAACTTAAACCTGAGTAAAAACAGGTTTGGCTAGTTTTTGCTCAGATTAAAAGGGGAAATCAAAAATATTCATATTATTCAAAACTTAAATCAACCATGAAAGTTTTTTTTAGAAATATCAATTGTTATACTTTCATTTTACTTCCTCGTTAATGAGCACTTTGTATTTGTTTTACATGTTTGGTAGTTTACTGCTATCCGTCTTTCTACTGCCCAAATCATTTTGACTCTTTCTCGGAAAATTAGATTCCAGTATGCTCAATATTTATGTGTGACCAACAGAAACTGACCGCATCTACATCGTGACTGAAAAGTTCTGAATGTTATTTGCCCAATACCTTACATACAACATCAAAAAAGTTGTATAATTTCGTCGCTAGTTTCATCTCTTCTATCACAAGATATACTCCTACAAGACTAGGAGTTTACATCTATTTTATATCAATAATAGATGTAAACTCTCCTAAATTAAGACTTAAAATATTTTCCTTTTTAATAGGCATCGAGAGGAAGAGGCTTTACAACTTGTCATATATATGAATGTTCAGCCATATTTTTTGTAAACATTCCTTTAAATATTTTTCCCTTTATGTAAGAGTGCGGCGGTGGCATGATGAATGATATTGTATTAATGGGGTCCAAATGTATCATAATAAATAATAAAGCGGGCAACACTTTTACTGTACAAGCAATAATAGCACCCAAACCGTACGTGAGATATTTTTCCAAAATTGATATTCTCCCATGTATGTGATTCAACTTTATATGCTAGGAATTTGAAACAGATCTTTTAACTTTGAGGAGTACTTTATACAGGACGTCTCAGAAGAAATGTTACTGACTTTTATGGCAAAGTAGAAGCAAAGTAGTTAAGTAGAAGACGATCAGTTTTGTCAGTAAATATGTGGCGCAAAAACCAAGATACTTTTGTGATATTTGCACCTGGCTGTTAGGCAACTTCTTAAGTTTGTCACCACTTATCCATTTAGCCTTAATCAGAGTAACTCACGTCCGTTCCACCCAAATGTGAGTATATATTCTTCACTAATTTATTAAGTCATTTCTGTTTTGCGCAAGGACTTCTAAATCTGCTAAATATTTCTTAATCGCACTAACCTAAGAAAGAGCAACGAGTCGAAGCAGACAGTGGTATCAATTTTGATAATATTACTAGCGATTCTAAATACATTGTACAATACACTCAACAGCATCACAAAACGCAGAAAACCCACTTCATCACACAGGAAGGTAGTAAATTCATATATACATAATGCCCAACAACTCGCGGAAATAGTATCAGAAAACGATTCAAAGAAAACAAACTTCTCTTACACGTGGTGCAGCCACAATCCATGTTTTATGGCTCCTTGATACCGCAAAGTCGATTGACGGCAAAACATCTGTCCGTTTCCGTCTGTCTGTGAACAACGCTAATGGCTAAACCGTTCAGCCAATTTTCTCCAAAACTGATACTCCCCAATCGATCTGGCTGATATGGCTCCTTGAATTTGAAACCGATATTTTAATTTTGATAGGTACTTTACAAGAAGCCCCTCGGAGAACAAGTTTTATTCAATTTTGTTGTTGGATAATCTGAAGGAGGATTAAGAGAATGGTGCAGTTCTAATATTCGCTGAAAACTAATTTTTCGAAAATTCAAAAAATACATATTTTTTTCGGCGTCTTCCTACAACTACAATTAAGAAGATACAGGTTTTTGAATAAAATGTGTTCGTCCAAAACAGATCTTCAAATAACATCATGTTGAATTTTTCGAAAATGGAAGTATTTTTGGAGTAATTGGGCGTCAAAATTAATCTCCCTCTCTAAAAATTCTTCGCTTCCTGGTTTCAGAGGTGTTTTGAATAAGATTGTTTGTTAAAATTTGTATATTATTTCTTTGTTTATTAATTTGTGGTATTATTTCTTATTATCTCTTTGTTCGTTTCTTACATTCATTTACTTTGACAATGTGACTCTGTGTTACTGTGACAAATTCATCTTTTAAAAATTATTTAAAACCTCTATGAAATAAACATGAAATAAAGATTGCTAACTTTCAGTCGTTCGCCCCCAAATTACGCATTTGGATACTACGTAAGTTAGAATTTGCATGTTATTTTTTATTTCATTTTTAATTATTATTATTATTATTATTATTATTATTATTACTATTTATGATATTTATATTATATTTCTGTTATTTCATTTAAATTGCGTCCTTTAATTGTGTTAAATATGAAAATGAATATATGTGCGGTCATTGTCGGTTGTTGTAACCATTTTTGTGACGCCACACAGATATTTATTTATTTATTTACGTCAAAAACAGTTAAAAACTGCGTATGACGAGCTATGGGGAGAAGTGAATTTTGTGCACGTTTTCATAATTCTGTGGTCTCTATCCTAAACCATATTCTAGTCGAATAAAACGACAATGGCGGCTGTGTTTTGTTCGCGGTAAAATAAACCAATACTTTTATGCATGTAGAATATTATAATACCTAGTGTTTAATAACTATTATATGTTACTACTAGTGACATGATTTCTATGCAAATGCATGTTTTTATTTAATCTTCGTAGAAATTTCATATTTTGTAAATACACGTTTCATGAAAACCTCGTTTAAAAAATGAATACTTTTCTATACATGTTTGCATGTTTTGGCAGTTTTTTGGAAAAATTCATGTACAATGCATATTTGGACTTGTTTTAATGAATACTGTATATTTAGATTTCTATCTAGCAAATTAAGTACTTTCTTGTTATTTTTCTGTTTAATTTGTGAGTATTAAAACTGACTCATATTTTGTATAAAGTGTATATACATAAAGTTGGTCTTAGATCCTGATAGTATCAAGGTTTCATGGGTGCTTATTGTTGAACTACACATTTCAACCTTGGATTAACGTTTAAAACTTACACCACTTGGATTTGCGACGCAAGTTCACGTGGGGTGAGCAACGACTGGCGAAATGAATTATCAACGCCAAACAATACGTCGCAAACGACACGGAAGATACACGAAATCAAAACTCAGATTCCTTTGATAACTGACAAAGGGAGGGGAAAATAATCAAGAACAGCCTCCTAGTCTGCTTGCGTGCAACAGAGGATTAACACAAGATGTTTAATTGTGAAAGTTAAGTATAAAATGGCTTCTTCTAAGGCTTCGAGTGTAACACTTCTCATACAAAGGATTAGAAACAAAGATTGTCTGGAGGACGGATAGAAATGTAATTTATTTCAATTGCTGTAATAAAGAAGTAAGTAGGCTATTCCATACAAAATGATCAATTAAAAAATATATCAACTAGCGGTGTTTTCCTAGTCGAAATGTGCAGTTCTCAATTCTAATATTCTTGCAGAAATTATAGAATTTGAAATACTGAAACTCAGCAAAGTATAAAACAATATCAATGAAATAAATATGAAATGAAAAACAAAACTTCAATTTTAATTGAAGTGGAAATAATTATTTTCGGTATACTATTAATAATTTTTTAGCAGTTTCGAGATTTTTCTGAGGTTCAAGAAATTGTTTTGTAGAAACCGTTTGGCGCATTGTTTTTAAATAGATTTGTGGAAGTATGCATATTCTTTCCAAACATTTTCTCGAGTTTCAGAATTTTTTCTTTTAATTTCATTTCTACTAGTAGCAACGTCAAGTAAAATAAAGAATAGCACGTAGTAAAATAAAATTTGATTGTGCATGTTCTGTCCATTTTAATCTGCATCGTGCATATTTGGAAATTTAATAGTGCATGTTTGCATACATATTTTATCATTTAATAGTGCATAAATATCCTATAATTAGTTTTTACTATATGTTCGTGAATAGACTGCATACCTTATACAATGAACTCAATGCCAATTTTTTTCTTTCTCGCGCTTTTTCGTTTAAAATTTGGAATAAACAATCTATTGCTTGAAATAATTTAATATTCGCATCAAATCTTCTACAATTTCAAATGATTTGTATAAAAAATGATGACATATGTGTTAATCCAGAGAAAATGGTGATATAAATGGTATTACATAACCATTTCTAAAGGCGAGAAAGTACGTACTATTTCAGGGCCACTAGTTTTTATTTTTCGATGTCCCTTTCAAGAGAAACATTTTAGTCAAATTAATCAAAGTTCATCCGACATGTAATTGAATTCTAGTAATTTTTTTAAAATCTCTAAGAAAATAACATTTCGTTTTCCTTAACGTATGGGAAATGGCTATTATGCACTTCCTTTACCCAATGCCACCTAAAACATCAGGCCTATTGGCAGGCGGCCATCTTGCTTCTGACGTCACTACGAGTAGTCATAACATTACATCGTGGCAAAATAGGGATGGGCAAAATCGTTCATTTATGTGAACTGTTCTTTAGAAGATCGTTCTTTTCAGTGAACTAGTTCATTGAACTAGTTCAAAAGAACGAAATAGTTCATTTATTTTCGCCACGTAGACAGGGATGCCTTATTGGGCGGAATACTGCCAATTGGGCGAAAAGCAAGCGTCGACTTGCGGGAAGAAAATGCATTTTGGGGGATTCCGTCCATTGGAATTCTTTGTATCCTGGAAGGGCTGTGAGCGGTACGCTTTTTTTTGCCTACTTAAATCGTCAATATTGCATTTTCCCACAAATTGTATAAGTATTTACGTCTTCTGACAGAAATGATCTATGTAAAATGTTTGAGTTTTGAACACCATGCAGCTGTTATGAAAAATGTTAGAGCCCATTTTTTAACATACATTTTGCCCCTTTATCTAGCAATCCAAGTATTTACGTCATAAGGCTAGGCTTAATAGGTAGGTTTTATACACAAGAGTATTTATTTTTAAACTTCTTGTGAACGTGCAGCTATTTTGAAATTATTAGCCGCAGTGTCAGAGTCGAGCTTTATTCACCGGTTACCTTTCTTCCCCACTGGGTTATTTGGCGGATTTTCCCAGAAGGGATCTGGCAACCCTGGACGTAGGTGTTTTTTCAGCGTTGAAGTTGAAATTTTTGCCGACACCGTAGGCCAAAAAATCAACCGGGACCATGAAAGAAACACACAATTAGCTTACGAAATAAGAACATTTTTCTACATCTGTATAAAAATTATAAGATAAAAATATGTGAAAAAGTTCGTAATTTTATATTGCAATAAAGTGTTCGATACCTCGGGAAAGAGCAATAGGTTAGAGAGCATTATTAAGCGATACTTCGTTAAATTCCCATGAATGAAGGACTTTTTTCACGGTAACAAGAGAGTTGTCTTGGAAACTGTCTTTTTTAATGGATATAAAAAATGACCTATGTCATATCCTGTTAACAATGCGAAGAATCTGCTTTTACTATAGAGACAGAGATATAGAATTAGATTTTTATGATACGAGTGGTAAATGCTTCATTTTATTTTGCGTGAAATGTTGCAACATGAGGCCGATAAGCCAAGTGACGCAATCCTACGAACTAAATAAAATCACTTTTGCTGCGTGTGTCATACATTATTTGTAGACAGCCTTTCTGAGTTTCATTATATTTTAATTCAAACATAAATTAAATCTACGTTGTATTAAGTAGCTCATGCGATCAGACGAAAGTATTTTGTTTTCATTGTTATATTCACAGTTTTATCTGAATATAATGAATATGTCACTTTGTAATGAAATGTCACTTTTAGCGCTAGTGCTAAAAATTTAACTCTCAGCACGATTTGCTTTCCCCAAAAGCAACTTATTTTTATAGGTCCTCTCGAGCCCGTGTCACGTGACTGGGACAGCTAGGTGGCATCTACAAGAACACCCGTTTCGTATTAAATGATTTCTTTTGATAAGTATCTAACATGCTTCCTTCTATTGCAATTTTCTCATATATTAAACAACCCTAAAATGTTGCTTACAGCAGAAAAATGAATTTTACTCTATTTGGAACATTTCTACTCTTTATTCATATTTTCATGTACTTGCAAATACATGCAGTACATGAAAGATCATTGAATGTGACAGAATGTGCAGTACATTGAATGTGACATAGAATTATCAATCATTAATCAAAGTAGCTGTTATTACTCTGTGCTAGGCATTCTGCCCTTGATAATTCAGATTAGTGACATTTATGTACAGCAAGTTATCAAAATGCAATTCCAGCAATACAAACAGCACGCAAAGGTACATTACACACAATACAAGCAGCCAGTATCCCCAAAGTCACGTGATTTCCGACAACCACATATTGAAACCTGCGCAGTGAGCTCATGCTACACTGAACTACGGGAGCAGTGAGCTGAACTGCGGGAGAGAACTAATTGAACTACTGAACGATGACCGGTGAACTAAGAGAACTAAATGAACTACTGAACTAACTGAACTAAAAGAACTAGGAAAGGTGACCGGTGAACTACGAACGATGACCTGTGACAGATGAACTATAGTTCACTAAATGGTCGTTCCGTATCGTATCGTTCCTTTTCAAGAATAGCTCAATTGAACTAGTTCGTTCGCGATCGACACATCCCTATGGCAAAAGTGTGATCTGCATGTGAATCACTGTGAACTGTGAGTGTCGTGTACAGAATTACATGAGAACAGTGTTTTTATCCATTTTATAGTGTAATAATATCTGTGCTTTAACTTAGTGCGAAGAGAACCCATTTGCAGCAGAGCAACTTTGATACAAAGTACTTGTAACAAATTGTAAAAACGTTTACCAAGTTCGGGTTACGTGAAGTTGCCGTGCACTTCTATACTGAAATTGCTTTCGACAAAATTCAACAGACCACAAATGGAGAAACTGTCAAGAGTATGCGTTATGTAGTACAAAGGAAAGAAATTTATTTTGTTGAATGAAAAGGACAAGATTGTGGTACTCTTAATGGATGAAATATTCTTGAACTCAAATGTTGACATAAAGGAGGATGTATAATCGGACCTGACATTAATGAAGAAAACTCATCAACAGCTCATGTGTTCATGGTAATTAATGATTTCATTATATAATGATGTAATTCATGCAATTCCGGTCAGAAAATCGACAGGTGAGTTGCTAAACCATTATTTAACACGCCCATAATTGTAAGGATTGAAAATATTGGTTTTGAAGTGATTACAATGATTTCTGACAACAATTCTTTGAACCGATAAGTCGTGTCATTGTTTTCCGATCCTCCAAAACTAGAAATAGCTTATGAACATCTATGCGGATTCCACAGAAACATTTTCCTTTTGACATTGTGTACCTCTTGAAGAAAGAACTTGTTAAATCAAGATAACTAGGAAATTAATTTTACTAATATGGAAAATGGTGTTATATTTGAAGGATCATTTGGTTGCCTCAATGATATGTGCCACTCTGAGAAGCACAATATTCTAAATATGGCAATAGTCTAAATTTAAAATCGTTCATCTCTTTTTAGTTGAAAATAACAGTTAATTGAATGAAATGCAATAAAATGAGGTGAAAATTCGGCGGCGATGAGGGAGAGTAAACGTTGATTGACTGTGAGGAGCTGGCGAAAGATTTGCCGCGATGACTACCCATGTGACGTCACCGCGTCAGTCGACAGGCCTTATACTAGAGTCTAGGTGGCATTGCTTTACCACTTTTCATTGCCGTGCGATAGCAACGATTCGTGCTTGTTCTAAATACTAAACTACAAATAAATATTCTCCAGCACATAAATCGTTTGATGATGCATATTGCATTTGCTTTTGCATCTTATTTGATTAGCATGTGAAGCAAGGCTTCGTATTTCCACACAAACGAGTAGACGAAAGCAATTGAATAGAATACAGCGAAATATTCTACTTCAGAGACCATGCAGATGACCGTGGCTGTAGTGGCATTGCGAACTCTTTGATCGTGATTTTGCAAGCCCGTCGTGTGAAGTGTTCTGCAAGAATTTCAAAGGAAGCAGCAAGCTTAATGTATAGTCGCATTGATTTTGCTTTTATAGTGTTTTTTCACGGTACACTATCTACATAAATTGCATATCTCATAAAATTCTTCTGACATTAAAGATATTGCTAGTGTCAGTGCTTGTGTACCTCCATAAATTGTAAGCATTTCTACTAAGAGAAACATACATTTTAAGGATACGGACTTGTACTCATTTTTCTAAACTTTCGATTTTCTTGAAGAATAAACTGGACCACAAGTGTTGGAGGATATTTTAAAGACCCATTTGTGAGAGGATGCTCACGTAAGTGATAATTTGGTAGAGCTCCGTACTATACTATAGATAGAGAAACTGTTTCTTGTGTCTTCAATTCAAGGAAATATTATTTGGATTGCATCTCTATCCGTTATTTTACATACATTCGAATAAAAATCAACTTTACGAATGAAAATATTTCCTTGTATTTTTGATAACGCTTGCGGAACGAACCAACAGATTTGATGAGTTCTGACGAACGAAATAGATCGTGTGAATGATTCTCAGATTTTGTGCAGAAACTTTCTTCTTTGGTGTACAGCATTAGTGTTGGTTTCAAACAACTTTCCACCCTCATGGAACCGAAACGTCGTTCCCAAAAAGCCCTCATGGAACCGAAAAGTCGTTCAAAAATAGCTAACAGCCGTTAAACATTAAGAATTCTTTAGTACGTTTTATTGTGCTTCCTCTCTTTGATACACATTTTTCAAATAAAACTGTAATAAGTCAAGAACATTCATTCGTAACAAAGTATTATAACTAGAACTCGAAGCAGATATTAGAAAAAATTAAATGCCTTTTCTTTATCTTTAAGAAACAAAAATTACGAAAGAAAGAAACTAGTACCACAAACTACTAGTACCTTACATGAATATATGAATACGTAAATACATGAATATTATCATGGATGTTTCCTTGAAGAGCTCAACTAGTGAACCTGTGATGAGGGTATTGTGAGCGTCGGGTGAGCGTGTGGTGAACGGCGAGAGAGCGCCGGATGAGAGGTTTGTGACTGGCGGAGTGGGGGAGGGACGAATAAGCGATATATGGGTGGTGTATTAGCGGTAAGTGATCGGCGGTTGAGCGGGAGGTGAGTGAATGTTGAGCTGCAAGTGAGTATGTGGTTAGCGACGTGCGCAAGACAGGTGAGCAAAACGCTCATGAGTAGCAGGTATCTAGCACGTAAGCTGCGGGAGAAAGGCAGGTGAGCGCATGGTGAACGACGGGTGAGCGGACTATGTTGAGCGCGGAGGGAGCGTAGAGTGATGAGCGAGTAATCGGTGGATGAATGCTGAATAATGGATGGGTGTGCGGCGTTTGAGTTCAGTGATGGGTGAGAGGCAGGTAATCGGCGGGTTAAAAAGCTGTTTTTGTCGTTTTTCCGGGTTTGAGAGTCGACGCACTAGCCACTCAGATATCGGGAGATCTTCTTAGGAGTGTGTTTGGAGCGGGTTGTTCAAGAGCAATTCTGTGGTCACGGTGTAAAAGATCTTAAGTCAAAAATCTTAGTTTGGAGAAACTAAGGATAGATTATTGAGCCAACGCTTTCTCCTAAGCTCAACGCTATTTCTTGATGCTTTTTTCTCGTTAAGGAGACATTTGAATTCGGTCGTTTTACTACAAAAAAATATAGATAATTAACTTGTCATTTCAGTACTTAACCCAATTTCGCCAAAAATTGACTTAAGAATTTTAACCCGTGACCACAGAATTAGAGGCAGGAAAAGGTGTTCTCATTTTACCAGGTTTTCACGATATATTCCAAGTTTTGTCAATATTGTTTTCAAATCATCAAAGCCCAGTGAAAAGGGAGTTATGAAACAGTTTATGGTAGCATTAGGGGCGGTTTTTGTAACTTTCGATGGTGTTAGAAAAAGTGAGACACAATTTTGTCACTGACCCCCAGCCTTAAGGCAAATCCACAACAAAAGAACCTTTAGAATCTGGAGACTTTCAAAATACCCGCAGCCGTGCCCAAACAAGGAGAAGTGAAAGAAAAATAAAATGCAAAGCTTAGGTCCTTCGACTCGGAGTATCTCTATGCCGATCGCGTGCTGCCTATGCACCTCCGGAGAATTACGTCTAATAGGGAGCGGAAGGCGCAGCGGCGAGCGCGAGAGAAAAAAAAGACAGGCGACTGCAAGCGACGGGTGACGGACGCGCCCGCCGATGGCCGTAAGGTCGCTCTATTAAATTCTCCAGCGCCCGAGCGCCTGCGATCCTTCATCTTGACGTCACACAATGCGCCCTCTAGCCTTGGCCTTCCGGCGGGGGAGTCGGCGGCGGCGCAGTGAAGGACGGGCGGCGACGGGCGCGGCTCCGCGACGCGACGCGTGCGGGGTCGGTGCGCGACAGGGGGCGCGCGGCGCACAAGAGCGGAAGGTCACGTGGCACGGCGTCCACAGCCAAGGGCGACTGCCAATGGCTATTGGTTAGGCGAGATTGATTTGAGTGATGTTTTCGGGCACGTCAATTGCTATGGTCTTTGGAGCTGTTCATGCTGTGCATGTTTTATCCTGAGAAGTGGCGGTGTTCCTCCCGCGTTGAAACTTGAGATCTGGTGCCTATCTTCGTCACCTTCTGGGTGACGTCTGTCACCTTGCAGGTGTGTTCCTCCTCCAGGTATCTCCCCTCAGCGGGGCACCATTTCAACCGGGGCAAGCTCTGGCTGTAAGTGCCCATCAGATAACCGGAATATGTTTGGGAGTGTAGTGCTTGTAAGGTATGTGTGTGTGTATGTGTGTGTGTGTGAGGTGTGTGTAAGTGCGTGTGTGTATGTGTGTGTTTGTGTGTGCGCGCGCGCGCCCCGCGCAAATCGCGCATTGTTCGTGGCCCGTTTTTTGTAGTATTGCTCCGGCATTCGCCTTCGACATTCGGTTTTTAAACGGGGAAACCACCGAAAAGT
>JAHLJT010002406.1:123222774-123368340 GCA_031308135.1 Acheta domesticus | reverse complement strand
ACGTGCTTTTACGCCCCACATTCGGCTAATCTCGATTTCCAAACTCTTGTATTTAAGACGTTTCTCAGCCTCCTTGGTAACGACGTTTTGATCGCAAGGTACAGCAACATCGACAAGTAAACACGATTTGTTCTCCAAATCCCAGATGACTATATCCGGTTTGTTTGCTGCTATCGTGCGATCAGTTCGAATTTGTTGGTCGTACAATATCGTACACAATCCAACAGATGTCACCGGTTTCGGTGAGTATTCGTACCACTTGGGGCTTGTGTTCGGAACTTCGAGGGCGGTACAGATCTGCCAGTGGAGGTAGCTACACACCCTGTCGTATCTTTTCAAGTATTCGGTCTTTGCTAGGATTGGACAAGCTGAGACAATATGATCGATGGTTTCTACGTGTTCCTGACAAATGCGGCATTTATCATCTTGGGAAATTTTGAGAACCACTTTATCATAATGTCGTGTTCTCAAGGCCTGATCTTGGGCAGCTATTACAAGTGCTTCCGATTCTGGCTTCATTCTTCCCCTTTTAAGCCACATAAATGATTAATCATTATTGATCTGCACCTTGTCCATTCTTTTAGATATTGTCCGTGGAGTGGTTTGTCTCTCCACGATTTCTTTAACATTTTCTGTGTCTCAAATTTCATGTTAAGTAGCATCAGAAGTTCAGTGTCTCTGTCATTCTGGTTGTCTTGCATAGTCTTGTTCGCAATGCTTCTTGCTACACTTACAATGCCTCTGTTTCCCATTCTTCGGTCAGATTTCATGACCTGCCTCATTAGTGGGTCATCTTGATGGCTGACTACATACTTTCTCATCCCGGTTATTGCATTGTGCCAGAAGGCTTCAATTTGTCTCAGGCCTCTTCCTCCTTCCTTACGTGACACATAAAGTCTTTGTACATCAGCTAGGGGGTGGGCAACATGATGCATTGTAAGCAATTTTCTGGTTTTTCGATCCATGATGCGAATTTCCTGTTCAGTCCAGTCTACTAGTCCGAAACTGTATTCGGCTACAGGCATCGCCAAACTACCTATTGCTGATATTTTATTCCTTGAGTTCAGAGCGGACTGCAGGACAAGTCTCACTCGTCTATAATACTCCCTGCGAATTCTCTCTTTCATTGTGTCGTTCGAGATGGTCTCACATTCTTCAATGCCCAGATATTTGTAAGTTTTACCTGGCTCAAGATGTTGAATCACAGTGTGTCTATTGTATTATATTGTTTTAATAGACCCTGATGATGAAGGCAATTGACCTTTGAAACGTTGGGACATTTGTAAAATAAAAATATGTTATTTTGAGTCTGCCTACAAATTATTGGACTTTTAAAAGAATTATCAATTCCCTCGAAATCTAGTGCAAAGGGAGAGGCATATAACAACAAATTTGGACGTTCAACTTAAAATTGATAACAACGAAGTTAATAGACACTTGCCTCGCAACATTAGAAAACAGAATTATCGAAAAAAGTAAAATTGAGAAAACTAGTGACCAGAAACTGCAATACGTTGTGATTTAACTAGTCTTCAGGAAAAAACTATTTAGCGATGAATCTTCTTTGGATCTCACTTGCTCGCATGTCTTAGGGTCAAAAGAAATAGTATTATTAGGGAAGAGTGAGAGACATGTATCCTTTACTAGTCGAATAAGTTAATGCCAGATTTTCTACAAGTGTCTCCGACTTGCTTTAATCACACTCAAAATGTATTCTCCAATTACGTGTCTCCGTGAAAGTGTCCCTCCACATTCCCTCCAATTTCTACTTTTGCAATTACAATATTAGAAATCATAGAAGCATGTTTACTTTATTTGCATTAAAACATCAGTTCTTAAAACTTCATTTCTTCGCTTCCCTCGGTAATATCAATGACTATCGATATGCTTCAAACAGTGGTTGGTATTATTGCTAGGCAAAGGTAGGTGATTTCTCACATGCCTCATGCGATGGGCTCAATCGAAGCTGAGGAAGATATGTTCAATAATATATTATAAAAGGAATATAATTTACATTTTCAACATTGTTGCCTTAGAAATTGACACTCATATGTAGAAGAATGTTGAATGAAAACTGAGAAGCATTTTGGAAGCGATTTTACTTGTGAGGTTCAAATGTAAATGATCTTTCAGATCTTGGGTTTATTTAGTTCTTATTCAGCGAGAGACAACAATACTTCGGGAACGTTCTACACAACTAAAATAATATTGTTGACGTTGTTTGGATGATACTTCTAAGGTAAAATTGTTATCCCAGCGGGATTAAAGAAAAATATAACTCCCGGGGGAAATGCAGAGACACTTAAGCCAAGAAAAAGACTACCTTAAAAACCAAATTGCTTTGTTCAACTGATTGATCATCTTTAGACGTAATTCATTTAAAAGATAATTTCGCTCTCCAGATAACATCGCATAATAATTCAATTTTATTCTTATGCCACAATTATTGTCTCATTTTAAATACATTAATAAAATCCGAATTGTTTATCCTGTTATTATCCAAAAATTAATTGTATAGTCTTCCGTTGTCCGGCTTTTACTTTCTAATTCAATTTGTACCCGGAGAAATGTTTGGTTCTTGGTTACAACACTCAATCACGATATATTTGTCCAAAGAGAATTGAATTTATGCTCCATATCTACCAAATCCTCGAGTCGTCCAGTACATTGAATTCCATTAGTATTTTTTTTTTTTCAAAATTACAGTCAGTCCACCGGAATCAAAGTTCAGAATTAAAGTCCAGAATCAAACTCAGTCCACATGATGGTTTATTCGATTAAGATGGATCCCCCAAAACAGAACTACATGAATTGTCAATATTTTTTATTATAAAAAATCGGTACTTTTAATATCAATTGGCACATATTTATCGTTTAGTATTAGCATTTAATTTCTTGATTTAAGAGAATTCTTTTTTTAAATTTCACTGAATTTATTCAAGACAAATATCACAAGTAGATCACATCCAAGGAAGTATTCATGTTTTAAACAATTGCATTTTTTTAAATTTCAAGCTACGGGTAACAATTTTTTTAAGTTTGCAAAACATTTATTGGAGAAACAAATTGGCATTTTCCCATTTCCTTGACGTGTTTCCCTTTGACAAGTACCGGGAGCGGTGGCTCGGGGCATCAACTGATGTCACTGCAGTGCCTCTGATCGGGAGATCCTAGGTTCAGTCCGATGATGACAGGATTTTCAACACTAACTGCATAGCTAGGTGGACTTCAGTGGATGTACGGAGGAGAATTCTAGCGACCGGCTGCTTTGATCGGTACTTTTCCGTGGTGTCTCCGATCAATACCATGCGAATGTGGGAGCAGTACACTAACAAACGGGCCCCGGTCTGCGCACAATCTTACCCTTTCCTTTCCTTTTCCTATCCCACCCTTTACTTACACACACATTTACTATCGCACATGCTGTGACACCGTTCGGGCGCTTAGAGCTTGTCCCAGGTGGTGGGAGATACCTTGTAGGGTAAAACATACTAGCGGACAGGTAGGTCGGCCCCGGATGTCACAACCCTACGAGGGAAGATCACCGCCACTTGCACAAGGCGGAACACGCACTACACCTACGGGACTAATAATCTTAGCCGTTGAAGCGCCCGGATTCATTAATCAATCAACCTTTTACAAGTCCCTTTTTCCATAAATAAAAAAGAGACAAGGAAGATGACATAAGTAAAGCAAACTGAAAAGAAAAATGTTGACAGAAACATATTAAAAGAATGACACAACAATGAAAGTCAAGTAAAATCGGAGAAAGCAGTCACAAATAAAACCCATCCAGTTCTCGAACAACCTGATAAAATGTGTACGAGATCATCTGTTGGCCGAAATCGAAAGCAGAAAAAAGAGAGAATGTGAGATGCGATCGGTGATTTATCCTCATGGAAATGAACGCTCGCCGACCGCGGGCGGGAGGCGGTGGCGGCGCGGCGCTCAGCAGGGGGGACGTCGTTCGAGGCGGCCCGAACGCCCCCCGCCGGCCGCCTCCGCCGCCGCCAGCTGGCGCGCAGACGCTGCGGACGACCAAGGTCATCCAGCGGTAATGAACACCCCGGAATAGATTATCTCGTGAATAAATTATACACATTAGAGGGCTGGTTACCAGGCGAAATAACGCGGGGCGCGCGACGGCCACGCGCGCAGACGGCCACGCCCGCGCAAGGCGAGGCGGCGGCGGGGAAAGGAGGGAGAGAGAAGGGGAGAAGAAGCGAAGAGAAAAGAGGCGGAGTGATTGGGTGGAAAGGAAGAAGGGGCAAAGAGACGGAGTGGAAAGGAAGAAGGGACGAAGAGGAAAGAGGCGTAGTGATTGAGTGGAAAGGAAGAAGGGGCAAAGAGATGGAGTGGAAAGGAAGAAGGGACGAAGTGAAAAGAGGCGAAGTGATTGAGTGGAAAGGAAGAAGGAGCAAAGAGACGGAGTAGAAAGGAAAGGGACAAAGACACGGAGTGGAAAAGGAGAAGGGACAAAGAGATGGAGTGGAAAGTAAGAACGAGAAGAGTGTTAAGACGTAGAGGAAAGATAGTCTTTCCTCTATTGATATAAGAGTGTGAAGGGAACAATGGCGGTAAAGTGGGCAGGAGAAAAGGGTAGATGCAGGGAAGAGGCGACAGTGAAGATTAATTAATTGATTGACTGATTGTTTCCGATCAATTTATCGGAGCAACCACGAATAACTGTCAATCAGAGCATCCAGCCGCCATAATTCTCCTCCAGACAGTAGTTGAATTTGTCCTACCTTTATAGCTAGGGTCGAAAATATGATACCGTCGGGATTCGAACCCTGCGACTTCCCGGTCAGAGTCGCGGCAGAGACAGCGGCAATACTGGTCCTCGTCTAAAATTAGCCGGTAAAAAAGGGTAGATGTAAGGAAGAGGCGACAGAGGTTGTTTGGAAGAGATTGAAAAGTGGTTGGGGAAGGGGTGAAGTGGCGGAGAGGGTAATCTATAACAAAATATCAAAGTACTTCTTCCATTATGTACATGTGAATTGTATGGGCGTGGAATATAATGGGCGTGGGAAAAGAAAGGATAAAAGGAGACGAAGGGATCTAAATGCACGGGAGAAGAAGAGTCGGTGAGCGGAGGCGAGATATGATGATTATGGGTGAAGTGGAAAGTGGTTAGTGTTGTAAAGGCGATCGATAGTGATGGAATGACAAAGATGCATACAGTATGGTCGGAGCCAAGCAAACCGAAGAGAGAGAATAAATTAGCAGTAGAGAGGAAAGTGTAAAGTGATGATACTATGAATAGCATAACGACATCAAAATAAGTGAAGATAATAAAAACCTGCTTCTTGCGGAATTTCATCAAAGATAATATTCTTTTCCCTGTTAGGCGTTCCTCGAAATCAGAAATATTTGCGACCAATGATTGGCAATCGATCTTAAAAATACCCAAACGCTTGCATAAAAGATACGAGATAAGTGGCAATAAACCAGTCCGGTGAGATAAAGAGTATTCAGCGACGAGTATGGACAAATGGAAATGATACAGGAAAATGAGCGTCATTTACAGTGTGTTTTGGAGATATGGGAAATGAAGTTGGGAGGCGACAATTGATTACAATCAAATAAATACCTTTGTATCAAATGAATGCCAGGTTATTAGTTTCAATGGAATTTGTTTCTATTTGTCTTCCTCTTCCTATAATTTGTATCTCATAATTTCTGAGGAATACATTGCTAGAATTATGAATAATATAAAGTTATAGCGCATTTGTTAACTCAGTGGCAAATATGAAAACTATTGTCATTGAGAATGGAATAGTGAACAAAGTTGCTGGTATCTTCAAACAAAAGAGGTTTATAAAAATAATTTCAGTTTGTTAGAAATTATTGTTTATAATTGCACTACTGCTAAAAATTATACAACTAATCTCATAAATATGATCTATAACAGAATTTCAAAGTACTTCGTTCATTATGTACATGTGAATTGTAGTATGAGAAACCAATCCAAATGACCCATTCCTGTAAAGAATTAAGGCTTGTTACATTAGTTGTTTTGGATCGCAGAGATCGTAGTAAAGAGACGGGCGCAGAAACATTAAGAGGAAAGCAGAGAGAGAGAAAGAGAGAACGGAAACGAAAATTGCAGTAGGAGAAGGAAGAGATGGAATTAGCGAGAGAAGAGATGATTCGCTTTCAAGGAAAATAATTTTAAATTTCATATCACGACCTTCAAGAATTTAGATTTGAAGTGCACATTAACGGAAGTCTTCTTGGCAGAGACAACTTCAAAAGGTAAGAACTATTATGTTTGCATCAGCGTTGAAAGTAATAGAGGTATTTTTATTTGCCTTAATTCCGTGAATAAGTAGAGAAATAGATGTCATGGACAAATGAAAGACTAGATGTGGCAGGGAATAGAAATTACAATGTCTTTAATTGTGTCACTTGATAAAAGATATCACTTATATCAAACCAGTATCCATATTAATAAAAGTAATCTAATCAAAAAATTTTCTAAAACATATCTTAAGTTGTTTCTAAAAAATTCGAATGTCAGGCTTATTATCAGCGAAGACTAAATTCAGCCTTATTTATCACTTTGATAAAATTCAGATAACAAGATCCATTCAAACAATAGATATGGAATGTTTGTTTATGATCTAAGAAAAAAATTAGTGAGACCCCATACTGGAGTATGATATTCTTTAATCTCTAGAAATTTCTTACAATGATCCATTTCATCGGCAAACTTTGTTTTTCACTATTTTCCTTTGAATTTTATTTGCCGTTTAGGCTGCGTTTTTCATATGTAAAATAACACATCATTGGTCTTCAACTCTCAGAACCATAGTTTTATTTTTTTACGTTTTCGTGAAAAGAACGGCGTTTAGAATAGACTTTATAGGGTGTTACTTTTCTTGCAACACAGCAGTTGAACATTCTGTGACAGGTCCAGGCTTTCCATGAAACAGCGCAACTATGCTTACTACAATTATTGCAACTCCTAGTATCTTTAATCGCAACATTCACTTTTATTTGCAATGTAATTTCAGTAACGTCGATCTCACGACGTCTCTTGAGAATTGACATACTTTCCCGTTCAGAAGTGAAGGGAAGCAAAAGGGAAAGCATCAACAAATTGCGCGTATAAAACGAATGAATAGTGTAAAATCAAAACTAATATGATAAAATTTGTCAGAATATTCATCAAGAAGACTTATAGCAGTAGATAACTTAAACCTCAGTAAAACCAAGTTTGACTGGTTTTTGCTCAGATTAAAAGAGGAAATCAAAAATATTCATATTATTCAAAACTTAAATTAACCATGAAAGTTTTTTTTAGAAATATCAATTTTTATACTTTCATTTCACTTCCTCGTTAATGAGTACTTTGTATTTGTTTTACATGTTTGGTAGTTTATTGCTATCCGTCTTTCTACTGCCCAAATCATTTTGACTCTTTCTCGGAAAATTAGATTCCAGTATGCTCAATATTTATGTGTGACCAACAGAAACTGACCGCATCTACATCGTGATTGAAAAGTTCTGAATGTTATTTGCCCAATACCTTACATACAACATCAAAAAAGTTGTATAATTTCGTCGCTAGTTTCATCTCTTCTATCACAAGACATACTCCTATAAGACTAGGAGTTTACATCTATTTTATATCAATAATAGATGTAAACTCTCCTAGATTAAGACTTAAAATATTTTCCTTTTTAATAGGCATCGAGAGGAAGAGGCTTTACAACTTGTCATATATATGAATGTTCAGCCATATTTTTTGTAAATATTCCTTTAAATATTTTCCCTTTTATGTAAGAGTGTGGCGGTGGCATGATGAATGATATTGTATTAATGGGGACCAAATGTATCATAATAAATAATAAAGCGGGCAACACCTTTACTGTACAAACAATAATAGCACTCAAACCGTACGTGAGATATTTTTCCAAAATTGATATTCTCCCATGTATATGATTCAACTTTAGATGCTAGGAATTTGAAACAGATCTTTAAACTTTGAGGAGTACTTTACACAGGACGTCTCAGAAGAAATGTTACTGACTTTTATGGCAAAGTAGAAGCAAAGTAGTTAAGTAGAAGACGATCAGTTTTTGTCAGTAAATATGAGGCGGAAAACACAAGATACTTTTGTGATATTTGCACCTGGCTGTTAGGCAACTTCTCAAGTTTGCCACCACTTATCCATTTAACCTTAATTTAACCTTAATCAGAGTAACTCACGTCCGTTCCACCCAAATGTCAGTAATATATTCTTCACTAATTTATTAAGTCATTTCTGTTTTGCGCAAGGACTTCTAAATCTGCTTTCCCATATTTCTTAATCCCACCAACCTAAGAAAGAGCTACGAGTTGAAGCAGACAGTGGTATCAATTCTGATAATATTACTAACGATTCTAAATACATCGTACAATACACTCAACAGCATCACAAAACGCAGAAAATCCACTTCATCACACAGGAAGGTAGTAAATTCATATATGCATAATGCCCAACAACTCGCGAAAATAGTATCAGAACACGATTCAAAGAAAACAAACTTCTCTAACACGTGGTGCAGCCACAATCCATGTTTTATGGCTCCTTGATACCGAAAAGTCGATTGACGGCAAAACATCTGTCCGTCCATCTGTCTTTGAACAACGCTAATGGCTAAACCGTTCGACTAATTTTCTCCAAAACTGATATTCCCCGATCGATCTGGCTAATGTCTCGGCCCCTTGAATTTGAAACCGATATTTTAATTTTGGTAGCTACTTTACAAGAAGCCCCTGGGAGAACAATTTTTATTCAATTTTGTTGTTGGATAGTCTGAAGGAGGATTAAGAGAATGGTGCAGTTCTAATATTGGTTGAAAACTAATTTTTGAAAATTCAAATAATACATAATTTTTTCGGTGTCATCTTACAACTACAATTAAGAAGATACAGGTTTTTTAATAAAATGTGTTCGTCCAAAACAGATCTTCAAATAACATCATGTTGAATTTTCGAAAATATAAGTATTTGTGGAGTAATTGGGCGTCAAAATTAATCTCCCTCTCTAAAAAGTCTTCGCTTCCTGATCGTAGTTTCAGAAGTGTTTTGAATAAGATTGTTTGTTAAAATTTGTATATTATTTCTTTGTTTATTAATTTGTGTATTATTTCTTATTATCACTTTGTTCGTTTCTTACATTCATTTACTTTGACAAATGTGACTGTGTTACTGTGACAAATTCATCTTTTAAAAATTATTTAAAACCTGTATGAAATAAACAAGAAATAAAGATTGCTAACTTTCAGTCGTTCGCCCCCAAATTATGCATTTGGAAAAATAATTTGCATATTATTTTTTATTTCATTTTATTATTATTATTATTTATGATATTTATATTATATTTCTGTTATTTCATTTTAAATTGCGTCCTTTAATTGTGTTAAATGTGAAAATGAATATATGTGCGGTCATTGTCGGTTGTTGTAACCATTTTTGTGACGCCACACAGATGAAACGACAATGACGGCTGTGTTTGTTCGCGGTAAAATAAACCAATACTTTAATGCATGTAGAATATTATAATACCATAGTGTTTAATAACTATATATATTACTACTAGTGACATGATTTCTATGCAAATGCATGTTTTTATTTAATCTTCGTAGAAATTTCATATTTTGTAAATACACGTTTCATGAAAACCTCGTTTAAAAAAATGAATACTTTTCTGTGCATGTTTGCATGTTTTGGCAATTTTTTGGAAAAATTCATGCACAATGCATATTTGGACTTGTTTTAATGAACACTGTATATTTAGATTTCTATCTAGCAAATTAAGTACTTTCTTGTTATTTTTCTGCTTAATTTGTGAGTATTAAAACTGACTCATATTTTGTATAAAGTGTATATACATAAAGTTGATCTTGGATCCTGATAGTACGAAGGTTTCATGGGTGCTTATTGTTGAACTACACATTTCAACCTTGGATTAACGTTTCAAACTTACATCACTTGGATTTGCGACGCAAGTTCACGTGGGGTGAGCAACGACTGGCGAAATGAATTATCAACGCCACACAATACGTCGCAAACGACACGGAAGATACACGAAATCAAAACTCAAATTCCTTTGATAACTGACAAAGGGAGGGGAAAATAATCAAGAACAGCCTCCTAGTCTGCTTCCGTGCAACAGAGGATTAACACAAGATTTTTAATTGTGAAAGTTAAGTATAAAATGGCTTCTTCTAAGGCTTCGAGTGCAACACCTCATACAAAGGATTAGAAACAATGATTGTCTGGAGTACGGATAGAAATGTAATTTATTTCAATTGCTGTAATGAAGAAGTAAGTAGGCTATTCCACACAAAATGATCAATTAAAAAATATATCAACTAGCGGTGTTTTCCTAGTCGAAATCTGCAGTTCTCAAGTCTAATATTTTTGCAGAAATTATAGAATTTGAAATACTGAAACTCAGCAAAGTATAAAACAATATCAATGAAATAAATATGAAATGAAAAACAAAACTTCAATTTTAATTGAAGTGGAAATAATTATTTTCGGGATACTATTAATAATTTTTTAGCAGTTTCGAGATTTTTTTGAGGTTCAAGAAATTGTTTTGTTGAAACCGTTTGGCGCATTGTTTTTAAATAGTTTTGTGGAAGTATGTATATTCTTTCCAAACATTTTTCTCGAGTTTCAGAATTTTTTCTTTTAATTTCATTTCTTCTAGTAGCAACGTCAAGTAAGTAAAGAATAGCACGTAGTAAAATAAAATTTGATTGTGCATGTTCTGTCCATTTTAATCTGCATCGTGCATATTTGGAAATTTAATAGTGCATGTTTGCATGCATATTTTATCATTTGATAGTGCATAAAAATCCTATAATTAGTTTCTACTGTATGTTCGTGAATAGACTGCATACCTTATACAATGAACTCAATGCCCATTTTTTTCTTTCTCGCGCTTTTTCATTTAAAATTTGGAATAAAACAATCTATTGCTTGAAATTATTTAATTTTCGCATCAAATCCTCTACAATTTCAAATGATTTGCATAAAAAATGATGACATATGTGTTAATCCAGAGAAAATGGTGATATAAATGGTATTACATAACCATTTCTAAGGCGAGAAAGTACGTACTGTTTCAGGGCCACTAGTTTTTATTTTTCGATGTCCCTTTCAAGAGAAACATTTTAGTCAAATTAATCAAAGTTCATCCGACATATAATTGAATTCTAGTAATTTTGTAAAAATCTCTAAGAAATAACATTTAGTTTTCCTTAGCGTATGAGAAATGACCATTGTGCACTTCCTATATCACTTTTCATTGCCGTGCGATAGCAACGATTCGTGCTTATTCTAAATACTAAACTGCAAATAAATATTCTCCAGCACATAAATCGTTTGATGATGCATATTGCATTTGCTTTTGCATCTTATTTGATTAGCATGTGAAGCAAGGCTTCGTATTTCCACACAAAGTAGACGAAAGCAATTGAATAGAATGCAGCGAAATATTCTATCTCAGAGGCCATGTAGGTGACCGTGGCTGCAGTGGCATTGTGAACTCTTTGATCGTGATTTTGCAAGCCCGTCGTGTGAAGTGTTCTGCAAGAATTTCAAAGGAAGCGGCAAGCTTAATGTATAGTCGCATTGATTTTGCTTTTATAGTGTTTTTTCACGGTATACTATCTACATAAATTGCATATCTCATAAAATTCTTCTGACATTAAAGGTATTGCTAGTGTCAGTGCTTGTGTACCTCCATAAATTGTAAGCCCGGGTCAATGACCCCCATCTCGATCAGGTTTTTGTCCAGTTTCCCTGATCCATAGAGCAAATGCTGAGATGGCCCCTTGTTTTGCTTCTGGACGTAAATGTAGCTTCACTGTGCGCACGTTTTGTTGAGCACTCCTTTTGCTTGTAGTTCATTTACAGTTGAAATTGATTTTCTATAACTCGGGAAAAAACATTTTTCAAATATCTTTATTTTTCTAAAATAATTATTTTCTAAATTAATTTTTTCGTTTTCGTTTTTTTTGTGTGTTTTTTTTATTTTTTATTTTTATTTTTTTATAAAATTATGGCCCTCAAGAAAATGTGCGCAGATAAATTTCTTTCCCCACACGTCATATACAGTTTTTACTGTTTTTTTGACTAAATAAATAAATAAATAAGCATTTCTACTAAGAGAAATATACATTTTAAGGATACGGACTTGTACTCATTTTTCTAAACTTTCGATTTTCTTGAAGAATAAACTGGACCACAAGTGTTGGAGGATATTTTAAAGACTCATTTGTAAGAGGATGCTCACGTAAGTGATAATTTGGTAGAGCTCCGTACTATACTATAGATCAGGGCCGCTCAACCATTTGCTCCGAGGAGGAGCAGTCGGTAGCTCTCTCCTCTTCCGCCGCAGAAAGAGCAAATGACGTCATCAAATATCGATCGGTGGCGTGTGGCACAGTGGGCCGCGTCGTATTTCTACGGGGCATTTTATTTTGTTCGGAATGAAAAAGTCTCACTGCTCTGGGAAAGGATATTACGACAGAAAAAAACAGTAAAATACTTTTCTAACATTTATTGCAACAGTTACTAGATATAAACATATTTGTGTGATTTGGAAATTAAAAACACGACAATTTTCAATGCAGCCTGGGAAGAAAAGTATCTTTTTGCAGATTGCGCCGGCAATGCCAAATGTTTAGTTGCAAAACAAGTGCTCAATAACATAAAGAAATTTAATAGCGGTGACATTACACAGTTTATCATGCTGCTGCATATGAAAAGTATTATAAAGGTTGCACAAAAAATGTTATTAAATAAACTAGTATTAAAAATACTAAAAGTAAAGGAAATTAACATAAAAAATGAAGTTGCAAAATCAAATACTCTAATTACACCTTTTAAATGTTTTTTTCGCAATATACTTTCTATATTTGGAAGAGATGGCATAGTGCTATTGAGCCGTAACATGCATTTCCGATTGTGATCTGTAATTGTACTTCTCATTCGAGATTTACAGATTTTCGAAGAAGCAAAAAATTGCTCACTGTTGTATGTTGATCCAAACGTACTTAACAATCGAGGAGTATTCCTATGCAGTTTTGGAAAACGGTTTTGTAGGAAGTTCTTTTCCTAAATGCTTACGTTGTAGTATCGGTATGCAATGAAATTAAATTCTTTTGTATTGTGTTATTTTACTGCCAAAACAACATAAGAACATCAAAATACATCCACAACTTACTTCTAGTGAGGCATTGTTTTTCAGAACAATGAAAACTTCCTTTTGTTCTTCTTCAGCGTACTTCATTTTCATCAGCATGATTTAATGTATAATGTCGTTGCAAATTAAACTTCTTCACGTGAAACCCTTCATGTAAATTAAACATTTGGCATAGCTGCCGTAGTCGGCGAAAAGATACTTTTCTTCCCATACTGCATTGAAAATTGTCGGTGTAGGTACTCTTGTCTGTGAAGTGCTCGCGTGGACTTCCATGTTTCCGCGACTGGAGTTACCGGGACACTGTATCAGAGGTTATCGCCAGGCGTGCAACGCTCGGGCTCCGGTGTCCCGCTCTCGGCTGACAACACGGCTCCGCGCTGCCGATTTGCTCTGCTTGAGCGGCCCTGCTATAGATAGAGAAACTGTTTCTTGTGTCTTCAATTCAAGGAAATATTTATTTGGATTGCATCTCTATCCGTTATTTTACATACATTTGAATAAAAATCAACTTTACGAATGAAAATATTTCCTTGTATTTTTGATAACGCTTGCGGAATGAACCAACAGATTTGATGAGTTCTGACGAACGAAATAGATCTTGTGAATGATTCTCAGATTTTGTGCAGAAACTTTCTTCTTTGGTGTACAGCATTAGTGTTGGTTTCCAACAACTTTCCACCCTCATGGAACCGAAAAGTCGTTCAAAAATAGCTAACAGCCGTTAAACATTAAGAATTCTTTAGTACGTTTTATTGTGCTTCCTCTCTTTATTTTTCAAATAAAACTGTAATAAGTCAAGAACAATTCATTTGAAACAAAGTATTATAACTAGAACTCCAAGCAGATATTACAAAAAATTAAATGTCTTTTCTTTATCTTTAAGAAACAAAAATTACGAAAGAAAGAAACTAGTACTAGAAACTAGTACCACAAACTAGTAGTACCTCACATGAATATATGAATACGTGAATATATGAATATTATCATGGATGTGTCCTTGAAGAGCTCTACGAGTGAGCCTGTGATAAGGGTATGGTGAGCGTCGGGTGAGCGTGTGGTGAACGGCGAGAGAGCGCCGGATGAGAGGTTTGTGACTGGCGGAGCGGATGAGGGACGAATAAGCGATATATGGGGGGGGGTGGATTAGCGGTAGGTGATCGGCGGTTGAGCGAGAGGTGAGTGTATGTTGAGCTGCAAGTGAGTATGTGGTCAGCGACGTGCGCAAGACAGGTGAGCAAAACGCTCATGAGTAACAGGTAACTAGCAGGTAAGGTGCGGGAGAGAGGCAGGTGAGCGCATGGTGAGCGACGGGTGAGCGGACTATGTTGAGTGCGCAGGGAGCGTAGAGTGATGAGCGAGTAATCGGTGGATGAATGGAGAATAATGGATGGGTGTGCGGCGTTTGAGTTCAGTGATGGGTGAGAGGCAGGTAATCGGCGGGTTAAAAAGATGTTTTTGTCGTTTTTCCGGGTTTGAGAGTCGACGCACTAGCCACTCAGGTATCGGGAGATCTTCTTAGGAGTGTGTTTGGAGCGGGTTGTTCAAGAGCAATTTTGTAATCACGGGGTAAAAGTTCTTAAGTCAAAAATCTTAGTTTGGAGAAAACTAAGGTTAGTTTATTGAGCCAACGCTTTTTCCTCAGCTCAATGCTATTTCTCGATGCTTTTTTTTCTCGTTAAGGAGGACAACATTTGAATTCGGCCGTTTTACTACAAAAAAACATAGATAATTAACTTGTAATTTCAGTACTTAACCCAATTTCGCCAAAAAGTTGACTCAAGAACTTTTACCCCGTGACCACAGAATTAGAGGCAGGAAAAGTAGGTGCTCTCATTTTACCAGGTTTTCACGAGATTTTCCAGGTTTTGTCAATATTGTTTTCAAATCATCGAAGCCCAATGAAAAGGGAGTTATGAAACAGTTTATGGTAGCATTAGGGGCAGTTTTTTGTAACTTTCGATGGTGTTAGAAAAAGTGAGACACAATTTTGTCTCTGACCCCCAGCCTTAAGACAAATACACATCCAAAGAACCTTTAGAATCTGGAGACTTTCAAAATACCCGCAGCCGTGCCCAAACAAGGAGAAGTGAAAGAAAATAAAATGCAAAGCATAGGTCCTTCGACTCGGAGTATCTCTATGCCGATCGCGTGCTGCCTATGCACCTCCGGAGAATTACGTCTAATAGGGAGCGGAAGGCGCAGCGGCGAGCGCGAGAGAAAAAAAAGACAGGCGACTGCAAGCGACGGGTGACGGACGCGCCCGCCGATGGCCGTAAGGTCGCTCTATTAAAATTCTCCAGCGCCCGAGCGCCTGCGATCCTTCATCTTGACGTCACACAATGCGCCCTCTAGCCTTGGCCTTCCGGCGGGGGAGCCGGCGGCGGCGCAGCGAAGGACGGGCGGCGACGGGCGCGGCTCCGCGACGCGACGCGTGCGGGGTCGGTGCGCGACAGGGGGCGCGCGGCGCACAAGAGCGGAAGGTCACGTGGCACGGCGTCCACAGCCAAGGGCGACTGCCAACGGCTATTGGTTAGGCGAGATTGATTTGAGTGATGTTTTCGGGCACGTCAATTGCTATGGTCTTTGGAGCTGTTCGTGCTGTGCATGTTTTATCCTGAGAAGTGGCGGTGTTCCTCCCGCGTTGAAACTTGAGATCTGGTGCCTATCTTCGTCACCTTCTGGGTGACGTCTGTCACCTTGCAGGTGTGTTCCTCCTCCAGGTATCTCCCTTCAGCGGGGCACCATTTCAACCGGGGCAAGCTCTGGCTGTAAGTGCCCATCAGATAACCGGAATATGTTTGGGAGTGTAGTGCTTGTAAGGTATGTGTGTGTGTAAGTGCGTGTGTGTATGTGTGTGTGTGTGCGCGCGCGCGCGCAAATCGCGCATTGTTCGTGGCCCCTTTTTTGTAGTATTGCTCCGGCATTCGCCTTCGACATTCGGTTTTTAAATGGGAAACCACCGAAAAGTACTACCGATCGAAGCAGCTGGCCACTAGATTTTTCCTCGAACTCAAGGACCACCCGGTCAAAGTCACTGCAAAGTCACTCAAAGCAACAGTCGTTACTTTGAGGTACACGTTCCTCAGTCGGATTAAAACATTTTACATGAGATTTTAAAAGCATTTTTACTCTAGATTGTAATATTTAGAACTACTTTGAACTGTAACGGATAAGATGGGTTAATGTAAATTACATTGTACTGGATTAAACAATGCCTGATTGGATAATGCTCAGTGAATTGCATTAAATTTATTCCGTTGCAATACATTCCACAGCGATATTCTATTGAAATGCACCGTACAGAACTAGATTGTTTTGAATAGTGTTAAATGGCATTCAATTACACAATAACCAAACAATTATTCTCATCAAAAGTAGTTAGGACATTGCAGTATTATATTTCCAGACATTCAAATGTGTTATCTTGTTTCTCTCATTCTTGAAAAAAGCTGATTTTCTTAGTCCAAAACACAAGCCTAACCGTTCATCTCAATTAGTTGAATGAGCGAGCCTGACTTTCCGATGAACTGTGCCCTGATTTAGCCTGACTTCTGAAGTGCTCTGATGATTGGATGGCTTTAAGCAAGTAGCATTTGTAAGGAACAAATGCAACCAATCCGGCTAACGCAGGAGATCAATTACTACAATTTGCCTGCCATTTCTATTGACATCTGTTAGTCTGACCCCATTAGTAAGAGTGGGTTTGAAATAATACCTCTCAAAAGCATTGCGTGTCATCGTAATTATGCAAGATAAATTTCCTCCCGAAACACTGTCTCAATATTGAAAATGAAAAATAAAGTATTTTTCAAATCTTTTTTAATGCAACCAAAATTGATGCAGATAATTTGAACAACTCTGTTTTGCTTAAAATCGTCTTTACAAACATTTCCTTGAGTTGTTACGTTTGTTCAGTAAACAGCGTAGCTACATCATTAGGAAGCAGGGAGAAGAATATAGTAGACTTTGTTCAATAATCAATGCTTAAAATTTTAATAGCTCACGAAAGCAGTTCCTTCAATACTCAAAAGACGAAAGGAAAGGAATGTAATTAGCGTGCCTCGAATACGTAATTCAGTCAGGAATTCGTGACTACACGTTGAGTGAAATAGGTATTTCACGGGCATGCTCAGTTCACATAAAAATCACAAAATCTCCCTGTGTAATTTCTATAATGAAATCAGACGTGCTCTTAAGAGGGTTATATTATTTTCCTCATTTATGTCATAGAAAAACCTATATATTTCCGTGAAATAATTTTAAAATTCATTTCCCTTTCATTATTTCTTCCTTTCAGAGAAGCAAAATATAAATATAATTTGTATAAGCTTTTCGAAATATTTTAATGACCATACCATTGAAAAACTACTGGCGTTCAATTCTAAACGATTAACCAATTATCTGAGATTGAAATAATTCCAATGGAAATATGTTTGACTCCGGGTCAATTCAATCTCGACCACTTTCGCTTATAGTGAACTGATATATTCTATTTTGTTCACCCTTACAAATTGCACAATACTTATATTTACATTAAATACTAGGATAACTGGTTGACATTTCATACGATTATATTGTAAAAATCATATTCACAAAGGATAGAAAGCACTCAAGTAAAATAATACATATTTCTGACATCACGTTCGACTGTGTCAATTTTCTAATAAGGGCGTACATTGATCAGCATATTCAGAGTTCAGACTGAATGCACAAGCTATTAAGAAATGTTGTTAATATCCAGATTAATTTGTGAAGAATTATACGTTTTAAATAATGCAGATATAAGTAAATGAATCGAAAGAAATTTTCCACTTCCCGACAATGAAAACCAACTTATATTTTTAATGCAACAATTCTGTTGCGTAATGATGATACCTAATTCCTTTCACTTTTATGTGAAATGTATTACAAATGAGAGTTGTCAATATTTGAAAAATGTCGCAAAACTTCTCTCCTTCAATGTATTACGCTGTGTGTCGGTCATACTGATCTCCACACAAGAGGTCCAATAAATTAGAAAGCATATAATTTCCTCAAACACAGCATTGAGAAGTGATATTTCCAGCCACAGTGCTAATGTATGTCGTACGGGAAACATCGTGATGCCCTCAAAATGTTAATCACCAACGTAAAAATTGGAAATCGCGAACCATGAAATGTGCGATGATGGGTTATCGAATCTGCAGTTGGGAGGCAGACACATCAAGGGGCCTTGGCCCACTTGACTGAACAAGGGTATTGGTCGGGGGTGCCGCAGCGAAGCGAATCTGATTACACGGCACCAGCCACTCCATTGTTGCTTGGAGTCGTTTCTGCACCTGCCCGTCCGAGTCAGTCAGCATTCCGTATTCCCAGATTGACTGCGAATGTTCCTCCCTTTAAAATCTGCTATTTAGTTTCTCTTTACAATGAACTATTGTCTCTTGCTCTAGCGTTGGTCTCAACGTTTTCCTGCTCTTCATACTGCATAGTACGCATCAGCGGTGGCTAAAATATTTCCTGTAATGGCAAAGTTTACAAGAAAAAAGAAGAATTAAAGTTGCTTACTTTGCGTAAGTTTTCTCATCAATAATATGAGGCGCTTAGATTTATACATATAAGTCACTGTTTACAGGTTCCCATTTGTGCAGGTTTTTAAACTATTATTCAAGCTTTACATACAACTTTCAACAAAACGTGTTGTCGCTATCTATCCCCAAACAAAAGGTATTTGAGTTTTTTATGATGTCAAATGCAAATTGCGCTTTTCTAGAATCATATACAATAAACTGGAGTCTGCAATCTTGGGTCTGCGTAGCTATCTGTGAGTACATCATGATTGTCTGCAAGACTGCATAGAATTAGTCTGGGAGCTCTTGTCGTGAGTTTTCGTGATTTTCAAGCAGCGACGGACGCGTACAACACTTTCAGGACTATCACAACAAATAGACGGCCATGTAAATGTGCCTCATAGGTTTCCTCGATTGATTGGTGATGCCGGGCGCGACAACTGCTAAGGTCAGTTAGCTCCGTAAGTGTAGTGCATGTTTTTGCTCGGGAGGTGTCGGTGATCTTCCCCCGCTGGATGGTGAGATCTGGCGTGAACCTACCGTTGGCTAGCGGTGGTTTACCCAACAAGGTATCTCTCATCAGCGAGCACCGCCCCAGCCGGGACAAGCTTAAGGCTCCCGTCCGGTATTCCAGAGTATGTGCTAGTGTAATGAATGTACGAGTAGTAAGTGCAAGTAAGTGCAAGTGTGTGGTGCGGATAGGATAAGAAATGGGAATCAGAGAACGTGCGCGGTGGGTGGCCCCTTTGTAAGGGTACTACTCCGGCATTCGCCTGGTATTGATAGGCGAAAAAAGTTCTGATCAGAGCAGCCGTCCGCTAGAATTCTCATCTAGACAGGGACAGAACTCGATCTAGCTTTGTAACTAGTGCCGAAAATCCTGCAACCGTCGGGACTAAGGCACACATTGATTACACTATTTTTGTCACGATAAATGAATAAATAAACGCACTGTACTTGGCTGCACCGTGATTACACAATGTCACCTTCTTCCCCTGTCATTACAGTCGGATCAACCTCTGCCCCTAGCTACAGGGCCTCTGCTTTCCCCGACTCCCCCGCATGTCCAACCTTACAACCTATTGCGACCGATCGGTATCGCGTGCACGACTTCGTTGCCGCGAGGGAGGGTGTTCATTTGTTCTGGCCACTCCATTTCTCACTGGCAGGTTTATAATTTTTTCCTCGTATTGCCGTCGTTAAAAGCGCGCCGTGTTAATAAACGATATGAATTAATAATAAATTTCTTCTTGTGCAAATGTGTAACGAGGAAGAAAAATCGCCTAATTGTCGGTTCATCTATTTGAGACGGGCGCAAAATCATTCACATAGGAAACTACAAGAGAATCCCGTTCGAAAGGGTCAGATTTTGAGAAAACATGGTCGGGGAGAAGGTATTTCACTGCACCAATCTGGAGCGAAGATTGACGAATATTGATCATAAAATATTCTAGTCGGTCTGCGAATCCTGATACTTCTGATACGTTTTATAAACCTGACAATATATTCCTAAAGAAAATTCATCACCATATGAATCAATTTTTTTTGTTTCCTCTGTGATTTTGAGAATACGTTATCAGAACAACGTTCTCTTTGTGAAATGAACTCCATAAAATATTTCTAAGTTAATGTGAGTTTCGGATTGAAACTGCCAATTACATTTTTAAAGACAAATGGATGAAAATAGTTAAAACTGTCACAAGAATCTGTGCTCATTTTTTCTACCAAGCAATATAAAAAACGCTGTTACTGAGTAAGACAATATATTAGATCATTTTATAAGTTCTAACATAAAATTTGTCACACATACCGATTGACCTCATTCTTTTAAAATGTCTGATGCACGTTTATTCTCCAGACCACCACTCAAAATTAATGGATTCTTTTTAATAACTCGGCATTTGTCGATACATTTTCTAGGTAATTGAAAAAACTGGATGGACCATCTCTCATATGATGAAAAAATTTTCTTATTTCCAAATTAGGTTTTCTGTAATGAAGATAGAAAGATCGTACACCATATAAATAAACAAGATCTATTCAAAGCAGCAACATGACACATTCATGTCAAATCTAATACTGTGCTACTTTTGAGCTTCCATAATAACGACCGACACCCAAAATTGTAGTATTGCATACTTTATCTTTCTCATAGTATTATTTCGTCTTACCTCACCCTAGTTCTGACATTCCTTTTATTTAACTTTTAGTTTTTTCCTCATGAGAGTCTTCCTTCCATGTCTTCTTTTTCTCTTTTCCTATTTTCCTAAATGTATTTTTTCCGCTCTGTTGCCATCTTATCATGTTGTCGCTATAACAATTAGACTTTTTTGTTACCAAAATTACACCAGCAGTTTGTGAAGAATTTTTCATGAAACCATTATCACAATATGATGTAGAGTCAATAATGAATTCGCAATCAATCTATTACTTCACACTGAGAGGATTATTAACACATAAAACATTTTTCATCAAACAACATTACACTACACTTCCATACTTCCATAATGAGAAATTCACAAAAACTGCATCTTAGATGGACGATTCTGGATTTCTGAAATATTCCTAAAAATTATCTGCAAAATAATATCACTGCAAAAAACTAGTGTAGAAAAATCATATAGTTGAAAATAAATAACCGTGTTTAGATAAAGATTGACAAATACGTATACATTATTTTAGCAGTTTAAATTTGTTGTCAAGAAATATATAAAATGAGCTGTCTGTTGTTAAAATTCCTGCTATCTAATCTCTCATAAACTCATGTTTAAGAATTTAACGAATAAACAAGATTCTCATCTTTCATTCTCTGAACGTCTATATCGATGTTTCTGTTTTACACTTCATCACCGTTGAGCAGAATCCTATCGAACCTTCTTCCCGTCGTGTAGTTCCCGTGTCGGCCACTGCGTTCCGCGGTGTCGCCTCCGCTGCGCTGTCCCCGCCCTCCCCCTGGGCTAATTGGGGCCGCGGCCACTTTGTTTACGGCGGCGCTATGCCGCCCACGTCAGACGCTAAGCCGACGGCTTCTCGGGGCCGCGCCCCCGAAGGTGCCTCTATCCCGCAATCTCGTGTCGCCCTTAGGCCGCCCGCCCTCCCGCCATCGCCCACCCGCCATTGCCCGCCCGCCATCGCCCACCCGCCATTGCCCGCCCGCCATCGCCCGCCCGCCCGCCATCGCCCGCCCGCCATCGCCCGCCCGCCCGCCATCGCCCGCCCGCCCGCCCGCCATCGCCCGCCCGCCCGCCCGCCATCGCCCGCCCGCCCGGCAGTCTGCCATCGCCCGCCTGCCATTGCCCGCCATCGCCCGCATCGTGCCACCCGCCCCCGTGCCCGCTCGCCTATCCGTCATCCCTCCTGCCTTCCTACCCGCACGCCTGCCTTTACACCGTCGTGCCCCCTACCGTATCATTCGCCCGCTAACATGAAAAAGTTGAAGGAAAATTTCTGTATATCGCACGAAACCTTCATGCTAGTGAAAATTGTTAATCATAAAATAATTTCTTCGTGAAACTTCTGAATTAATGCTTGCATATGCATTGACCAGTGGAGAATCATACATTGAGGTATTTTCACTGATTTCTTGTTTACTTCATTCTTCACTCACAGCATGATCACAAAATATTTATTTTTTCGTATAGGAAATTTTTACTCGCGTTAGTGTATAGGAATGGTTACATAGTTGGTCACATTAGTATTTATTACGCTAGTTCGTACAAACGAAGGACTTTCTGTCAACTCTACATTTTTATGTGAGTAAACTAGTCATTTCACTTTCCACGGATTTACCTCTAGCATCTTTTATCAAAACCTAGATTATCTTACTTTTGGCACGAGAAAACCTTTTGAGGTAAATATAACTGAAAACGTAGTACAACATAGATCACCACATATCACTACTTTTCATTTAAGAAGACAAGATTTTAACATAAACACATTTTTAACATAAAAATAACCGTACAATGATAAGCATCGGGAAAATAAATAACCATGTGAACAGATTACACGACCTTTCTATCAGATTATTTTATTATTTTCATTCAATATGAGCAAGCAACATAGCACAATGCGTAATTTGTTTCTTCCACTTGCACACTTTTCACCTTCTATGAGTCCAGTGTTCGTTCTAGAGCGCGTTGAACCTCGATAGTATGACTTTAAAAAAATGTCGATAGTCTTCAAATAATCTATCGAATAATATCGATAGTACTATCGAAGTAAAAATTTAAAAAATCATTTGTTTCGACTAATTGATAATGTTTTTCAGTAAATAAATAAACCACAATAATATTGTGATGTAATAATTGTATAATAAAAAAGTTAATTCAAATAACATCTTAACAATTCTTCCAACAAATTTTCTGTCATTAAATGTAATTTTCATTGAAAACCTGCAAAATATTGTAATTCTATCTCAGCGTAGCCACCTCGAAAAAACATTGGCAAATATCACTATTCTACATCAATAAATGAAATGTTGGACAGTATAATGTGTTAAGTAAACGTTTCCAAGGAAAGCAAAAAGGCTATTGTTGTATTTATTTAAACAAATGACGCTCATTCACGCTCATCGTGAACGCGAATTTTTGTTTTTTTTTCTTTCTCTTATTAAGAAAAGGCAAAGTCGAACCAGCGTTTCAACCAGTGATCTCTTTATATTTACATTTAATGAGAGATAAATAGGAGATGAATTATGTTGCTGGAATATTTGTAATTAAAAATGAAGTATCTAAATGGATACATTTTAATAAAAATTAATTCCGATAGTATTTGATATATTTCAGAAGTACAGTTTTGAATACTATCGATAGTGCCATCGCGGTCTAAGAGTTCTAGCTCGTACTACGTGGCGAGGATCCCTGCTACCTCTGAAGTCTCACGAAACCTGGCGATCCCTTTTGTGCCTCATGCGCTGGCATGTCAGTATCACGTATGCAAAAGGTCATGTTCGGTTTCGCCTGCTGCTAGGTCGTAAAACCGTAGGTCGTCGAGATTGTTTCTGGAATTGATGGTAATTCTATGCCACGCTCTACCGTTTCTCCCAACCAAATGTGTTGTTTCTTTTATCTTTCTTGGTTTTCTCGCAACAAAATACTCTCTTCCAATGTCATTGGACACTGTTCTTTGTTTTGAATCCTGAATCGTTTCTTAATAGACAGCACCCCCAAATAAGGCCATCTCGAATGTGTTATTGATCCTTTAAAATCATTCATTACTGTTATTATTGCAAATATAGAGACGTGGATGAGATCCACATCGCTGATCTGTGCGGTTTAAGACGGCGCAAATAAGTGTCTCTGACTAATGGGTGGTTTACGAGTCGAAAACCACTCGGTGTAATTGTGTATTCAAAGCCCGCGCGAATCCTTATCTCCGGATGACCTTTCCCGTACATAAGGATGAGAATGGCGCTCGAATGGCAAATAAAAGCACGAATGTGTGCGGTAGATTTGAGGTAGATGCTCGAAGAATGAGAATCAGTTGCCGGTTTAAGGAGAAACCATCGCTCCTTTCACATATGTATAATAACATTTTAAACTTGATTTGACTTTTTCACTCTTGTCTGCTCGTGTCATAAGCAATCAAAGATTATCAAGAATTATTCAAATTAAACTAATCAGAGATGTCGATCGCCAAGTGATTATTAACTTTGCACTCCCCGGTAATAACTTTCTTTACGTTTTTTTTTGTTATCAGATTTGTAGCAGATTTGTTTTATGTCCACAATAGCCTAAGAACATCGATATAATATTAAAATGAGTCGTTTTAGTAATGTTTCAAATATAATCTATTATTAAAGATTCAGTATCTAAATCTGAAAGAAAAACAGAAAGTGTTACGTTTTCTTTGAAAAAATTAAGATTGGTATTTAGGACGAGGTTTTACTCTTCTTTAATCTTAAAATAATATTTCCGTTCTATTACGCAACCGGCAAATTAAGAAAATCTAAAAAAAAAATGTATTTTGGGCGGCGATAGATGGCAGCTGGCAAGAATATGTGGCAAGTCCGCATAGCTAGCCGAGACCAAAGGAAATAGAAAACTAATACAGGAAAGTTTATGCTATTCTGTAGCACCACTAGTTAGCACTAGCGATAAATGTGAGACAATATTCATTATATTCAAATATAACTGTGGATATAACAATGAAAACAATTCTTTCGTCTGATCGCGTGAGCTACTTCTGTCCTTAATACAACATAGATTTGAGACATACAACATAGATTAGGTCACCGGTCAGTAGGTCTTTATAAATAAGGCCTACGTAAATAATGTCTAATATTTGAGGTCTATTGACACTTGGTTTACTCTTAAAAGGCCTACATAATAAATGTGTACAAATCGTGCTAGTCTACAGGAAAAAATGCCTAATGCAAGTGTGTCTACATGCAGAAATGCCTATTGCCTAAATGTCTACAGGCAAAAGGTGTCTACATGCAAAAATGAATATTGCAAATATGTCTACACATAAAAATGATCTGTATTAGACTAATTAGTAAGTGTAATTGTACATGTATGTTTAACTCGAAAAAATATTTATAAAATATATGCAATACAAAAATAGGATAGAGTTTCATTAAAATCATTCATCAGATTCTTCTACTTCATCTGCTTGCAATTTCAGGCGATAACTTAGCCATCTCAAGTAAGCAAATAATACTTCATGTCGCTGCCTATGATCTTCACAGCGCGATGTTATTATTTCAACTTGCCCCATACACGATACACGATACGATTTTCAATTGGATTTTTTTAAATCTTAAGTGTGCTGTTGAAGTTGTGTAAAAAGTATCTCGTCCCTCTGATCGCGTTTGATATAGTCTAGATTTTTTCCAAATGCTTGCACGGTGAGTCACAATAAGTTTTTGAAATTTATCTAGGCACACCCTTGTAATAGATGTAATTGATTCCATTTATTTAATTTAACTTTCATTTGTCATTTTTAAAAATTATATGTCCATTTCACATTTTATATTTTTCTTTAAAATCCAATTCTTAACAATATTCTGTAAAAAGTTTCTAATTCTTTAATTTTTTAAAAAAAAGTTTGTAATTAGATATATTGTTATTATTATTACTATTATTATTTTTGTAGCATTGAAGATGCCCGCAATGCGGCCGAAAAAGCTTTATGCAAGAATAAATAGTTACGATGGAGAGCCAACATCTCATATTGATTTCGATTACCTGTGTTTGGTCGCCTGTGTTTATTTGTGTTTTAGTTTTGAGATTTAGGTTATAATCACGTCAAAGTTAAATGTATTTTCATTGACTTTTCCTCATTTGTGTTTTTAGGTGCGGTAAATTTATTAATTTACAATGTTTTAAATTTATTTTTTTTGTAAACTTAATTTAAAATGTATGATTCACCAACCATAAAGCTCAAGGGGGTAAAGTGCACTACACTGGGGAAAACAAATGGTTATTAAAGTTTATAACAATTTTTCTATAATTATATTTTCGAACAGGATTCGTACTTAATCCCCAGAATAGGGACCGCTGTCCCGCCGCAAGGTAACTCGGAATTTTCGTGAATCAAGTCAGTTCGTTCCCGTGGGTCCGACTTATTTTGTCATCAAAGGAATTTTAAATATTTTGTTCGGTAATCAAAAAGTATTAATTCTCCCAAGAGCCTTGGTCTTTTTGCAACTGCATGTCGTCGACTGGAATTTTGGATCTTGTATAGAAATAGTGGTGCACTTCAAAATTAATATTTCGTCCGGATTTCTTGTGACGTTTCGAAGCACAAAGGACGTGAGAAGCTTCACAGAAACCTTTCCTGTGCATCTGAGTCTCATAAGAATGTGTTTAGATTTGAGGAAAGGGAAGAAAATACGGTTTCATAAAATTGGAAAAATTCGTGACAAACTACTTTAGCGCTAAACTGGCGCTCGGCCCTATTGCGGGATTCGTCATCATGGAGCGCATAACTTTCGATTCACACGGAACAGCAGAAATGGCCAAGTTTGGCATCACTGTTGTCATAAGAGACCGTACTTCATTCTTAACCTTGAACACGCCATAAATTAATTCATTTTTGTAACAATGATCAAAGTATTATTGAGTAGATCCTGTTACTTATGCCCCAAAATAATTATTTTTGTTTCCACGAAACTAAAAATAAAGTGCAATGCCAATTGCATGTAAAATAGCTTATATTCGCTACACCTACAAATAGTACCTATAATAGTTTAGATTAGATTCTCTGATCTAATCTTGCATCAGCTGTACGTTCAGGCGTCATGGAATTTTCTTTTTTTCTTTGGTTCTTCAGAAAGAATGCTATTTTAAGTTGAGTGACTTCCAACGTAAGCCCCTCAATTTAAAACTTAACTTTAAACTTGTTCTTGGAAACAATCTCACATAAAATAGGATAGTTTAGAAGACTTTTGTTTAGAAATGTATAAAGAATGGAGATTTGAAACGCTGATCTTTAATAATTTTGTATCAAATTAAAAATAGAACACAAACACTAAATTTTGTGAGCAAAATTTATTGAAATTTATTTTTTATTTAAAGTGATTTTTACACGTGTGATTATATCGCCTTCAATTATTAATTCTCTTGGCATTGCGTTGCTTATTGCATATTGGCAATATTGCATATGTACGTCAGTTTCAATAGGTACATTTTTCAAAGGATGGCAACTATTGCATTTAGAGATAAAAAAATCAGAAAAATTATGTTTCCGATTTTATTTACTCAATAGAACATTCTTAGAACACTGCCAAAGAATTATCTTGGAAGTAACTCCCCTATAAATCATATATACATTTTTATTTAACAGAACAGTTTATGCAAATAACACTTTCTTAAAAATTTAAATCACTGGTCTAGCTTGAAACAAACGACGTGATCACGCACGCAATGACTACTTACTTTCGCTTAATCTATCCTACAAATAAATCAGGAACCTTGGACGTTGGTAAGAAGTGGAGAAGGATATGCTTCTTCAGTTAGACAATGTAATGCAATCAGGAGTGTGGGTAGTATTTCTATTAAATTTGCATAACCTCCTCAAACACATAAAACATGTCATGAAGTATTTCTTCCCGAAGGCCGAGAGCACTTCCTTCCTCATCCTTTCACTTGTCGCCACATTCTTGAGCGCGTTCTTATGGACGCTCCTAACCTTCCTGCACCGTGCACGCAACCCAACTGCGGATAGGCGTAGAAAGAAACAAATGCAAGTATGCGGATCTGCTTCAAGCGGGTGTATTCACATATCTTTCTTTTCATTTAATGTTTGTGGCTTAAGATTAATGTTTGGTTATTTTTTGTTTAGTGTTATCGGTTTTATCACTTCCTTATGGTGTTGCTGTCGTTTTATGAGGCGATCAATCATTTTCCTAGATATTAAAGCACTTTTCTAATTGCAAAATTACTAACTCATATGTGTAAATATCAAGCAGTTACAGATGTTTTGGTGCCTTTCGAAAAATAAGAAGAAATAAAAAGATTATTTTCTCGGGCCGACAAGCAAAATAAAATGTTCTAATACCTTTACACTTTCTACCATTACTATTGAACACAGTATCTACCATTACTATTGAACAAATATAGCCAAGAGAATGAGAGCGCTAAAATCACAGGGGTGTCTCCATTATTTTAGCATCTTATCTTAGTTTATAGTATGTATTTTGCTTATGTAAAAGAATGTCATCCTAAAAAGTATCTTTGAAACGAAATTATCAATTTTATATAACTGAAATATTTATTAGATGACTTAAAGTATTTTTTCTAGTGAGATCTTGTGAGAAAATATAATATTTTTTTTATTTTACATTAAAACCATGAAATATATGACATTTTTGAAATGAGGAACAGGTTTAACAGATGAAGCTTCACCGATCCCCAATAACAACCTGGTCTCGTACTCGTAACGTGTTCGTTCGTGCTTGTATTTAGTACTTAATTTCAGTGAGGAGAACATTTCGAGTTTACGATCTCTAATATGCTGAAGTGAAAAATCCAATCTCGTGCTTGGCCAAAGCAGATACTCTTTCCATATTAATTCCGCTCACTCTTTGAAAATCGCTTTCCCTGATTCTGGCGGGCTAAGCCTTTTTGCCGAAACAGCGTCTTATACTCGCGTCGCAGTTACTGGCTCGTTGAACCTAAACTGAAAAGAAACTGCCTGGTGTCTCCCACAACTGGCCTTCCTTGCAGCCAACTGCCGCGGCCAAGCGGTGCCCGCCGCGGAGTCGCTCTGGGACATGTTAAGCGCAGCTCGCGGCTAAACCTGTATCGTGACATTCAATCTGCTCGCGGAGCCCCGCAGAGATAAAGGCGGGACGGAATTGGGTCGGGAGCCGGAAAGCCGATCTCAGAGGGCCGCTGAGACCGTCTCGCTCTTGGAGACATTCACCGCCGCCCACTCCAGGCCCGCTCTTGCAGTTCTCTGGACTCCTCTGCTTTCCATCCTCGGACTGTTGCGTCCCGTCCGTCCCGCTAAGACACAACTACCCCCTGGCCATCCTCTACGCTATGGGCAACCATTTCCCTCTTATAACCCGCGACCCTCTGAACACTCACCTTCTGTTCCCTTGTTACCCTCTGATTACCGGCTACCCTCCGATCACTAACCCTCTGTTCCCCTGCGACCTTCTGATCACTCGCTACCTCCAGGCTATCCTCTACGCTATGGGCAAGCAACTTCCCTCTTATAACCCGCGGCCCCCCTGATCACTCTCTGTTTCCCCGTTACCCTTTGATCACCGCTTCCCTCTCATCACAGACCCTCTGTTTTTCTGCTAGTCTCTGATCACCCGCTGCCCTCTAGCCATTTCACTACACTATGGACAGCCACTTCCCTATAATCATTCGCTACCTCTGTTCACCTGTTATCTTCTGATCACCCCCCTACCTTCTGATCTCCCGTTACTCTCTGATCCCTCTTTACGGTTTCTACTATTCTCTGGTTATCAGTCCCCTGATCATCCGCTACCATCTGATCGCTCCCTAGTCATTCACTACCCTCTATCTTGATCAAATTCCATTCCAATCATTGCGATTACCATCCTCCACTGACCATCATCCCCTAGTATATATTGTTCCCGTCCACCTCATGCTTGAGTGTATTACACCACATTACTGGTCACTTCAGAACTGGTCATTCTCAGTCAGTCATACTGGTCATTCTCAGAACTTGCACTTTTCTAATCGTCCATATTGACATTCTAAAATCCCTACAAGTCAGTCGCATCCATGGATCCACAAACAGTTATTGCACGTTTGCTCCCAATTGAACTTTTTAATCGAAGCTTTCAACCTCTCTCTGAGTTTCTTCACTTTCTATTTTTCATCTCCATTTACCTTTTTACCTTTTCCCCATTTCTTCCTCTTGAATCTGCCGTCCAACCAATCTCCCAGGAACCCTATCGTACCCGATCGCACTCATCGCCCTCATCAAGCACTCCTCCCCTTCCCAGAGACATCGCTTTCGCCACTGGCACCGGATGTAATCTTGGTGCGGTCGCTTTGGAAGGGCCTTTGCTTTAGCATAGTAATTAAACCGTATCTCAGCCGCAAGAGCTCGTCTGCGGGCTGTTTGAGAAAATCAGAACGCAGCGAAACAGTGCGAAAGCTCCAGAAACATTTGCGTTCGCTTCTATTACTGTCCAATAATTTTGCCAGGAAAGTGAATGCGGTTCCATTGTAATGGAAATAGTGTTAAGAACAAAATTCTGCTCGGAAATGTAGAAAATCTGATTCTAGATTTAGATGGACTTCGCGATTAATATTCTATGTTGCTGCAAAAAATGCTTCCACTTCGGTTGAATTGTAGTGAGCGCTTTGTGACTTTTTCATTTGCATTGATGCTAAATATGAATGATGATTTCAATGTTATCAACAAAAATGTTATAGCCTTTAAAACCAAAGTTGCTCAATGCAATCAGTATGCAATCTTAATGCAAGATGCAAATGATGTAGAAAATCTGGATGAGGCATCCTTTGAACTCAGTGTGCATTTTAAAGACGACCTCATCTAACAATTTTCAAACGTTTAATTGTAATGTTGAAGTAATAAAATATCTCCTAATTTCTCTTGAAATTTGAATATATTACTTCTTGAGAGAATGATTAATTTTATCCATTAATAATATTTTGCATTATTTTCCTTGATGCATGATCTTCTCATATCTAATTTAGAATGAATCTTCACATCGTGTTGTTTTCCTAGGGTTTTTATCCAACCGACCTTTAACCTTTATGTCCCAACGGGACGCAAATTCGACCGTACACTAGACCAATACACTTGCGAGTTCTTCTCTTCTGGAGTCAGCAGAACGCGAGGTCCCCCGCGACAACACATACATGAGAGATAAGGGACAAACAACCGTACCCAAGCCGAGACTCGAACCCATCGGACCGAGCCGCTGAGTCGGTACACGCTCTTAGCCACCGCGGCCATCCAGGTCGGCTCTTATCGAGTTGAAATGCTAATTTTAACGTATACATAACCTCTTAAGGTGAAATTGGTTAAAGAAAGGGAAAACGATGCTCCTTTTCTCCCTTGACCCGTCATTGCCACTTCTCAACGTTTCAAGTGCATAGGGCAGAAGTCTCTTTCATGCAAAACATAAAGAACCGCTTTTGAAAATACCAGACTGGAGTTTTTGAAAAAAGCTCCTGTAAAAGATTATAAACCAACGGGACGAAATGGAGTTCATTTTCATGAATGCAGACTGCGTTGAGAGCATCAAAGGCGGCGACTGGAGCTGCTTCATTTCTAGGAATTCAACTTCCGCTGCGTCGAGAGCGTTGGACAGTGGGTGGAAACGAAATTACCATGACATACCCAAATATATAAAAATGCACGCGATGAAAGTTCATGTTACAACATAACTCTGGAACGTCACGAGAAATTTAACCAAAAGTCAGGAGAAGCCCAAACTTAATAAACAGATGATTTAACCTTCAAGCTAATACTGAGAATATATTTCTGTCATCTCGGTCATCCTTTAATCAATGAGTGGACTGGGATTGTCAGTAAACTAGTGGTGCTAAAACAGCGCGTACTTTTTCGAATGTAAGTTCACGCAAAATTACGCCAAAAGTACGCAAATTTTAAAAAATTGTATTTGATCTTATTTCAAAATCTGTCTTTAAGGAACAGATTTCGCTAAGGAAAAAAATCTCTATCTTTATAATTGTAGGAAGACGCCGAAAAAATTTTGAATTTTTGGAATTTTCGACAAATCAGAATTTTCAACAAGCATGAGACCTGGCCCATTCTCATCTTTCTATCCAAGAACAAAATTTAACTAAAAACGATGAAGTCTTTTTTTTTATTTTTGAAAATGTGCCAGGGGCTTTATGCAAAGTACCCCCCCAAAATTAAAATATCGGTTTCAAATTCAAGGAACCGCAATATCAGCCAGATCGATTGGGTTCAATCAATTTGGAGACAATTGACTGCATGGTTTAGCCGCTAACGTTTTTCGCGGACGAACAGACAGACCGACGGACGGATAGACAGATGGACAGACGTTCTGCTGTCATTCGATTTTTCGTTATCAACACAAAACATGAATTCTGGCTACACCACTACATTAAAACAACTAAATTCATTAAAAATACACTAAATTCTGTTGAATTGACAGTATCCGGTATTTTAACTGATCAATGTTCCATAACATTTCAAAAATAAAACCCTACCACAAACACGCAATTGCAATAAAATAATACAGTGTTAAAAAATGAAACACTTCCTGAAAAAAATACATGTGCAGATACACTTATATACACCATGTTCACCAAGAAAACAAATGGTGAAATGTTATATACAACCATTTCCAATTTGAAGATCTGCTGGATCAATCTTTAGTCTAATTCACATTCAGTATGTTTTTAATAATTCAGTTAACTTTTAGAAAGTTAATTCTGCCTTATTTTCTGCACCCATTTCTCTGACTGGAATTAAATACATTGAAAATCAATACTCTCTAGCACCTATAATGCATTCTTTAAATTACTTTAAAAAAACATGGAATTTATACCTCTTTAACCTTATTAATTGGCCATTTTATTCTATAGAATTAGCAATTGGAACCTATCTGTGTTCTAATATGACAGTGAATTTTTTATACAATTGATGTTGAAATCTCGATCCTATGTTACAAATGATCTGTTTATATGCATCACAACACTGGCAAAGTGGCTTCTGATTCTCTATTGGGGGGATTCACGACGAAACAGTAATCAGCGGAACGATTTGACTCACGAGTACCACTGGACGGTTGGATCCGCGCGTCTTGTAAAGCGTTGCGTCCCTCGTCGCTCAAAGTTAGCGGATTGTGATCGGCTGCCACGCTGCTGGACAGAACTCTTAGGATTCCTTTGTCTAGAGTGGCCTCGAGGTTCCGTCGCTTGCTCCGTTTCCGATAAACAACCGTCTCTGGCGTCGATGTGCGTAGTTTTAATTTAATTGCGAACACAACCCACAAAATAAAAAACTGTGGGGGAAAACGTAACTTCATTAGTTAAGATTTGCCCAACGTAATGAATGCATGCCTCGTGGCATAATAATTTGCCTTGAGGAATTATTTTCCATATTTTATATTCACTAATGGTTATTCTCAACATATTATTACTATATTAATTCATTATTCATTTTCTTTGAATAATTTGACACAACATTATTTGCAATAGTTACCTCTTATTGAGTTTTTTTTTCTGAAAAGCGTTCTCAGTCGTCTTTCGTCTGCAGTGCGTCCTTCAGTAACACAACCGTTCTTGGCGCAGGTCACTTACAAAATGGGCAGAAGTCTACTTTCTTCTCAATAACTTACAGTGCTTTGTCAAAGTAAATTTCTGATTCGCTGAGGCGTTCAAGCACACAATCTCTGAAGCAGTGCTTTTCTCCATCCTTTCTCGTGGCGAATGTGTGTACTCCATGTGGGGACTCCGCACCGCGTCCAGAAGCAACAGGAGGCCGATTTGGTTGTAATTGCGGTTGCTAAAGGCAAGATAGCGGTTACAGTTGGGTCAGAAGTAATTGCAACTATTTTTTCCAAGAAAATGTTATCGAATCGTACAATTTCATTTATAAAGTGAAAGAAGTGCAGTAGTAGTGTTCACATTAAAAAACGGCTCTGTGTGTCTATTAGCACAGAGAGCAACGTAAAATCTATTGTCCAAATCCGCCATGTGAGATGATTGTAACATGTTTCGAGGAGCAGTCATACTTCAAGGCAGGAAAAATTTAAATTGTGTTCTCCATGAGAGAAATGCCCTAAGAATGGCGTAAGAAATTGGTGGAGGCTCTTGGGAATAATCCCCTTTCATACCGAGCAGTCGTAAGATGCTGCAGGAGAGTTTCTGCGAAGACGTGTCAGTCCAGACAGTCTAGTCATCAGCAACGCACGTGTCGACCTGTGAGTCTTCGAACCGATGTAGCACGTGTAGAAAGCGAGCATCTGCAGTAATTGGACTTTTAGAATGCTTTTGTAATGCTTTTGGAATGTTGTGAACTCGTATATGCTAAAATGCTTCGGAATATCAAACTATAGTACTACCATTTCAAATATCTTAATAAGTATGAGAAACACAATTTGGTGTGTGATTAAATGTCCATGTATTTAATTCATACCTTGTCCTTTCATGTGTTTGTTTCACATTATCCACCCGTGCTTGTATTCTCCCCCCCCCAAATAAAAGAATCGATGCTATGACTTATACCCCAACCCTCGTCAACCCCCTATTTATATGTATGTGTGTGCTTGGCGCGACAGCACGTAAACGGGCTCAGGCCTACCGGCGACGTCCCTGCCTCGCGGCCATTGGTTAAAGGGGTACATGTGATTAGCACGTAGACATCCTCACGCTGTATTCCAGTCTTCTCAACCTGAGAAGTGAATTTTCTTATCGTCACACAGCAACATATTGCGACTACCCGTCTGTCGGTTGGGCGCCGTAGACGTGGTAGCCGGCTCGCTCAGTCAGTCAGAAAGGCTTGCCTAAATTGATGAAGATGGAGGAAGTTGGTGGCCGGTGTAAAATAAGAGACTTTTACTCATGTTAACAAACAGGTGGCCTTTATTTAATAAAGAAAATTGCAAGATTTTACCACTCATGTCGGCGAGCATGCTCCCCTTTCCCCAATTCCAAAATATAACATGCACACATAAAATAATAAAATAAATTGAAAAGTGAAATTACTACAGTAAAAAGAACAATATTTCCTCTACGCTGATTCCCTCTTGATAGCCAAGCGCGGCCGGGAATCTTCTCTTCGTCGCCCGGTCAAAGGTAATTAAAGATTGTTCACCAAACTGTTTATGCCTTTCGACCACGGGCGCGCCAAAAGAACGAAAAAAGATACCGCCTTAGCGGGGCGGCGTGCACAACAACCAGAGTTGAACGACCTCGGGCCGCCAGCTGGCTGGCAGGGGCGACGCGAGCGTCGTGGGACGCCGCACAAAGGGGCGCGCAGGGCCGAGCCAGGTAGAAGACGGGGTTGTAGGGGTGCTGGTCCAACACACAGCGCCGCTCACTTACTGTCGCTAATGATCAGATAATGTCTGCTCAGTTGAATGACCTTGTCACTTTCGGTTCACCGCACGGTACTTTAGAGTTCGTAGCAAGTTTGTGAATGATCAAATTGTTCCACGATAATGTTCCAAACACGAGCACAAGTCAGATACTTTTTCTGAACTATTAGAAGTGTCAATAAAACTTTTCACAATCCGCGGTCTACACTTATTTAAGAACCGCGCACAAATTCTCCTCGAAAACTCAAACGTTTTCTTATAAGTCCAACTAAGAAACAAAACTTTATCTCTGACGCCGGGCGCCTCCACAATAACGTCTCGTCCCCCTGACCGCCTCTCACGTTCTCTCTGTGACGGCCTCACACCCTCTCTCTGTGATGACCTCACCCCTTCTGTCTGTGATGTCGCCTGCACGAAGCCCTTCGAGCCTCCCATTCCCCCACCAAATTCCCTCAGAATGTTCTAGAACATTCTAGAGCTTTGCCTACGTCCGGCGGCTATTGGCGAAAGGGTATTGCGTCGTAGAATAATTCCGCCCAATCATCGGAAGTTTTTGGGGCCGAGAAATGAGAGAGAAACCTGCACTCGTTCTCTCTCGCTTCAATTTTCTGTCAAACAGGGGCAGAAATTAATGACTGGGGGGGAACGAAAATCTCAAGGGAGGATGGGGAGGGCGAGGGGCGCCGCGGAAAAGTACTGCAGTGTCGCGTGCACGAGAAGACCCCCCAGGCCGCGGGACACTTGGGTGTGGCGAATTTTAGGGGGTGAGTCCGGCGGGTGGCCTGACAGAACCCTGGCGCCGCCGTCGACCCCTCTGTCGCGCGACGCGGAGCAATTCTCAGGCTCGCAGCCGTAATGGATTCGGTATCACTACAATATACTGTGACATTGAAAGGAAAACGCACACTAAATTCTTGCCTTGACCGGGAATTGAGCCCGGGGCCGCGTAGTGGAAAGCTAGCAGCTGACCAAGAACTAGCCGCGAAGCCAACCCACTATTTAACATAATTGAAATTGAAACAACTGATACGTTCATAAGCGAAATTAGTGTTGTATACAAAAATTGCACTCAGATTTACGGTGTTGGCAATAGATTTTTGAATAATTAGGGTACAGAGGTAATACACGAAGGATTGGGACTACTCCTGTATCACAAACACAACTCAAAGTATCCTTCATGACTTACGGGATCCTTCATGACTTACACGCCCATTTTCTGTCGCACTGACTTGAGCCATCATGCCGATTGTCTTTGCGGTCCTATTTGTAACGGTTATGGAAAATAACTATAATTACACTGGGTGCTGTTTTCTTCTAATGAATCAGATATATTATGAATATATCTCTTAATCAAACGAACGGAAACACTACACCACGTCTACAATTATATAGAGCTTCTGGAGCAGTCTATGTAAATAAAATCCACCTTTTTGTTACATACCCCAATCCCAGCGTTCATAACCTCCTTAATATACTTATTTCACATTTGTTGACAGTTTTCGTGCATAATTAACACATTATGTTTATTTGGGTACACATTGCCCTCAGAAGGAGGTTTCGTAACCTCCCTTTCTTCGCGGGTGACCGAGGCACTCCACCCGTCTCCCTCCCCGAAGTTATTGTTGATGTTGCTGGGATGAGACCCTTCCCCTTCACGGCTGCCGGAGGCAACCCGCAGCCCCATGTCACCTGAATACAGCCGGTTCTGGAGAGTATATAAGTAAAGGAAAAGAAGAGGATTGGAAATGTGACACACAAAGGGACAACACACCACGCGTAAGCCTTACGCGGGATCCAATCCGTCTGAATTTAACATGTACTTCGGCAGTCATTCAACCCTTGCCCACTTAGGTCGACAAAGAATGGAAGGACATACACGGTTGTTGGGGTAGTTACACAATGCCACAAAACACAAACATCCATGCCTGAGGAGGGATTCGAACCCGCAATCCGAGACGATCAAGACGCATTCGCCTTTACGATAGCGGCTACCGACATCTGTCATTTAATACCATTTGTTGCTTTAGCATGTATGCCAACAATGTAGGTCTTCAAGGACGGCGTCAATATTGATATTATTTACCGGGACTATTCCACTCGTGAAATTAATACCAATTGTGTTTAACTATACATATAATATGCTCCAATCGCAAGAACTTTATCACTTTTTACATTCCCGTATACGTACGTGTCCACTGAATGATACACGTAGTTTACGGAAAGTTAAGTAATGATGCTCTAAAAAGTGGCGAATTTTCGGCGGAAAAAATTAATTGCCGGACCGTGATAACGAACTAGTGGTGCTACAGAATGGCACAGACTTTTCCGTATTAGTTTTCTATTTCCTTGGATCTTCGCTAGCTATTTTCTCATTTTCTTAATTTTTCGGTTTCGATTGATAGAACGGAAACATTAATTTTAGAATATCAAAGAACACAAAAACCTGGTCAAAAATGGCAATTTTCTTTTAAAAATTATGAGCCATTTAAGAGAAAATGGCGATTTAGCGCTGCTAAAAATGCGAAATTTGAAGTTCATTTTCACAGAAAATGTTTGTTTTCCAAATACTTTATTTGAAGTTATTTCAAGCGCTTACACTCACAAATATAATAATGTTCACAAATTGCTGGTAATGTGCATAGTACAGATGTGAGAGATCTTTCAAAAAAATTACAATTATGTAATTTTTGAAAAAACAAAAACATTACTCAAAATAAACATTACGCTATACTAAAGCGTATAATTAGCAATATCCTTTACAAAAGTTTGAAGAAACAATTTGCAGCCATATGAGAAAATGGCGTTTGCGCGTTTCTGAAAATGCGAAATTTTGAGCTACTTTTCACAGAAAACGATTGTGTTTTCGAGAAACTTTGCTTGACATTATTTAAAGCATATATACTCGTAAATATAATAATGTGAAAAAATCGCCGATAATGTAAATATTAACGACGCGAGAGACAAGTAAAAACATTTACATTTTTGTAATTTTTGAAAAAATCAACCGATAGACCAAAATGGCTTTTATGTCATTGATAGAGTATATTTACCACTATCCCTACCAAAAGTTTAAAGAAACAATTTAGAGCCGTTTTCGAGAAAATCTTGTTTTTGTAATTTTTTAAAATTGCACATATTGCACGCAATAATGCACGAAAACTACTAAAGTTTGGAAAAAGATTTACATGACCTTTATAAAATAACTCAATATGCAGAACAAATTTTATTTGAAGAAAAAATCTCCATCTTCAATTTTGTAGCTGGAGAAAGACGCCGAAAAAATTCAACTTTCAAAATTTTCGAAAATTCAGAGTTATCTGTGAAAATCGGACCTATGCCATGTTAATAAGTGTATTTTACTCTATTCGTACAAGAAATTTAAAGAAAAAATTTGGAGCCGTTTTTGAGAAAATTTTGAAAATCCCCGGGGGGCTTCATATAAAGTACCCTCAAATTTTGAAGAATCTTTTTCAAAATCTCAGAGCTTTGACTAGAATGAGATCAATTGGGGAATATCCATTTTGGAAGAAATCGTACGTGTGGTTTAGGCGCTAGCAGTGTTCACAGACGGACAGACGGACGTTTTCCTTTCAATTCGTTTTTCGGTATCAAGGACCCACAAAAGAGGGTTTCTGGCTACACCACGTGTTAGAGGATTTTTTTCTTAATTTAGCAATTGGTTTTATCCCCTTTTTACTTTCCCGTATACGTACGTATACACGGAGTGATATATGTATAGGGAAAGTTATGTAATGCTGCGCGAAAAAATGGCCAATTTTCGGCGGAAAAGATTTAATTCCGGGCCGTGAAAACGATAAAGTGGATAAAACCAGTTGCTAAATTAAGAAAAAAATCCTCTAACACGTGGTGTAGCCAGAAACCCTGTTTTCTAGGTCCTTAATACCGAAAAACCAATTGAAAAGAAAACGTCCGTCTGTCCGTCGGTCTGTCCGTCTGTGATATGTCCGGTAAATTACACTAACATTATTTGCGTACATGTCTGAATAACGGTAAAAAAATCGTTGTCTTATATTGTTATCTACTTTGACCTTCTGAAAATGTAAAATAAAATTATGTAGATACATTAAGAAAAATAACATTTTTAAATTACTTTGCGCAATACCAATAACTACTACTTTCAAATTCTTAAATGAAGAGAAAAAGTAAAGTAGGGAACACATACTGGTCTTGGGTGTAGTAGTATTCACGAACAGCTAAATATTTCGTAAGTGAAATTGTATTTGAAATGTTTTTGTATTTCTACTCATGCTACTGTAGTAAAATTATCTCGCCTCTATCGGTAATTATTACCATATTTCGAAGTGCTACTTATGATGAGCAGTTTCATTTAATTTTGGAGTTATAATATTTCATCATTCATTTATTTTTGCAGTGACAGCAATCTTTTAGTGAGCGTATATACGAGTATTTCAGTTTGTAGGAAAACAGAGACTGAAAATAAAATTACAAAACCATTGCACAATTTAAAACCATTATTCAATAACATCTATAAGGTGATTGAAACATTGTCACTAACTGGCATTTTATTTTTAACATAAAAACTTATTAGTATTTCTTATTAACGTCTTTCAAAATTGTAAAGTATAGACTGAGTAAATTCAATTTAATTGGTATATTCAAAGTGTAGTGAAATATGTTCGGTATCACTCGGAGCGAAGAGAGCGGAATACAATGCATATATCTTCAGATCCACCTAATTCGGAATAATCAATACATTAAGTAAAGGGATTGATGTCATATTACACGAGCTTTACGCTTTGTGCAAATGAGCACGCGACCAAGTCATCAATTGTTCGTCGCATTGGAGTGGAACCGACTGCGGCTCTAATTCAGGCACACCGATCAAATCGTTTTCCTCCCGATGTTATACACGCTGGAACATTGACTTTCCACTACGTATCCTCTATCGCTGAATTCGAGAACGGTCATCATCGACTTACTGTCTTTCATGAATATATCCCCGGCTTTCCCCTTATCACCACCACTGCTGTCTTTCGAATTATTCTTTTACGTACACATCAAAATTGCTACCAGGTGATTCTCGCGACCCTTACCTTATCCGAACTCTACAAACTGAATTGCCTCCATAGTACCATTGCAGCTCACCATCCTTGCTTTCTACAACATTTAAGTCACTAATGCAGCATTTCTTTAACTTGCCAGTCATGTTCCCCTGCCACATTTTCATCTTCTCACCCTAATATCCTCATCACCTTCACCTTCCCTGCCATCCACCCTCACCGTTGCCACCTCCGCCATCCCGTAACCTAGGCCGCCCGCACCTGTGTTCCCCATCAAGCCGTCATCTTCACTTCCCTCGTCAGCCACGTCAATTTCATCACATCATTCCGTCACCCCTGCTACTTTCAAGAGCCTCTACCATGGCTCCACCTCCTGCTCAGTGTCCGTTGCCTCCTCGGTTCCCTCCCCGCACACAGCCACCCTTTCCACAGCCCCCGCTGCCGCTAATGCCGCAGCCGACACAGCAACAGCCAACGACCCGCAATAAAATCAGAAACCTCATCATCGCCGACCGCCACGCCGCCTGCCAATCAACATTACGTCAAACATAGAAAAGCAACGGGGCGTGCTGTCTCCCCTGCTAATGGGATTCCGATTCGTCCGCTTTGTATTTCGCATCCGGCATTTATTTATTGCAACATCGCGCTTTTTATCGCCGCCCTGTCACCATACCTCGCGGGCCCTCCGCCGCCGCCCCGCATATCGTCATGCAGCGTGCAACGGGGGTGTGGCGATCCATCAAGCGGTTAAATCCATTTAACCAGATTAAAGGTTTAATTAACGGAGATTAAAGCGTTAATAATTAACGAGCGCGTCGCGCGGTGGTGGCGCCGGCGGTGCCGATGACGGCCTGGCGCGGCGGCGGGCGCCGCGGCGCTGGCGGCGGCGTTGGCGGCGGCGGCCGCGCCGGTCGTCACTTTGGCGATCAGTTCGCCCGTCCGCGACTGCCAAGTCCGCCCGCCGCGCTCATTATGCAAATGAGACGGCGAATGCTGACCACAGCGGCGGAGGCGTGGCCTGGCGGCGGCAGTGAAGTCAGCGACTGAGGCAGTAGCAACGGCAAGTACCAGTAGCATCGGCAATGGTGGTGGCGACGGTGACGTTAGCGATAGCGACGGTAGTATCAGCGAAGGCTTTTTATTTCAGAGCGATGGCACGATGGTAGTAGCAATGGTGGCTGTGGTAATGGTAGGAGGAATCATCGGTGGAGGCAACGGTGGCGAGGATGGTGAGGTTGGCGAGGATGATGTTAGCGATAGCGACGGTGGAATCAAAAAAGGCTTTGGATTCCAGAGCGATGGTACGGTGGCAGTAGCGATGGCATGACAGCGTAGGTGGTGCCATCATCTATTGACGCAGTATCGATGGTACGGTCGCAGTTGCACGAGCATTGGTAGGGGTAGGAGGTAGCAGTAGCGATGGTGGCGATGACGAAGGCTGTTGTGAAAGCGATGGCTTTGATGGTGGCGACTGTGGCCTTAGCGATGGCGAGATGGTGATAGCGGTATGGTGGTGGTACATTGGCGATGGTGGCGATAGCATTGGCGACTGTGGAAGGAGCGGTAGATAAGGCTCAAGCGACATTGACTACGGTAGCAGCGGCTGCTGTAAGTTCAGTGATCGCGAGTGGCTTGAATGCGGTGCCAATCACAAGGTGACATACATCGGACGATACGAAGAGTTCTTGACCGCTTGGTGTAATTAGGAATATGTCTGTACCTTGATGAATTAAAAAATTGATTGAATGTTTTATTTTGAATTTTTTTCACATTTTGAAAAATTAATCGTGATATTTCATTGGTTAAAACATGTTTTATGACTGAATGTGAATATTAAAATATGTTAATTATACGATCTAAAAATGTCTATAAACTATGTTTGTTTATTGAAATTAGCAATGTCACGTTTCATGTCTTCTTTTTGGAAACTGCACTCCTTTGTTGTAGCAAGTATATTTATCGAAATAGCAAACACAGTGACAATAAACGATGTGCTGAATGTGAAAATCCGTATCCAATGTCAAAATTTGTAGATGTAAAGTTTGCATTAGACTTTTGAATTAGACGTAATAGTTGTAGTCAGAAGAGACGCGAGAAGTAGAAGTTTGAAGTAGACGACCTTAAAAAAGTAAAGTTGATATTTTTAGTACTCGTGAAGACATTGGAATAATTTCCAGCATCATCAAGATCAGACAGTAAGTCGTAGAAATGTCAGATTGTTAGGGGCAAAGTGGAGTGACGAAATCGAATGCAATATGGGCGATGGTGTGAGGAAGAGCACCAGCGGAGAAGATGCTGAAGAGGGGGTAGAGATGGGTGTGACTGTGATGAAATTATAGTGGTGGAAATGCTAGTTGCGATGACGATTTATATAAATATTTATATAACAAATCAAAGCAACTACTACATTACGCCGCAAGCGGCGAGAAACCGCGACCTAAGCATGAACGTTGCTCCAACCTGTGTGCCAACTTTGCTTTCTATACGCTATTGTTCATTTAACATTATTTGTAACATATCATTAATTCAAAGAAAAAAATCAATTCATATTAATTTGCTCTTATAAATCGATTAAACAATATTAATATCAATAATTAACAACAAAATATTTGAGTAGACATCTTACTTTATTATGTTAACAAACACTATTTTTACAGTATGATATAATTTTAAATGAAATTAGGAGGAAAATTATTGTGTAAAAGCGATGGCGATAGCAATGACGGTAGCGAAGTAAATGGTGGCGATGACGACGGCGGAAGTAATTCTGATGGAAATGTCGGTGACAGTGGCAATGGAGATGCTTGCCGCGGTGACGGTGTCCGTGGTGATGGTGGTGGTGGGAGTGGTGGTGGCGATGCCGCATTGACCGCAGCGTTGGCGGGCTCTGCTCGGTTATCGTGGGAACTTCATTGCCCTGGCGTAATTGAGTGGGAGGATGCGGCGAGACCTGCTTCGCGTAGTTTTATTGCCTCGTCTGCCGCGCGATGTGTGCGCTGCAATTGAGCAGGGACGGCGCCGCCAGCGCTCCGTGCTGTCATTGCGTGCGTGTGCATCATCGCGTCATCTCGTAAACAGGACTGACCGCGCGGAGTCTCTTAAAGGAAGCTTCACCCATCCGTCATGAATTCGTGTTTGTAAATGTTGTGCTTAAGTACTTTCATAGAACATTGATTTTCGTCAGTGCGTTAATTATATGAATCACGAAGAGCAGGTCACGTTATCATGAGAGTCACGTAGGTTTTAATCGTATGTATTAGTATCGTATTATTGTATTAAATTCATTAAAAGTTGAATTTTAAGAGTTTAGTGTTCTTTACTTTGTTTAGAGCACCTTAACTTTCATTACGCATACACCAGTCGTTGACACTTGTAACTTACTACACCAATATCTTTCATTTCTCATCACAGTGAATGTATCAAGTCTCTTGAAACTTTTCTGTACAAGATTTCTTTAGTTAATGAAATTGCTTGAAAAATAAAACTATTTGCCTAATTAATGGTCACATACTTCCGATGTTTCTGCATATTCTCTTTCTGTTAGCACGTTCTTTCATATCAGGAATAATGAGTGCCAATTCAATCATATGACAAATTCCCCAGGAACGTTTTTTAAAAATTTCATTATAACAGTTATAGATTGTATCTCGAAAATCATAAAGTACAATAACAAATAACGCGCGATCGCGAAATTACTGAAAATATTGTTAATTACACTTTGATTTAAGTTTGTTCAGAAATGTTAACATTATAAAAATATATTCCCTTGTAAATTGATAAATATGTAACGATCGTTGTCTTGCCAAAACCATTACTTAAAAGAAACTGCTTTGCCTTGGACAATAATGAAAATTGCTAGCAATGAAATAATATTTACTAATTTGACTACTATCCTGGTCTGAGTGACAAGTATTTGATTTCCAGGTATTCAATTTCAATTTTTTGATAAAGTAGACAATAATAAATAATGTGCTTTGAAAATAATAAAAAGCGATTCACCTGTTTAAAAGATTATTAAGTATGAAGTTGCCACTATGACTCGAAATATATTGGAAATCTTGACACATCTTTTAAGAATTTCTTAAAACTAGATTTGTTTATCTAGACTGGACTGGACTGGACCTGATGTACTATTAACCTGAGAGAAAACCACTGGAAAGATATTTTTTCTAAATATTATGCCCACTGTGAAAAGCCTAAATATTTTTTGCCATAAGTCACATTAATCAGGGATTTATGCATTTCATACTTTCTCATAAATCAACGAGTTTTTTCAGCTTCTAAGTGAGAGTAATATTTTAAAGAATTATAATTAAAAATAGAATAATACAGGCATAAAGAAAGATACTATTCCGCACGTGATGCAGAAAAAGCGGGTCTCCCATTTAAGCAAAGTGGGACTGTTTATGCGAAATAGATGACCCACGTTGTTGAGCTCCGGGCTACTTCGATATTGCGACAAGCTTTTTATGGGAATTTCTGGCGGGAAACGTACAAAAACGTATGCTTTCTGAAAGGTGTTATAACGTAATTGACGCGAAATATGACAGCCCTGGTCGATCGTTATTTTAGAGCGTCATATTTAATGAAGGAATAACTTAGAATTACAAATCTTCTCGGTTGTTTGCAAACGCCCAAACACGAAGATCAAAACTATAAAAACAGCGTGACGCCTAGAGGATTACGGCGTGTAAGAAACTGCTAATGGATGCGTAATCCTCACCAAACTACTGGTATGTGACAAGTATTAGGTGTTGATTTTTTTATTAGCCCCAAAGCACGTCCGGCATCTCGCAATGTCGTCGGCGCTGTCGCCGTTTCGAACGACACGAACGACTCCGTAAAACCGTTCGCGGAATGAAAATGCGATGCATCCGCAGCGGGGCAACCGCTGCGCCGTTCGTACCCCGTTCAACGCGCGCACGCCAACAGTCGAAAAACGCGCGGAGCGTCGTGGAAATAGATGAATGAAAACCGCTGCGGCGTCGACACCAACGGTTCTGCAACGATCGGGGCGTAGTAGGGCGGTTTTTTGAAGGAATGTTTGTTTTACAAGCGCGACTTCACTACTTTCGAGCATTACGTAAAGTCATTTCGGATATCGCAATGACAATGACGACAAATAAACACGTGCTGTGGCTTCCTAATAGAGCACGCGCGGTTTGCTGCCAGGACGTGCTCTCCGGTAATGACTCTCGGACGATGAGGTTCGTTTCGCAGCTCAGTAGGCGAAAGTGCATTTCTAAGCGATCATAAGTTACTACGCATTGCTAATCAGATACGTGAAATGGAGAGGAAAGTAAGACTCCATTAAAACATTATGCTTCATTCGTTAATATTTGAAATTTTCTATTACTTCAATAATGAAGAATTAAGAAGCATGTTTCCTAATGTTAATTTTAATAATATTGTTAATTTCCCAAACGGCTTTGTAATGTAGGGAAATGAAAACGAATGAACATCATCTACCAATTGTGCCCATAAAAACAGCCTACATTTAATTTTGGGTCATTTGGATATCCAGTTAATTTAAACCTTCAAAATAAAAGTACCCTTTATAAGAACAAGTTTAATTTTTGAAGATGATGCTCTTGAGATGTCCCTGTTATAGTTTTTAAAGGAATAATACTTCCACCTTTGATATAGTGGAATGTTGTAATATTTCTCACTTTCTCTCGTATTGAAAGGAGGTTAATAACATTTGCTCCACCTGTCTGTATTAATACTGTGGGTATATCCCCACACATATAGTTTAACATTTTGTAACTAACATTTTATTCAACAGTGCTGATGACGCATTGGCCTTTATGAAGCTATCGTGTTTCTCAATTGTCAGTTTTAATAACTAAATATTGAGCAAAGTACAATAAAAATGTAACTTTCATTCAATGTTTAATGAATCTGAAATCATAGTTTAAAGACCACATTAAATCTGTATTACACTGATTACGTTTTACTTAGTGAATTCCTTCGTGAATAGACAGAACCATTTCGTTCGTAGTCTGTAACAAGGCAAATAGTACTTCAGCCATCTGCCGCCAGCCGGCTGCGTTGCCGCCCACTGTGAGACGAGCTTCGACCTGCCGCACACAGTAGCGATGTTGCATCGTCGATGGGTCAGTTAGATGTAAGATTTTATTGGGCAATACAAGTACAATGGCCAGTCACTCGCAAGGGAAATGGGGCACAATAAAGGAGAAATACGCGACGCCAAAGACTAATGAACGGCAACGGGGACAAAGCCCAGGAGAGCCGCTGACGAAATTTGCGTCATCGCTCAGCAGCCGGCGCACGGCGCGCAGTTTCTCGCTGTTTTAAACGTAGCAAGCACACTGGTCTGAACCGACTCCAAACACACAGAAAAAATTTAATCTGATCATATTATACGTAGTTTAATTTTCTGTTCGGAATTGATCAAATGGCTCCTCATTATATACTACAAAATAAAGGAAGCTTCCTAGAGTAGAAAATACGGTTCATGAAATAAAAGGTACTGAATAAACAATATAATACCTTTAATGAAGTGAACAGTTAGAAAAGATGTTAAAATGTTAAAAAGATGATCGCGTGGATGAACGTTGAGAATTACACATAACTATAAATGTATGTGCTGGTTAGTTATTAATCAATCCATTAACAGCGTTTGTGAATATCGGTCTCTCTCGACCCTTTGTAAAGTAAGTAACTATACTTAATGTTTTAAATTAATTCGTACCGAAACAATATTGTATATATCAATGAACATCCATTCCGCAAATTTCAAATATGTAATTGTAATTTACCTATACATACCTTCATCTAAGGGAGTCCTCAAACAAGACTTTTTGTCTCGTTCATCACTATTCAAACTATTTGTTCACGAAAATACACTAATTATCGATTTATTTATAACTTTGTCGCCTTGAAAACCTTCAGTGAAATGAATTAAATATATATTTATATATTACCTATCCACGTTTTACATAGTGTGTCATTTCCGGTGGAAAAACACCCAGTGTGTTGCTCATAAAAATATTAAAAAAATAATACCTTTACAGTTTTGATTACAGAAGTACAGATTCCCGTAGAAAGTGTTTCTTTGTAATTTTTAGATGTCATTTCACAGTCAGGCCTCGAAGACCCGAAAGGCAGTTGCTCAGGAGATCATTAGCATGTTTTGTGAACAACGTGAACACTGAAATTCAGACGTCCGGCTGGAGAGATAAGATTCTGACAGGCTAAAACAAAATGCGATCGCAGGGTCTGTCGTAATTTGCATCTGAATTCCATCAGATCACAAATTTATATTTTTGCTTCATTTGTATCCGAAAACAGTAGATTTTAATTCGACGTACTTAGAACTATACTCAGAGCTTTGACTCGCTGAAAGTACAACCTTATGATGATTTATTAGAAAAACAATAGTTAAGACTCTGCTGTGCAGAAACTAAGCGTTCCTCTGCAAAATTACTTTAACAAAAACGGTTAGTCCTAGTAAAGAAGACGATGGTGTTTGTTTTTTAATTATTTATTTTAGGTCGCCCTAAAAACAGCTAGGTCATGGCCAACACAGTTACGAAAATACAGTATCTACAAAAGTTTACAACGGTTACAAAGGCATACATACAATTACATGGAACATAAAGCACTCAATTTTTAAATACAATTTATCAGATTAAATTTCGTAAGAAGTTGAATAATCTTCATGTGATCGGAGTAGGAGTTGAAGATGGAATGAAGATCACAATTAATGATGAGATTTTCTCTGTCAGTCGTCATTGCAAGGCAATTAACAATGAGGTGTTTAGTCGATACTGGGAGATTGCAATTTGGGCAAAGATCAGGAGTAGTATTCTTCATCAGATAGCTTGGCTAAGCTTAAAATGACCTATGCGTAGTCTGGTTATAATATGGTTACATGGTTATATAGTATATATGGTTATATATTATAAGTTATAAAATGGTTATATGGTGGTTTTCTCACCCATGAAATTACTTATTCGAATAAATGCCTTTAGGTCCTTTTCAGAACACTGTGCGGCGTGTGATTTCTCGCGTTAAATGCTGCTGGTAACCTCGATTTCTAAGCGATTCCAGCGGCCCTCGTTAGGTCCCAGTTCCCGCAAACCGCAGGGTGCGTTTCAGAGGTCTCGTGGTTCGAACCCGTTTGAGGGCGTGTCCGAATTTATTACTGACACATGCGCGGGGGCAAATGAGATCGGCAAAAGAACGATGCAGGTCGCAAATAACGCCTGGCCCTTAAAAACGTCTGAAAGTGGCGCAAAACATGCAAATGGTAGCGTGTGAAATATTACGGTCCTATCTAATGGAGAGATCTAGGATGCAATACAATGTGAAGCCATAAATGAATGATGTATCGGCAATTATTTCGCATAGAGACAGGTGTTTTTACGAGAGTTGCGTTATAGTTATCATTACGCTAGCATATGATTTCATTTTTCTTCTTTACAAAGATGACTTGAATCTGACCTCTTCCTCAAAAAATGTTCTTCAGTAATTTCAGAAACTTAAATGAAGCCGAGTTTATCTCGATGGTCCTGGCACTAAAAAGAATGCATCTTTAAAAAATATAGTACATCGGCTAACACACCGAAAAGGCATACGACGGATTAAAATACAATCATTTTCTGAGACTAGATTTGTGGCTACAAAACTCAGGTGTCTTGGTCATATTCAATGCTTTTTGATATTTATTCGTTTTCAACTTGGATACGTTCATCACCTTTAGTGTATCTATTACAACATCTTTCCACCTTTTTTGTCTAAAACTTACTCGTAAAGTTTGCAAAGTTATTATTTTCTTGTGATTCTTTCGTCGTTGTGTGTTTCACTCATTATTAGTACATCACACAAACAATTTTTATTCAAATTCTTTTAGAAAGAGTTAAAATTTAGTTTAGCTACAATTTTCTTGATTTCCAAACCAAAAGATAGTCTACTATTTTTGTATAACCACAAAGAAACATGATACATTATTGAATCATACATGAAAAGACCAACTGTTCGATTTGACCTCCTCACGAGGATAGTCGAAATTGACCTCGATCTAAACATTTGAATCGACGAGTAAGAATACCGATCAAAATAAATCCCATTAAACGAGCAGAGATTGTACCTTTTTCGCAACTTCAGCTCTGCTCTATTGAAATATTGCCCCTCACCCACTCCGCTCCGCGACCACGGCAATTGACCTGTTACTCCAATTGATGAGAAAGGCCGCGGCACCAGCGTTACAAAATGATCCACGGGGAAGGCGCTTCGTCTTGTGAATAAAATCGATAGTCGTAGCCTTCCTCCGTCGGAATCCGAACGGCCAACACAAAAAAAGAACGGGAGAACGGACCTCAGGGACGGAAGATGGCCCTTTCAAGGTGGCCCCAGCCCAGTTCTCTGCGCGAGCGTGAAGGCCCCGCTCTGCGGCGGCAGAGGCCGCGGCCAGCGGTCAGCGCGAGCGCTCCGCAGAAGGCTTTGACGGACGCTCCTGCCCGCGACGTATGCGAAACTTCACGCACGACCGCGCGCGTAAGGTGATCGCGGTGGGCCGGACCACCCTCGCCGATGCCCGGCCCAGAGCAGCCAACTTTGGAGCGAGGCAGCTGCCCCATTCGCGACGGTGTGCATCCTTCGTGTGGGCTTTGGTGCTTTGTAATGGCTCCTTTTGTTCCTCTGATCTGTTACGCCGGTGAATGGTGCGGCCTTACAGAAGTTACGAAATAAATTTCGAAGAGTCGAATCTATCTCAGCGCTTTTAGATCTGTTTTGAGAAGTGAAGTTTGTGTTTCATTTTAGTTGTCTAGATTTTGATTACAAACAAGAAATCACTAAGTATGTAAATTTGATTTGCATCTTCTTAAAATTAATTATACAGATAAAACGCTAACTCTTTAATGCAATCAGAATCATCAATAACAATAAAATATGATTTCCGGCGGCTTTTTCCAGCTTCAGGGCATGCCGATTTTTGACTATCCTTTCCGGGTACCCACTATGTCCCTCATGGGAACACATTAACCTTTACACTGGACACTAATAAATAGGCTCCTCGGTCTGTGGTCTGCAGACACATTAGGCCTTCCGCGACAGCAAACATACATGAAATACAAGGGACCAAAAGAGCTATGCCCACGACAGAACTCAAACCCGCGACCCTTCTGACCGAGGCGCTGAGTCGGCCCACGCTCTAGCCGCTTCGGCCATCCATGTCGGCATCAATCATCATATGCATCACAAAGTAAAGTATAGACTGCTCTCCATAAACCCTTCTGCATTCTGAGTACGGGATATTTGATAATGTTGAGTTGCCGCGTAACAGAGCAAGTTTTCTTGATATTGCAATGCCACATCCACATTGAGTAGTATCAGCATTGAGCAGTATCGTGTACAAATTAGCCATATTTTATTGTTTTTCACTTAGTAAACTAGATATGCTCATTAATTCCATGAAAAATAGTCTATTATCTCTATGTTAGTAGCATGCGTGCAATTAAAATCCCACCGTGCAATTAAAACTCCACACCTACCAATCAGAATTCAGAAAAGGAGCCTAATCGTTTAATTAAGAAACTACAACACAGGCATAGCCAAGATATATGCAGTCGGCCATGAAACGAACAAAAATGCACATCACAGTTTACATACCAACAAAAACTGTATATAAACAACGAATGAATGAAACTAAACTGGGGTAGTAAACGTTAATCAAGCTGACTAATAGAACAATATAAATTACTATAATGTGAAGAATTAAAGTTCAGAAAAAGAAAGTATATAATTTGTTAAGAATAATACAAAACCGATAAGATTCACAATTTGACACGTGAAATTCGATTTGCTACTCATAGTTCGTTCTATGTTTTTTTCCAGCTTCCCCAAGAAAATTCTCTCAAAGTGATAAATATCTTCGTGTTTCTATGCTTATTTTGTCATGCAATGCACTTCTTCATCATTGCTAATATTATTTGTCAGAAACCGTCCAAATCGTTTATTATGATTTTTCTAATGCCATCAAGAAAAAATGTATACATAAAGCAATAACGAGTATAGGTTTACGTCGCATACATATTTTAGAGCCACTATTGACAGTTTCCTAATGTTTTGAGCAAAACTCATTGTCGAGATCTTGACGTACAAACACGTTTCTCGGGGTAGGGGCTTTCAAACCGAAAGAATGTTCTTTTTCTCTCTGGTTGTCTGATAACTGTCCTGATTAATGAGTGGTTAGGTTATTGCATTGTGTATGTCAGTCCGTCTGTACAAAACAATGGGGTCAAAATCTTAATCTTGATTAAAATTGTTCATTATTGTGTTCCAGTTTAAAAGTTTTAAATTTAAAGAAACTCAGTAGGCATGTTCTGAGGCACCGACCCAGCCGGGACAAGCTCCAAGCCCATGACTGGTTTACCGACATATGTGGTAGTATGCTGGTCGCAAGTGTAAGTAAGAGGCGACCATAGGACAAGGAAGAGGAAGGAAAGATCACGCGCGGTTCGTGGCCTTTTCCTTAGAGTACTACTGCATTCGCCAAGTTGATCGGAGAAACCACAGAAAACTACCGATCAGAGAAACCGGCCGCTAGAATTCTCCTACTGATGGCGGCTTAAGTCGGCCTAGCTATCTAGCTAGTGTAGAAAATTGCGACTCGAGCCCAAGGACCAGGAAGGATAAAGATGAGACTAGCTATGAAGGAAATATGCACAGAACTGAGTTGGTCCTAAATCCTATTTAGGCTCGATAAGCAGGGAGCAGTACAAACCCTCATTACTGGAAATTGTATCTAGAGGAGCGCTAGATACCGCGGAATACCCTCGCGTCAATATATGGCTATCCTGAAAGGTGTGTGACAAAATTGAAAAGAGGGACTCTGACTGAAAACAAATGGACAGCTTCTTAGGATATAGTACAGTAGCACAACAATGTCTGTGTCATTTTAAAACATCACTAGTTTTTGATAATTTGCATAAACAACTTCCTCGTTTTAGCATACTAATTTATCTGTTCATACAATGATTGTGCGTTCGATTGGTGCGTTGTTGAAATAGTAGTTAATTTATTTTCAGTATAAAATCAGATAGAGATAGAAATCTCATTTGCGAAATACAAGTCACCAACATTTTACCAAATAAATTCTGAAAATGCTCTATGAAATATCGATAAAACGAGAAAATTGGCAACGCTGGCTGAGACTCGAGGTTTGACCTTAATTGCCAGCAATTAAATGTGCGTCACGCTGCGGAACAATCGCCGATGAGTCTGATCCGCTTTTAATTCGTGCCCACCCATGGCTTCAGACATCGCCGTTGCACCCATCACTGCTACTAGCGTGCTTCAAATTTGTGTAGTGAATTTCGCTTATATTCACAAGCAAACTAGTAAGTCAAATGATCTACAATGGCTGAAAATAATCACATATCTTGTGTTTATTATTTGCTAGTTTTAGGGGCCCTTCTACTATAAATGTCGAATACTTGCATGGATGATGATCTAACGGAAGATTAAAACAAAAGTGATGATGAGATGAATAATGATGGGGAAACGATAGAATGAGAGGCATTGAAACTGGAAATTCCAGAGAAAATACATCAGCTATCTTCATTCACCACAAATTCTACATGGATTCATATTCACACCAGATATTTCAACGAAACATGGAGCAACGATGAATGGAGTACGTGCAAATCATTACACCATAAGCCGCTCCCTCCACATCTCTTGTAAAACTAATTCATATATTATAAAGAAATGTATATTATTGCATCGCTTGAACGAAATATGTATTTCAATAATTTCTGTACTGTAATTAATTGATGTCGTTTGAGTCATCTTCATAAGATACAACATATCTCCAAGAATTTAAATATTCACCGTCACCTTCATCGTTCGGATGTGAGGCTTTTCGGATGTGAGCCAAAAAATATGTACTCTATTCATGTTAATCAGTAATGCCTTTCAACAATAGCGGAATACTTAAAGACCGATTTTCCATTCATAGGATTCTAAAACTGTTTACTCAATATTTATTCTTGAAGAAATTGTATATATCGAACGTGATAGCGAGGTCAGAATAATTCATACACACACGCACACACACATACTCGCAGATCGTCAGAGAACTCTTTTATAAATCGGATTTTTATTTTGTGAATTTCCTATAGTGAAAATAGTGTTTTATGTTTCTTGACGTACATAGTTGCAGTTTTCAATTTGATGGTCCAAATTATTAATGCTTATTCATGAACAATAATCTTAAAGTTTATAAAGTATCGTATGCGTTTGTGGAATTTGAATGGAACTAACCACTTCTCTAATTTCTTTCCATCTGCTTATTTTTTATGTTGCTACTGTGACATTATTAGGTACATTGTAGAACAATCACGTAATGAAGTAAAAGCTAACTTTTTTCATTGTCTTCATGAAGCACAAAATTGCAAGTTAAATGTGAAAAATAAGAATTGGATTAAATTGAAGTTAAGAAAACAAATGACAAACTAGTACTTTAGTACTTTCTTCTCAAATATATATTACAAACGTATGACTCCTCAAATTGGAAAGAGAGTGTTCTCATATACAACTGATAAGATTATAATTCATCAGTGTTCATCGAATAAATATATATCATCAATAAAACGTTAAATGATTCTAAGACCTCGTAAGAATTCACTACAGAAATGCTTTTCCTCTGGTATATTTTTCTTTGTGACAATACGTTTCCTAATTTTTCGTTTAGATGCTAATGTAAATATCAACGACATGCCGACACGCTTTGTTAGCACACACGACAAATTAAACTTCGAGAAGATAATGTCTTCTACAAGCGATCATTACATTGCATTATCACATTCTCCCAAGAATGTGAAAGGCGTTAAGACATAAAACTTGCAACTACGTACTGCACTATCACGCATTGGAGTTCAAGACTGTGTGTGCTCAAGACTGTGTTCAAGACTACGTGTACATACGGAAGAAAAGTCTAAATATTTTTACTTTCTCATTACGTAGCTTTAATTATACTTCAAAAGATGTGTGAGAAACTAACATTCCTTTTCCTTCATTTTTTATTTCAATTTATGTTCACTAAATTTGAAACGGAGCAATTGAATACAATTTCAATTGTATTGTATTCCGAGAAGCACTACTGTCCACTCAGTGACTGGTCGAACGGCGAAGAGAAAATACGAAAAATAAAAACCACCAAACGATCACTCTGATTGATCAATCTTCAGCATTAGAGGCACTTTGTAACGCCTTTCAAAGGTCTGACGAAAGGCAGCTCAATTCAGGAAAATCTATTGAATCTTCAAAAGCGCGGGATTTCAATAAAACGGATTCATTATGTAGATCCACCGCCTGAGCCTTTGGCAATCGCGACGAAGCGATTTAAATCCCCGTTACACCCGACAACATCTTAACAACCCGTGACTATTTCCCGGCCATCACCTGCGACCCGTCCATTCTTAGACGGTGCGGCGGTCGTATGAGCGAGAGAGAGAGAGAGAGCACTGTTACGGAGGGACGGGTGCACCGTAGGGCAGCAGAACTGAGAACATGCCACGAGAAGAAGGAGGAAAACAAAAACATGAAGAAGGGGAAGAAAAATAATTATAAAAGAGCAAGTTTTTTTAAATAGCCGAACTTGTTTATTAAAGATAATTTCCCCAAAAACATTAAAATATTTACGCGACTAAATCAATTTCTATTAAAAAATAACTTTTTTCTTTCGAAAATTTAGCTTATTGTAACCAATCAATGTGTTTAATTTCAATATTTAATGACCAATTCCAGTTCAGCAAAGCAGTTTTTGAGACATGTAAGGAAATCCCACTATTATTATAAGCCTATACACTCCAGATAGGGCTAAGGCCTCCTGATTTCTCAGGGAAGATTAGTGTTGTCAGCTACTTGTGACCTTGAACATAGCTAGTTCCAGTCTGGATTTTACACCAAATACCAAGTACAAAAATATAGCCATATACAGAAAAATGCAAAAACACACAAATACAAAAAGGTACAAAAAATGTATTATTTGTATTGTTTTTTGTTGTATTTAATGTTTAAATGTATTATTTTGTGTTTTGTTTGTATTTTTTGTAATCCCACAATAATTGCATTTAACTGTATTAATGACAATTTCTGACAAGAAAACATTTGCAGAATGGCGCATACTGAATTGTTTCAATTTTACAGTAGACTGTTCAAAACCGTGAAAATAATTACGAGTTACCATATCTACTTCTTCTCTTCCACAAAATTCGCCCCCGGTGGTGGGGACTTCCTACTCGGCCCGTATCTATTAGCTTCAGGAGAATCACCGTGAAAATGTCAGACTCTCGGCATAGGCCATGGATCTTCTTCCTTACTTCTTTCTTTCTATTCTCCGTTTTCTTTCCGTATTGTTCTTAGAAAATATTTTCTTTCATATTTTTTTAAAATTTTATACTCTTATCGACTTATCGACGCAACCAGAAGAACAAAACTCCACTATTAACAGCCTGCGTCGTTAAGGACAATCGAAAACGTTTTTTTAGCTAAGCTTTTTAGCCTTTCATGCGTATGAGTAGTCATTTATTGCAAGACAGGATATTTTTTGTTTATATGATCTGTTTCTTCTGAGATGGCATTACGAACAGTGTTGACACACGGCCAGTAACAAATAACACACTCGGGTGGTTATGAACATCGACTTTAGCCTTGATTTATAAACTTCCATCGCGTTTGTTATTTAATTTTTATCGGCCTAATGACGTTAATAATAAATATTGTGGATCACATCTTATTCGCTTAACATTCGTTATCATGCAGATTTGTAAATAATATAATTATAGGTCTAAATAGGCTCTTATGTAATTTTTTTTTCGTTTTCAGTTCCAGATATTGTAAACAAAATTTGAAAGCACAGTAGATTTAGAATATGTTAGAAAACATATTTTACTACACGATGTGCGCAGGGTTTTTTCTTGACCTCCATTTTTTCTGTCATGGCTTGTACTTTGCTGCCCTACTGTAGTGCTGAAGGCAGAGTGAGCATTGTTACGGCGGCCGGCGCTGCTTAGGAAGTCAAATTAGCCCGCGATTGGCCTCCGTCTTGCAACGGGGCGGGCTTGTTAGGGAGCGAACAAACGGATAAAGGCGGGGACTGGAGGAGGCCGAGCAGACGATGAGACGGTGCGAGTGTGTCGGAACAGGTGGTGGCGGTCAACTGAAGAGAGAAGTGAGAGAGAAAGAGAGACAGAAAGTGTGCGGAGGGTGAATAAGGAGGAATATACTTTACTAGTCGAATGTGCCGTTGCCGACGCTTTAAACTACCTTCGATTGTTTGACTTTTTTTTTTCGTCAGTTCAGAGTCCTCTTTGTACAGTTTAGATGTTTTGTCAGCGTTACGAACTAACCACTTAAATTTTGCAATTAGTTTGGGATATTGAACACGATTGTACCTTTGCCTTTCCTGAACATAGGTATTGTAATGGTTTCATAAAACTGACTTCGTCAAAAGTTATTTGGGATTTTTTTCTTTCAATTGGTCGTAGATCATATTTTTAAAATCAATTTGAAAATTACATCACGACCGTAAACACAAATTTATCTGTTGCACCTCCAGGTCACTTGACTTATCCTTATTTCTCATATAAAAATTATCTTCTTGATATTAATTGAAGACAACACGTATCCCCGCAGCCCAGACGCAGCCACCGGCTCGATGACACAGCTATGCTTTTCTCGGAGACGTGCACTCATGGCCGTCTGGTCCGGGCAACTCAATATTCCCTCCAATTATTTAGTTCATTTTCTGTGAAAGGATATTCTTCGTCTTCTTCGTTGTCGTCGTCTTCTTCTTCGTCTTCTTCTTCGTCTTCTTCTTCGTCTTCTTCTTCGTCTTCTTCTTCGTCTTCTTCTTCGTCTTCTTCTTTGCCTTCTTCTTAGCCTTCTTCTTTGCCTTCTTCGCCTTCCTCATCTTCGTCTTTGTCTTCTTCGCCTGCGTCTTATACATCTGCTTCGTCTTCATCGTCGTCATCTTTTTTCTCTTCGTCTACTTCTTCGTCATCTTCGTCGTCGTCTCTCTCTTTCTCTTCGTCTACTTCTTCGTCATCTTCGTCGTCGTCTCTCTCTTTCTCTCTCTCCCTCTCTCTCTCTCTCTCTCTCTCTCTTCGTCGGTATTGGTACTGGAGTTTAATCATCGCCATCTACATCTAATTAGGTGGCGTTTATTTAGTTCCAGGCATACTCACCAAGATCACAGCGCCAAAACACGAAAAAAACGCATTTTTGAAAATTTCTTAGAATTTTATGGCCGAATCTGGAAGCAAATTATCAGTTCCCATCAGGAGACTGAGACGTAGCGAATGACACCTTGTATGTCTCGATTGGTGCACGGGAAGTGATCTAACCATGAGAAACGGAACTGAGACATCCGCACGCACGCACACAAGGAGTTTACTTAAATACTGTAAAGGGATGAGAATTACAAAAATAATAAGTCTTAGAAACGATTTTTTTTATTCTGAACAAAGTAAATTTACAATCTTAGTAGATAAAATGAAATTGATAGTTGACAATGACAAAATAAAATCAGTGGTATATTTCACCATATTTTTGCGTCTAGAACAAAAAGAGTCAACTTAGTGCTTTTGGTTAGAAGTCAAAGTTGAGGAATATATGTGACTACATATATCGTGATTAATTTTAAAATATATAATGGAGTTTTAAGAGTGTAATTCTGGGTAATCTGTACGAGAAATGGAATTTAATCTCACAACCACGTCTACATCTCTTAGATTTTGTAATAGTTTAACACTGTTTCCCCTATTTGGGGCATTATTTAAATTTTATTGCAAAGAAAGTTTTACTTCAATTTTATTCTCAAGTCTGTGAAAGATATTATGGAAAGTTACAAATTTGTCAAGTAGAAAAACCCATCGTGGATAATTTGTCTCAGTGACACAATTTATTCTCAAATAAGTTACCCTTCCGTAATTTTTATATAATATTAGCGAAGTGAGTACTACCACATTTTCAGGGGCCATTCATTTCTCATTCATTCACATTCATTTTCAGGGGCCATGTAAAAAAATATTAGAACTGTTATCTTATGTTTGATTTCGAAATCAGCTGATCTAAAAGTTTAGGTGCAACCTCTTTACGTGACTTCTTTGACCTTCGGGTAACTTAATTTTCAAAAACTAATGGCATGTATTAAACTTATAAGAACATATTTCTGTAAAATGCTTGACATCCCCGAATACTGTGTTTGCGCGCAAAGAATAATTCATCATTTCCAAACAGAACATTCCAGATCTGAAAAGAAATTAAACATGATCTCTTCCATCCATCATATTGTTCTCTAAATATGCATTTCCGTGAGAAGCGTATTGCGTACTGAATTCCTATATCAATCACCGAGAGCAAACCAGGTCGAGCACTCAGGAAAAGTTTTAATTCAAGTACAATCCCCGCCACAACGAAGTTTCTGAATGCTGGAGCAATTAAAATCTGCAGGGCGGACGGAATTGACGTTTAAAGCACGTCATAGTTTTTAATTAATCACCTGCGGAAACAGGCTCTGGCAAACTGCTATGTAAAACAATACGCACTGTTCACCCAACCTGTCGAGAACCTAAGTCGCAGCGATTTAACGTCAATTCATCATTGGGAAGCCGACGCAAGTTCAGTATCCGGTCAAACGCAATCACGAGAAGCCGGATAGCACCGTTGTGATTTACTTGGGATCTCTTTCCCGCAAAAATAGAGCGAAAGAACTGGGAATCCTTTTTTTTATCATCGTATATCCCACAAAAATGTTCCGAACCTCTCTCCCGCACTCCGTCCTGCATGTGGTACAAATTAACTTGCACCATTTGAGAAACGATTTATAGGATTCAGTTTGAATGCGTTTTATAAACGGATTCATTTGTCACCGGGATCCATTTAGAATCCACTCCGATAAAAATTGCAACCGAGCAAGGACTGCAGAATGTTTTGATAAATTTGACAGCTTAAAGTTTCCACAATCGAGATTCCATAGTGTCGTGAGGGAGATTTTAAAAACAGTGAAACGTCGCCACAGTTTAAAACAACCTCAATACGAACGTCGGTGTTGGCAAGGAGTGTTGCGTTGATTTTTTCATAGCGATTGGGGTCTCGTAGTCATAACTTCTCACTTTCACCGCGCTGCTACTGAACTTATCGGCGAAGTTTTATTCGACAGTCAAACAATCGAACAAGCAGTATTTTTTGACGTGTCAGACTTAACACTAGTGGTGAGAGATTCCTTCAACGGTCGAGTGAAAACGAAGTAAGAACTATATCGGATGTCGAATTTCAACTAGTACAGCCTGATTTCTCGACAAAGATGATTCTTTTCATATTCCTAAATGGAGTACATCCCAACTGTCTTCTTGTTACGCGTATTCTAAGCCTGACAGAAAGCCCTGAAACTATTATTTTCATCTCTCGATGTAAACTTTTCATCCATTGCACATAAGAACGAATCTTGCTTTTCTTATAACATTCGCAACGCAAGTAACAATTCGACAAATATGTCTCTCTGATCATGTTTAAGATAAGCATCTTCCTTTGGCTTAGAATTACAATTTTCATCTACATTTCATTAATTTATCATTAATGAATCTCAAATAACAAACATTTAATTAGTTCCTTTAAGCACTTTCAATAAAAGAGTTTCAAGACCAGATCATTTCACTACCGTATATTAATATTGTAAAATGGATGCAGCGACTATTCGAATTTTTGTGAATAAATAGCTCATATCATTTGGCGATGGCACTAGAAAAGAATATTTTTTTCAGAAGTCACGATTTAAGTTTCGAGTTTCTTCTGAAATTAAAAGATGCTTTCTTAGAGGAAAAGATGGAACCAGCAATTTATTGCATTGGTTTCTACGTTAGTGGAATTCTTCGCACTTCCAGGAGCGATGTGTGGGATTCTATTTATTGACAGAAGAAAATTAAATTTTCGAGAAAATAATATTCCAGAATTTGCAGTACTTCAGTTGATATCAGAAAAAAAAGACAAAAAAGATTGATATGGAGAAATAACGACATTTCACGAAACTTATTTACCGTTCCAAACGAACCAATTACATTTTCAGTTCAGTGTTTATCTGCTAGAGAGGATGTGAAATATAACTCCAGGGGACGTTTAATGAGTCACACATTCACTTTCTGTGTTTTAATCATCGTAAGAACGCAGCTCTCATTAAGAGATCTAAAACTTTTTCAATGCCTCATTCGAGCGGTACTTAATATTCATGTCAGTACGTGAACTGCGCTCTGACTTTCTCGGCACACTTTCAGCAGAAAACCTCTCGGAAATTCGTTACGAAGTAGGAGTCGAAGCGACAGAGGGAGAGAGAGTCGTTAAGAAATAAATCGGTGCGCTTAGAGCAAGATCAAAAGACCGCTTCATTCAAGTCCCACCTCCGAACTTCCGCGCGCGGTCCCTTGCGATGAAATACGAACTCCTGGAGGACACAATTATTTTTCCGCCGCCGCCCCGCGTGCAGCGCACTGGCGCAGAACCGCCCGCCCGCCCGCCCGCCCGCCCGCGCGCAGACGGGGGCCTCTGCGCGGCCACCCACGCTCGCGAAGGAAGTGACGCAGGTGGTTTGTCCCCGGGGTGCAAGGGGTGACACAACTCCCCACTTTGCCTTGTTGCAGTGAGCGAGTGAATAAATATGGTTTCTGGGCGCGTCAACTACTCAGGTCGTTAGTGAAATGTATCGAAAAGCAGAAAGACTGGAGTATTAAATTTAACAGTTTGTTTGAGCTAATCACTAAATGTCACAATGCAAATCGTACAATAAACAAACCGGGGTGTACTAACTACCCAGAAGAGAAAATACCAAGTCCTTCGCCCTTCACTGTTTCACCAATAGATGTACAAGTTCTGAGCCTAATCACTAACAGTTCCAATAGAATAAAAAAGTTAGTAGCGTAGTCGGCACAACGGAATCAGTAACAATAACTATAGCGTACTCGCTCACAGTCCAAATCTAATCTGCTTTTTCGAGGCGCCAGGCCGCTCGCTATAAGCGCTGCTGCTGGCCCAGTCTCGCTCCGACACTCCGACTTGCTGTTTGGTGGAGCGCATCGTAATGCTTCTCTGAACTGAAGGCTCCAATACAGAATGTGCGCCACCTTGAGCGCGCGCCAACTTGAACGCTAGCCGCGCGCGCGCGCACACACACGCGCACACACACACACACACACACACACACAATTATTCCCGTAAATTTAGTACCTGTTGTGTTTCGAGACATGGCGGGGTTCTTCTCTCGCTGGAACGTGGGGTCCGGCGCTAACCTGCACGTCAAATTGCTGTGTTTACTCCTTCCACGTATCTCCCCCAGCGGGTCCCGGCTCCAGCCGAAGCAAGCTTGCAGCTCCCGACTAGTCTCCCGATAAATGTGATAGCACAGGGCCATGGTATCAAGGTCTTCTACTGGTGGCTGTGGCACGCCTCGTGGCACCGCAACATGCGATGAGCTTCTCTGCGCAACTGGCGTCGGGAAAGGGAACTATTACGAGTAGTAGTAACCCCGCCATTTTACAATAACGCTGTCTGGTGGCGGGGTGATGAACCGCGTGGAGGGACGATTTCGTCGTGGCACTCGTTCCATGGATTCTCGCTCGTGACATCGCCCTTGACAACACTCGCATAAGATATGTTAAAGTGTAAGTGTGTGTAATGGGAGAAGAAGGGACAAGTATGAGAAGGTAATATTGCAGGTAAACCCTGGCCTTGTTTGTTAGGGATTTGCTCCGACATTAGTCTGGCACTGACTCCATAAATTACGGAAAACTACGAATCAAAGCAACTAGCCGCTAAAATTCGCATCCAGATAGTGGTTGAATTCTACCCGCCTAAGAAGATAGTGTGAAAAATTCGTCACAGGTGGAACTCAAACCCAAAAACCTGCCGGTAAACGATGATCCCCATGCAACAGTATTAGCATTGCGCCATCGTAGCCGGTCGCCTAAAAGGGATGTGTTGCAGGTGGTTTGTACCCGGAATGCAAGATATGTCGAAAACCCCACTTGCCGAGTTTCAGGATGATCAATGGTTTCCAACGTGTTTCGATCCCATTGCACGCAGGAGTGCCCTAGGGCCTAAAATCCGAGCATCAAACTGATTTTCGAAACAAATTTTAAAATGTGTCATTTAACAGAAAATGTATTTGAAGTTCATGTGTTGCTTACAATACGAAATCAAACGTTGACGTACTAAATATTTTTCCAAAGTATGTTTGGCCGCACGTGCTACCAAATGGCTGCAGTACACCTACTTCGCTGGAACCTGGTGATACGAGTGTACGTTAACTCGTTCAACTAAAAACATTAAATACACTTTGATCTCACTGACCAGTGCACTGTTCTTTCAGAATAAGGAAATTGAATCTAAGAAATACACGTATAATAAGCTTGGGTATTATCTTTGTTGCAACAGTAAGCGATGTTGCAGTTTTTCACCGGTATTATGAACTATGAGATGTTTTATGTCAAATTCGTATTTACCTTTTTTTCGATTTATTTCTGAATGGTATACTTAGTCTCAGTAGAGTTTTCTTGTATGGATAATTTTAACTCATAAATTCCAAAGAAAATTATATTTTGAATTACTATTTAGTTTCATATTTGAATTGATTTCAGCATGACATTTTTTACTTAAATACAAGCTCAAAACGTTAGATTCATCGTTCATCGTTTATTCATCGATGAACTTCTGTCGGTGGAGGCGGAAGGATTAAAGTTCAATATTGATATAAGAAAACATCGATTACATAAAAAAGTAAATATTTGAACTGTCACAATCAGTACGTGTAATGTCTTCCTAAAATGTAATTCTTGAAAATCAGAATATTACTTTCTCTTGACCGATATTAGGTTTTGAGGATATTGTTTACAAGTTTTCTAATTAAAAATATTAAGTGGTTTTTATTGTTTATATTTCACGTATACATTCTTAATGAATCATAGACAACTAGTTTGCATTTCGTTTTTAGTTTAATAAATATATCTTACTACAGAATTCTTCAATTTTTTTTGATACAAGAAATATACATGTTTAACTTTCTAAATTTCGAGTTTTATCTTACAGGAATATTATAAATATTTTTTGAACCTGTTCTCTTCTTCTTAGTATTGAGTAGAGCACAATTTACAAAGAAAACTTTCCATCACAACAAATAATAGGTTTTACATATTGCTTCACAAAGTATTTATATACATTATATATTTCAAAAACGTATACTTTTCTACGAATTACGAAATAATCATTAACATATCCCCTGACTTTCTCATGATTTGAATTAAATCAAAGTACCCAACAGACATTCTGGCACGACCCGACCTACCTTACACTTGCGTATTATCATCCGCTTAAATGGCGTTACAAATGAACAAACGGCCATTGTACTCGTCACATTGTAAACGTTCTAAACGGCCATGGTTATACCAAGAAATGTAGTTCATTTAATTTACGAGAAGAGACCAACTGCAAACAAATTTTACACTAGGATTCACTTCTCAAAACATGAACCCAGCATATCAAGTTGTACGGAAGTATGAAGAACTTTTAAAAACCGAAACCTTTTCATTCGGTTACGACTCCTATAATATATTTTAAGAAAAATAACTATTTTGGTTTCGATATTGAAATGGTATTCAACGGCTTCGATTTGTTGCGATGAATTAAAATACATCTATAGAATAAAACCACCCTTCCTCTGACTGGTCGCCACCTACCGGTAAGGATCTGCAGTATCACCCCTGGCGTTGCGGGCGTTGGCCTTCGGGTTTTATCGCGCAACTTCTCGAGTAACGACTTGATTACAACGCGGCCTCCGCCACTCGGCGCGTCCGCGCCTTGTCAAAGGGGCTCTAAATCGCCGCCGCGCCGCCCCCACCGCCGCCGCCTCCGCCGCCCTGCGCCCTTCCGCACAGTGGGCGAAGGCTCGGACCTCGAAGGGTCGGCAACTCCACTTCAATTGGATGGGTTTCATTAACTCTGCAGAAGTCGTGTCCCATTTTGTAACGTACGTTACGGTTAAACATTTTTTTTGAAAACGTACTCTGTTATCTCAAAATGTTTATTTGAATACGAAGTGAAAGTCATTAAACTTTAACGTATGGCGTTTAAGACCTCTTGCGTTGACACCAAGTTGAAACATGGGGGTAAGCGACGTTTATTATCATACGAAATATTTTATTTCTCCATATGCAATTTATCACGCGTCATTCATAGTCGTGATAGTAGTACTACACTGAAGTATACGACTACAATACGTGACGGTGACAATAGTGTATTTTCATTCGGATTCCCTGCAAGGAAATTTCCTGTCACCGATTACAGTAGTGCTGGCGCGGTTGTAGCCCAACCGGCCTTCAAGATATCTGACAAATAAGGTGGTTACACCGAAAAGTTCGGAAGCAGACTGGATGGTAAGGCTCAAGCTACTGATATCCTCACCATTCCAAGATCAGTCAGTAGGCATTGCACGTTGGCAAATCTAAAAGGGCACGCTTACAGCTGTAGCCCACACGAGTACATTAAGCGTTAAGTTTGTCTCCTGGCGGCGAGATTTTTCCTCCCGCGACTCTCCCCGTATCGCGAATATATCTTTTCCACAAATTCAGTGTGATGATGAAAACCTTAGGGATAAATAGGACCGATAATGGAAAAAAACTGTAGTATTTTGAATGTCATAGTCTTAAAGGTTCCTGGCCTCGCCACAGAAAATCACATAATAGTAAATATCTGTAACAAATAATTTATCAAATAAATAAAATTTAAATTGAACGGTTTGAGTGAAAAGAATCAAGTACCCCTCAAATGAAGCAGATTTGTTCGTAACAGAATTTTCTATTTACTTTTACTTCATATTAATGTAACACACTATGGGTAAATTTGGTTTACATACACCCTAGTGTACTTTTCAGTATAAATACGAGTAGATATTTTAGTATTGCCGCGTGTATAGGTGAAATTCCGAATTTGACGGTACATTCAATCAAGTCCTTTAAAAATCACTCAATCAGTTTGTCTGCCGGAATATTAAATAATGAAAAGTATCGTCAATCTACCTAGAAATAAGAATTCATATAATATAGAGTTGCTCTACAACTATCGCCGTTTCTCCGCTCTCAGCCCCATGCCTCTCTATTTGACCATAGATGATCTTGCATTTCTCTTGCCATCACATACTCTCCCCTCTCCCAATATTTGTATCCCTGCAAATATCATCTGTTAAAATTGAGAAAGCGTAAATTTTTGAATCGCAAAGAATATCTTTGTCTATACTATTTCTTTAAGTATTATCTTCCCCAAATTTACATTTTCAGTTGTAATTAAACATTGAGCTTCTTCGCGGTTTCTCTAAAACACGACGAGGTTAGCTAGACATTCTTAGATTCGTTTTAGGAAACGGATTGTTTTGTTCAAGGTCTACTCTTTAGAATTTGGAAAATTATAATATTTACTTAAACACGAGTGCTATTGCAAAAACATGTTTCGAAACTTTATGCTTGACACCAATTAACTTTCTAAAATAAGAAAAAGTACGACTATTCAAGATGCCAAACAGATACGTAAGTTATTATTTTAAAAAGTGGTGCTACAGAATGGCAAGGACTTTCCCGTATTCGGTTTCTATTTCCTTGGGTGTGGGCTAGCTATTCAGAATTGGCATATACTCATGCCAACTCCCGTCTATCGTCGCCTAAAGTACTTTTTTTTGAGAATTTTCTTAATTTTTCGGTTTCCTAATCGTAGACCTGAAATATTAATTTTAGAATATTAAAAAACACAATATCTCGTCCTAAATGGCAATTTTCTTTGAAACATTTGGAGCCGTTTTTAAGAACATTGCACTTTGGCGCTACTAGAAATGCGAAATTTGAAGCTCTTTTTTACAGAAAAGTTTTGAGTTTTCGAAACACTTCATTGGAAGTGATTTGAAGCACTTTAACTCACAAATACAATAGTGTTTGCAAATTGCTGGGAATGAGCATATTCAAGGTGTGAGAGGTCTTAAAAAGAATTACATTTCTGTAATTTTTGCAAATGCAAAAAATTTCCCCAAATTGGAGTTTACGTCATATTAAAGAGTGCAATTAGCACTATCCCTTCGAAAAGTTTGAAGAAAAAGTTTCGAGTCATTAATGAGAAAATGTGCGAGCGTTGAGCGTTTCCGAAAATTGAGCGTTTCCGAAAATACGAAGTTTTGAGCTAGTTTCCACAGAAAACGGTTGAGCTTTCGAGAAATTAAAGCAAATGTACTCATAAAGCAAAAGCATTATTTAAAGCAAATGTACTCATAAATATAATAATGTGAACAAATCAGAGCTAATGTAAATAGTAACGACGTGAGAGACAAGTCAAAAAAATACATTTTTAAAAATTACATTTTTGTAAATTTTGCAAAAGCAAAAGGATAGAGCAATATGGAGTTTATGTCATCTCATAGAGTACATTAGGCACTATCCCTACCAAAAGTTTAAAGAAAAAAATTTGAGCCGTTTTTGAGAAAATGGCGTTTGAGCGTTTATGAAAATGCGGAATTTTGAGCTAGTTTTCACAGAAAACGGTTGTTTTCGAGAAACGTTATATGACATTATTTAAAGCAAATGTACTCATGAATATAATAATGTCAACAATAGTAACGACGTGAGAGACAAGTAAAAAAAATACATTTTTGCAATGTTTCAAAAAACAAAAGAATAGAGCAATATGGCGTTTATGTCATCTCAGAGAGTACATTAGGCACTATCCATGCCAAAAGTTTAAAGAAAAAATTTCGAGCCGTTTTTGAGAAAATCTTGTTTTTGTATTTTTTTAAGTTGCACATATTGCACGCTTTATTGCGCGAAAACTACTATATTTTATAAAAACATGCACATGACCTTAATGAAACAACTCACTTTGGACAACAAATTTGATTTGGAGGAAAAATCTGTATCTTCAATTTTGTAGTTGTAGAAACACGGCGAAAAAAATTCAAACTTTTGCAATTTTCGAAAATTCAGAGTTAACCGTGAAACTCGGACCTACGCCACCTTCATAAATGTATTTTACTCTATTCTTTCAAGAAATTTCAAGAAAAAATTTGAAGTAGTTTTTAAGAAAATATTGAAAATGTCCGGGGGGCTGCAAGAAAAGTGTCCCCAGTGGCGGAGCCTCAAGTGAAAGCAGATCGACCGGGGAATTTCCATTTTGGAAGAAATCGTACATATGATTTAGGCGCTAGTATTGTTCATAGACTGACGGACGGATGTCAAAAAGAAACAACACTTTTTCGGTATCACGGGATCCCAATACGTGTATTTTCGTTAAAATCTCGAAATCGATTTCCGCAGCATTACATAAGTTTCCCTATACTACGTATATTACTCCGTATATACGTACGTATACGGGAAAGTAAAAATCGTATAAGCCATCCGCCGATATTCCGCGCTAAAGCGCGTTAATCAGCAAACTGGACATAAAGTGATTGAGACAAGAAAACACAAATAGATATAAAAGTACATAATGAAATGGATGATGTAATGATGGGAATTAATACACGAGTGTGATATTACGATATGAGCAAGGAACGAGCGAGTATCGTAAACTTCACACGAGTGTATTAATACCCATTACATCGATTTTCATACGGCACTTTTTCTACGACTTATGGTAACTTTTGAAAGTTAAACTTTTACATTGAATCGTTTCTTGGCAGCATGCAGGGTTCAGCCAAGGCCACCTAGCGGACAGCTCCCTACCCACCGCAGGTGGCTTTGTTTTACCAATCCGCCTGTGAAGAGTACAGAAGTTGCGGCAATAATTCCGACGTCATCATTTTTGCTTTTTCTTTTATTTCTGGAGGTGTCAAGTCAACACCCCCTGGATATAGAAAGCCTCCACACTGATTAGTGACGTCATCAAAGGTAGTCCGACCGGACAGCTACGCAAATCTCAGTTATACTTGAATCCCTTACTTCGTTTGCTATTACTATTCTGGAAATGTATTACAAAAGATATGCTCATATTTAATGTTCACATCAGTGAAATTTTATACTATATTTGTTTCATGGATCCATAAGAAATTCGTTTGAATGCATTTACCTTCATGTTCTTAAGATTGATCTCAAGAACATAGTTTTGCAGATACTTTACACCACCAAACATTGAACATTATTACAAGGAATATAGTGAAAACGTAATAAAGGTAGTAAGTTATATACAAATCATAATGTATGTTCAAAAAGTCCAGTCACATTTATTAATACATTAACACATATACAATATTATCAAATTATAAATTATCCAGTCAGATTTTTCAACTTTCTTTCAGCAATTTTACAAAATATATGGTCTTTGATCGTCTTGCAATATTAAAAAAATGTATTCATTGTTGACAATCTTTAATTATGTGTTCTAATTAATGTTAACTGCGACAAATACCATATAAAAGCATTCGTTTGCAAGCTCCGACATGTGAACCTCCGACAATCTAATCTTTCAGTTAAAATAAAATTTTGGAATGTGATGAAATTGAAAATAAAAGGCAGCAACGGTCTGTATAATTAAGATGGAGCTAACATTGTTGTTTTTATGAACAAGAATTAGTTATATTTTTCCAATACAAATCTTGAAATAACTTTTATTTTCAGTTATCTGCTTTACTACATGGAGAGTATGAAATTCCTGATAAATTTTTAGACACAAAGTCATCTTCAGTAAAACATTTTTCTCTTCAAAAACATATCCAACATGTCTTAAATTAAATTAATATTGGTAATGTTTCTTGGAAAATCTAGATTTCTTAATTTCGTCACAGGAGCATTTTTCTGTATTAATTAAAATTCAAAGCACTATCTACAACTTCCGAAAGAGAAATCATTGTATAAGGATTCCACAATAGTTTTACAAAGGAAACACGATCATCACTTTGTTTAACAATTGTCCAAACTGGAAACACTGTAACTTCTATGAAATTTTCTAACTTTGTACAAAGAAACTGTTAATTATAAACTTGCTGCAAAACCACACTAGCAGCATCGACAGCTACCGGTTGGAAGTTCTTCAGTTTTCTTTTTTTTTTCTATTGGAGTTTCTCGCCTTGTTTGCTAGAAAAGGAGGTAGGGCAGTCGAGAAATCCTCCACAATTTTTTTTAATTGAGAGACACTGAATACAGAAAATTATATTTCCCCTGTCGTATCGCACATAACTGTTTCTCACAGTATATCATTCTCGTGATAGTGGCGATGGCAAACCTGTAAAATATTGCAAAAAATTAAAACTTGTTTAATACTAGTTAGTAATTAACAGCAAAAGCATTTAAAAATCAAGAGAATAATTAAGAAAGTACAATAATAAGACAACCATCGGATTTAGCAAGGACGGATTAAAAATTAATTTAAACAGATTTAGTATCGTAATTAAGTTCTGCTATAATGTATAACCTAAAAATATTTGAAATTATTTAAATGTTCGTTTCTGTAAGCCTTATTATTTGAACTGTGTAATGTTTTAAGAGTAAAACTCACTGTAATAAGTTGAGTTCAAACTTGGTCTAATAGAAAATAAGTATTACTCGTTTTTGGAACTTGTTGCAGAACATTCTAAACGGTTTTTCCGCAAGGAAATGACTACGAATAAAATGGATACTTACAATGGATGTTCTTGAAGAGGTGTAATTCCGTCGATGTTCCGCAGGTCATTTTCGTCGCATTTAATATACAGCAGGTCATTTTCGTCGCATTTCAGTATCTTTTGAGAAACCAAATAGGCCCTACATGGACTTTAAACCCTTATAAGCGCAAAGCACGACAGTTGAGTACAGCGCATTTATATCGCTTTTTGAAAGAAACATCACTGATATGCTACCACCAATTCTTGAAATGAATACTGAATATCTTCACCGATTGGGAAAATCTTCACATATTGCAAATTACAACACACAGTTGCTACCAAAACAACTGACCATGTGGAAATCACGTTGTTGGCTAGGACTACCCTGGGCGCCATGACACAACGTCACAAGCTGAGTGTGGAGGCTTTCTTTATTCAGGGGGTGTTGGTCAAGTCCACCTTTGATTCACTAGACATTTTAAACTAAAGAATTGGCTGATTTTTAAGAAAAACGACACGGCAGCAATATGTAACCCAAAATGACTTCCGTTCAGATCTTAACCGAAGCAGTTGTTCTCTCCAATAACTACAACTGCTCTAGTCAATAGAGGCGAAGTGAAATCCGATTCAATTTATTTTAAATAATATTTCACGTTAAGAATTACTAAATAATAAAAGAAATAAAAATTGAGAAGCAGAATATAATATTAAATACAATTTTCATGTACACAATCGAACGAAACATTTACTGTAAAGATTCTCAGTGATTGAGGAAGTGTCAATACTGGGTTTGTAAGCTTCTCTGTGATTGGTCAAGAACCTGTATCATAATGAAAACTGTTTTGTAATGAATATCATTATGCAACGGGTTACAGCCATCAAATGACAGAATTATACAATGGGAGTAGAAAAAGTTTTTTTTCTAATTATTTGGTGGCTAATCTCATTACACGTTTACTCCTTATATACAAGCATTAGAGACGAGGTTGATAATATTACATAAAAGCCATCTTTATAAGTGTATTTCACTCTATTCTCACAACCTTTTTTTCTAATTGGGAGATATTTTTGAGAAAATTCTGAAAATTTCCCTGGGACTTGATGTGTAGTTTCCCAATATTTAAAGAATGTATTTCAAAATTGCGGAGCTTCGTGTCGAGCTAGATCGGGGAATATTAATTTTGAAAGAAGATCATACGAACATTTTGGTAGTGTTGTTTACGGAAGGTTGTTTTGCCTTAAACCAGGTTTTCGGTATCAAAGACCCACAAATAGTAAAATCTCACTACACAACATGTTAGAAAAAGTAATTCACTTCATATTTTGGAACAAAATTAATCGAATTTTTCTGTATCAGAACCCCACATTATGAGTTTTTCTGAAATAAAATCGCCGTCTTTTGCCCAAATATTACATAACTTTGTCTCTACTACTACGTAGCTATAATACTACTCCGTAAGTGTATGAGAAAGTAAAAATGCGGTATAAAAATTACTTTTTTATTTTCCATAGGCAAAATCGGTTATTTATGTAAAAAATACTTTTTTATTTTCCATAGGCAAAATCGATTATTTAACTCCGAAAGATGATTCTGTAACATGTAAATGTCTTCTTTTTCTATTCACATGGCTTAATTATCTTATTAAATATGTGTAGCTCTTTTAATAATGATAGTAATTACGATACATTTTCATTATAGAACAGTTTATCAATCACTCATAGCAATATTTGCAAAGCATTGATATAATAGATCAAAATAAGCAATTAATCGTTGGGCAACGTTCTAGTAAATATTTCGATACATTGACACAACGCGTAGGTAATGACAGAAAATCATACCGTAAGAGTAAAATACTAAAATGTTGACCGGGAGTGAATCAGACATGGAATTAACTGTGTACGAGAAAAAGCCGAAATGATAACTGGACTCAACCTTCATCAGTCGTAGAAGAACTCGTGTATGAAACTCGATGTAATGGGTATTAATAGACCAGTATGAAGTTTACGACGCTCGCACGTTCTTCGTTCTTGTCATAACTCGCTTCATACTCGTATATTAATACCCATCATTACGTCGTTCTATAATACGAGTACATTATTTTCGACATTACACATCCAAACTAACAAAATGCCATCATTAACGGCCAGCTTCCTTTAAGGATTTTAATAGCCCACCTGCATCTATTAAAAACAATCGAAACAAATTACATATTTGCATCGCAAGATGGCGTATGAGTGCTTCTATTAAAAAAATCATATTTCTATGAATTTTTCTTTTAAGAAGGTGATAACTCGAAAGGTATTGAACGACCAATAAAACAAATAATGGACTTTGCTATCCTGAACTGACACCTTGGGTTACAAACTGCAAAAGCGTAAGATATTTGCTCTATTTCGGCGTTAAGATTTTAATAATGTTTGTATTCTGTTTTCTGTTAATATTTGTATTCTGTTTGTAATAGAGTTTAATTTTCCAATCATTAATGATTTTTTGAGAGATTAAGATTCCAGTTTCCATACTCTTGTATAGAACGCTTCGACACTTTTGCTAAGCGGCAACACCTTACCTACGATGGTCGTTTGATAAGTTTGGTAAATTTCTATAGAAGAGCGCTCATTGTTATTAAACCTATGCATTGTTAGAAATCACGATTCTTTGTAGGCAGCTGTTTGAATTTTCAAACAAATACGACGCGTAGTTAATTGTTGGCAACCGCGTGAATGCGCATAAGAAGGTGCTGTTCCGCCAAGACAATGCTCCATCTCATACAGCAGCAGTCACAATAGCAAAAGTGCTAGGATTCGAACTGGTTCCTCATCCACTATATTCACCGGATTTAGTCCCGAGTGATTTCTTTCTATTCCCCAATTTGAAAATTTTTCTTGATGGGCAAAAATGTTCATCAATTGAGGAAGTGATTCCTGCTGTAAATGGGTATTTCGCAGAGTTTGACAATTCCTATTTTTCCGATGGGATGAAAAAATTGGAATCACGCTGGGCAAAGTGTATGTATCGAGAAGGAGACTACGTTGAAAAATGTTTTTTTCTTAAACATTTTTTTCTACCATTTTTACCAAACGTATCAAACAGGCCCTCGTATTTCCCTCGTTGTATCCGATGAAATTCACGACCACTGCGGCGCGTGAGCGAGACGGAGCGGGGGTGGGGCGGCACCCGACGCCAGCGCCCCACGCGCTGCCGCGGCTAATTGCCGCCTCCGCCGCCGCGAGAACAAAAGGCGTCGCTGACAAACGAAGAACGACGCCCTTTCGCGCCCCCAGAAGGTCGCGGTCCCCGCCAGCGACAACGGGCCTGCAAACGGCGGCGAAGGCAAGGGGAGGGAGGAGAAGGATGGCGCGGTTACGAGAACGAGCGCGGTGGCGGTGGAAGTTAGGACGAGAGGCATGAACTGTAAATAAGCCGTGGAAAGGGTTCGCTCTAATGGAGTCTAACAATGGTTTTTCTAGGTTTTAACTCTAAGAGGCGATTGTTGAAAGAAATATGATCCCGTACCAAAGAACTAACAGTCCTAATTAACAATCTCATCGGGAATTGTAAAACCAAAGCAGAAATAATATTCGGACATTAATAAAAATTAAAAGAAACAAACATGTGAAACATAATTTTGATTATTCCCACCATTTTATTCATGTATTAAATAATCACGAGAAGTCATTGTGACTGGAGATAATTTCGTTTCGGGGTGTGGTTAGATTAACAGGCTATGTGTAAAATAAACAGTTTCGATATTATTTTTTTCATTTACTGAACAATACCTGTAAAAACATATCTGCATCTTTCATAAAAAAATGGAATTACAATTAGGAGTAAGTAAGCATTACATCAAGTGATTTGCCTTAGAACAGTATCAAATGGGAATTAAATAAGAATCGTAAGGTCGCTGCCTGACGTCAGCGTCCAGCCATCTAAATCCAGCCCGGAATCACTAATGATTGATTGATTTATTAGCGATTCTGGGCGCGTCAACTGCTAAGAACATTAGTCTCGTAATTGTAGTGCATGTTTTTATCGCATAAGAGGTGATCTTATCCCGCTAGATGGGGAGATGCGGCGCCGACCTACGTCAGCTTGCGGAGATTTTCCCCAACCAGATATCTCTCACCAGCGTAGCACCGCACCTACCGCGACTAGCTCTAAGTTCCCGACTGGTCACGCAATAAGGGTGGTAGTGTGATGTGAGTTAGGGAGAGGAAGGAAAGATCGCGTGTGGTGCGCAGCCCGTTTGTGAGGGTACTGCTCCGGTATTCGCCTAATGTTGACCGGAGAAACCATTGAAAAACTCCCGATCAGAGCAGCCGGTCGCTAGAGTTCTCCTCCAGACAGCGGCTAAATTCGATTTATCTAGCTAGTGTCGAAATTCCTACCACCGACGAACCCTAGGATCCACCACCACTATTCGAACCCTAGGATCTTCCGATCAGAGGCACTGCAGTGAGTATCGAATAGGTTTGAATGTGTGCAGTGAATGTGTGCGTCTAGCAGTCAGTGAAGTTGGTGTTAGCATACGGTGACCCTTGGTAATGTTTTGGTTCCTGCCCATCGGCCACGAACATTCAATACGCACCAGGCGACGACCTGGCGCTCTTCTCAAGACTTCTCTCCTGATCCTTCGACACTGCAAGACTAAGGACTTTCTACGGAACGTTGGCTGCCACCAACCGCTCCTCCGAGCCTGGCCTCTGTCCACCATTCCTCGACCTTCCGACCAATTTTGCTCGTTCCTTTACGGCCTCGCCACGGGCGGACCTACTCCATCTTTCATTATGTGGTGTGTTTAATAAATGTTTGTCTCATTACTTTACTCATGTTTTACTCATGTTTTACTCATTACTTTACTCATGTCTCATACTTTACTCATTACTCTCATGTTTGTCTCATTACTCATCTCTTAGACTCATTTGTCTCAGTACACAACACTAACAATAAACGATAATATAAAATTCAATTGAACCTTTGACATTTTAAACATTTTTTCATTAAACATTTTAAACATTTCAAAATCACAATGAAAATACCCTCTGATGAAAACACCCAATATTTTTCAAATTCTCATTTCATTTTACTTGTTCTCTGCAACTTTACAAAATCGAATCATAAACAATGAGCTTATCCACTTGACTAAGCGTAGTTCTAGATGTCGAAGGAACATGAGAAGATGTCATGGATGTACGTACAGAATTCGAAAAGATTTTTATATGAACCCGATTATTACTTTTGAAATATGGATATTGAAACCTGCCTTTCCTTACTTCTATTTATTTAATCTCCTTTTATAATAAATATCCCGGTCCGTGCCTCCCAAATGATTTACATACTATTTAAACAACTATTTTCCTTCGTCGATTCTCGGGTGGGATTCACTTTTGAGTCCAAGGAAACTTTATATAGCTTGCGTCGTCAGACCTGCCCACTACTTGGTTTCAAGATATGAAGTTTTATGTAGAGGAATTACCTACCTTTACCTACCTAACCACATAAGATTGTTTAAAAATATTTATATTTTCCAATATTTGTAATTAAAATTTCGTATATTATTCCATTATTTTCTATTGAATGAACAATACTCCATTTAACATAATATCGCAGCTAATAACAGTCGCTAACGCTACTGATTAACACATAAACATTACACATTCAACAATTTACCTTCATTTAAATATTTGACAATTCATTCATACGTATTTTCCACACTTCTTTCTCTTGTATCTTATCTTTGTTTTTACATTTCTTTATCCATTCATACTTTCTCAAAAGGATTATGCCATAACTACCTTTTGATTCTCTTTTATACTTTTAATGCTTGTTAACTAAAAAATAGCTTAAAATTAACTGAAACGTAATTTAGTCTTCCTACATTTGGTACATATATTGTCTATTCACTCCCCTTTCGATTATCAAAGTAAGCTTGATCGACGACACTGCTGTTGTAATTCCATTCCATCTTCATAGCATCTGCGTCATCTTGCATGGCATTCGTGCCAGTTTGGATTCAAGTCCGAATTTTTAAAATTAATTCTGCCAAATTTGTTCCACACATTATTAACTGTTCTTTTCCTCACTCTTTAAATGTTACTACCGCGTAATAACTTACTGAATCCAAAAAATAGCTCGCGACAACGCGCTACATTTCTTCCTTAAATTAAATGTTCTAATAAACACTTATTCTTTGAAATTCCATGAATAGTTTTTCTTTGAAGAGATTATTTTCAGAGATTTTTTGAAGTATGCTATTATTAGCGTGTGCTGTGGATGTTACCGGCACTTGTACTTTGCATAAAGCTGCCAAATCACACAAGTAAGTTGTCGGCTCAGTACAATATTTTGCATTTCAAACTTGTTAATGAATTATTTATGTGTTGTAGAATCTTCATTTATTAAAATTAAACTTTATTCCTAGATGCCACTAGCCGGAACTGTACAGTCTTTGATGATACCGGTGAAGATGCACTGCATAGAAACTTGCCAGAGACACATTTTTTTCTATTTTTGCACAACACGAGGATCGTAAATTTAACAATGGCAACTCTGTTAGAAAAAAAATTATAACACTGAGTTTGCGGTTCGAGGTATTGAGTTCCATCCGTTGGTCCCCCTGTTAACATGTAGTACACCAAAAGCAGCTGGTGCACGGTGTGTTCTTTTATGTCCTCGTGGAAGGGACTGGCTTGTAATGTACCTCCCTGAAACATGTTCATTTATGTAGAACATGGATCGTGTATCAATAATCAGGTATCTGCCCCGTGGCATGGGAATGTCATCAAGTGAATCGTGTGGTCACGATGAGCTACCATATCGGAAGCTTTCATGTTGGATATGGTCTACCATATCAAACAGTATATAGTTTCACATGAGAAGGAAACAACTGAACAAGCATGCCTTCGGGTACGACGCATTGCCTTATAGACTCCAGTATGTCCTTTTCCTTAGCTTGTCCTTCTGGGGCATGTATCTTGTTTCGAGTACAAAATAACAAATGTCTCAAAATAACATACTGTCTGAGTTTAGCTCAGAGATAGCGTTAAGGCATCGAAATAGTGAACTATTATTTGGTGGGAAAGAAATTAGATCAAAACTGGGAACATTTCAAACAGCATCTATTGATTCTTTCTCCTGAAAATAAAACAATTACGATGTCAGCACACGGAGGCGTTAGAATCGGATTGCCAACCCTGAACATCTTGGCTTATTTCTACATTCCTTTTACCAATCTCCGCGTTGTTCACGTCAGGTGGGTTTCACGCTGTTTGCGTGCGGAGGCAGTGTTGTTCATGGAATGCAAATCACGTCGCCGGCAAGGATAGCCAATAGTGCGGGTAGTCTTAATGCACTCAAATTATCACCAACAGCTTTTGATTATGCGAAAATACTTTGTATCGTATGCCATGCAATATGCGACCTCTGAGGTTCTGCTCGAGATTTAGCAATGCAAGTGAACGGCGTCTTATTTATACTATACTAGATGAACTGGTGAACTTCGTGTCACCTACATCTATCTATACAGGGTGTCTGGGGAGGAAACGTCGTTGTTGACAGGGAGGAAACGTTGTCGTCGAAGTTGTTTTGAGCAAAAAAATCTTCTATAAACATGTAGTCAATTCTTCCTCTATTAGCGATATTCGCGTAGTTAATTTTGTACACTGTAGAAGTGAAGCGGTTGGTACTCGCCGAGTGTGCGAAAACGGGAATCGAACAGCCCGCCATATTCGAATGCGGGGCATTAATCATCACGTCACCGGGGTTTATTTCGAGAAACTTTGAAACAGTGTCGTATATGGGTTTACTTACTGTAATATACAAAATATTACAAAAAAAAAACAAACACTGCGCTTTAATCCGGACGGTGCGAAGCGGTTACTAGGTAACGAATGTTTGTTGACGTGCAGGAGGGGGCTCTGAACTAGGGTTGGTTTTGTTGACTGGCATCGTGGTGGTAGCTGCGCGAAGGTGGTCTGAGTAATTTAAGTAGGACATCGCCGTGAATAGGGAGAATAGAATTTGGAACAGTAGTGCAAGAAGTAAAGTAAGTCATCAAGAGAAGCAGATGACTTCGGCGACGACCGGCGCGAAGAGGGATTTTCGGCGCGGAAACCAAGGGTGATACGAACTGCGGGGCCTCGTTTCACAACGCCAGACAATTCGGTACCGTGTTAACCAGATGCATGCAATAAATCAATAGAATTTATATTGTTAATCTAAAATTCAAATCAAATTCAATAAATGAAATTATCGTTGTGCCAAATTATATGCAATTCCTTGTAATATAAATAATTTCAGACTTCAGGCTTCTCTGTATAGAGGGCAACCCGGTGACAACGAGCCTGCTGGTAAGCGTGGTGTCATCGTATAGAACAAAAAAAACTGAGCTAGCAAATTAGAAGTAAAGTAAAATCATTCTTATTTTATCACATTACCTACCACTCTACTTTTGATTACTGCGACGCATGAAAATGCCGTGAAGTTACAGCAACGAAGAATACGCAGACATCATTTATGTTTACGGTTTTTGTGACGGCTGTACGGAAAGAGCGGTACGTGAATATCACAGACGATTTCCTAATCGTATTGTACCGCATAAAAGCATATTTATTAACTCCTTCAGAAGGTTGCGAGAAACTGACTCTTTTATCTACGACCTCCGAACGCGGCCTTTCTCTAGCTACGGAACAAGCAAGTGACCTTGTTATGATAGAAGCTGAAGAAAATCCATCAACGAATGTAGGAAGAATATCTTCTCGGTTGGGTGTTGCGAAGAGTGCAGTGTGGAAATTTCTTCTCAATGAAGATTTGTATCCTTACAAATTTTGAAATGTGCAACACTTACAACCACAAGACAGAGAATCACGTATGAATTTTTGTACCCGGCTTCTTCAAAGATGTGATATTTGCAGGCAGATTTTATTCATAGACGAGGCACAGTTCACAAGAAGTGGAATAATTAATTCTAGAAATAGTCATTTATGGGCCCTCTATCCACATGCAACACGTGAAAGACGAGTCCAAGTAGAAGTTTCCTTAAATGTGTGGTGCGGAATTGTTGGAAATCAAATTAAGGTCCTCACTTCTTTGACGGAACGTTAACTGGAGACATGTATTTATTGTTCTTAGAACATGAATTACCTTCCCTTCTAGAAGATGTGCCTCTCTGCGTCAATGTATTTTCAGCACGATGGAGCGCCGCCACATTTTAAAAGGAATGTACAAAACTATCTCTATATGGAGTATCCAGGAAGATAGATAGGTCGCGGTGGATCTCAAAACTGGCCAGCAAGATCTCCCGATCTTACTCCACTTGATTTTTATCTCAGGGGTCATTTAAAGAGTCTAGTATACATGCAAAAGTTTGACAACAGAGCTGCCCTGGTAACGCGAATTTGTGATGTTCTTGAGGAAATCAGGATTAACCGGGAAGTACTGGAGCCAGTAACGGGTTCCGTATTACGACGGTCTGAGTTGTGCATCACAGGAGGAGGACATTTTGAACATCTTTCGTTAGTGTTCACCAGCGACTATTTAAAATCGCGCCAAAGAAGACAAAGTGAGTTCAGTGCTGCCAAATGCTTCGGAAAGACCCAATTTGACCAATTGTATTGCATTTTTATTTCTGTGATAATATTTATCTGTAAACAAATGTATTCATTTAGTTGGTAAACAATAAACAATTATATGCTTCTAAAGTGTTTCTATGCTTCTGCAATGCAAATTGTTTCCTAGAAAGCGTGGTTTCAAACCAACGTTTGAGTGCTTATTGAGGCTGAGCCATTCGGAATATCCTAGTAATTAATGAGACAAAATATGCTTAAAATTGTCTTAAGAACTTATTTTCGAAGTTTCGACATTTCCTCCCCGAACACCTGTATATACAAAAATCAATTGCTGTTCGTCTCGCTAAAACTGGAAAACGGCTATATCGATTTGGCTAATTTTGGTTTTAAAATATTTGTGAAAGTACAAAGACATGACGTTCGTCCCGTCTTTCAACCACGTCACGGATTATCTAATCATTGTGTTACAGATAACTATGTCAACAAATAAGTACCTACCTACAATTTTTTTCGGTCTGTACAGTTTGTGGAATATCACTATTAAATGTGGCTATCAAATAAAACTTGCTTAAATATTAAAATGAATATAATAACTTCATCTACATTAAATGCAATACAGTTACAACACAGTTCATCAATTTAAAGGTTTCTAACTAATAAACTCTATATTTTGTCATTTTTTTCGGTGCGTAAATACAAAAAGATGACGGTTTTCCGGCGCATGAACACGCGATGTATAATTCTCTATGTGCGGAAACAGGGAAACAGGGCTCTGATCAATAGTTTTCTGTTGTTTCTCCCATCAATTCTAGGCAATCAATACCCGTTTGTTAGAACACTGCCGTAGCAGTGTTCTAACAAACGGGCCACGGTCATGCAAGTGTCAGTTTGCTTGGTCGACGCCGAAGGACGCACTAGCAGCATCTGAATGAGTTCGAACGGGGCAGAATGATCGGTCTCCGGGAAGCGGGTTTATCATACCGTGATATTCCAGTTCGAACGGGGTGCGCTGCTACGACGGTGTTGCGTGTGTGGAACCAGTGGATAGAAGAGGGTCATACACAGCGATGAGCGGGTACAGGACCACACCACGTGACCACAGCAGGTGAGTACCTCCATCTTGTCCGCATGGCCGTACTCGACAAAACATTGGAGCACTGCAACGGGTGATGTCTGACGGTTTGACTCAGCGGCAGCATGCATATCACAGCGTCGGATTCCTTTGCCCAGAACCCACACTGCCTCAGAGAGCAATGAGCACGTGAACGTATTCACTGGTGTGCTGAGTGGCAAAATGTGGTGTTTTTGGACAAGTCCCGCTTCAATTTATGGTACAGCGATGGCAGAGTACGAGTTCGACTCTACCGTGATAATCAGTCTGACTCCCTGCATTATTCCGCGCAAGAGCGGAGAAACGCCAAGTGTGACGGTTTGAGGCGCCATTTGCTACAATGTGCGATCTCGCTTCGTACGAATTGAGCGCAATCTGAACAGCAACCGCTACATTAGGGAGGTGGCAGCGCAACATGCCCTATTTCAGCTGGACAACCCTCGGCATCATGTGGCGCGCAATGTGCAAAGCGAGCTTTCTGCTAAGAACGAAAAGTCCCACTGCTCCCCTGGCCAGTACGTTTGCCTGACATGTCGCCCATCCAACATGAATGGAATATAATAGGTCGGCAACGTGTTAGTTCTGGTTTTCCAGCAGCCACTGTCGATGCTCTGTGGTCACGCATAGAAACCGCGTGGCAATCTGTTTCCCAGCAGCATATCCAGGCTCTCTTTGAATCCATGCCACGACGACTAGATGCTCTCATGGCAGCGTGTGATGGTTTCGTACCGTACTAAATTCTCGAAGTCGAAATGTAGGTACTACAATTCTGTAATTCTAATCATTTGCATATATTTGATATTCTTAATCTGTGGTATAAATTTCATTGTAATTTTATGTCTTCTTCTTGGTGTTACAATTTTCACAATTATCAGTGTTTTTATTCATTGCATATTATACTATTCAGCAATTAAGCAGTTAGTAAATTTATTTATATTGATCCGTACAAGGTTATAGTTACAATTTCTTGTCTCAAAGTTTTTCAGGGCTACTTGTTTCAAATTTTATTTACTTACTGGTAAAATGTCTATGTAAAAGCGTTTAATGGAAAAGGGGCTCAGAACTGATTTTGGTTCCAACCCTTTTTTTAACTCCTCACGCCAAACTTTTCAGTTATTTTATCCATGATTTGTATCTCTTCCTATTTGGTTTAATTAGAACGGAAATGGTTGCAGGATGTAATTTTGCCTGATATTAACCCAGACCCATTTTCCTTCCTTCGAAACTGCAGTCTCCCGTCGCGTTTGAATTTGCGGGTTCAATTTTTGAAATACAGTGTGCCAATCCATATTACCACCCGCGTAGACTCTCAAAATATTATTAATGATGTAGTTCACGTGCTATTTAACATGATTTTCTTGAAGCTTTTGTCGTCCAGAGATTTACAAGACTGATTGCTGAATGAGATATCTCCTCACGTATTGTTTATTTACTCTTGCATTGAATAGTAATTCCGAGGACCCGGAGCAAACGTGCATACAATACTGAAGCATGAATTTCGTGCGTAATTAAATTTTAATTTGCCTTTAGAATTTAGTTGAATTACTTACGCATGGTATTCCATTTCTAAACCCAAAATCAAAGTATTTCATAATATTTACTCATTTCCTTTGAAATGTGTATATTCTTCGGTTTGTGTGTGAACATAAGGGCAGAAAAGCTGAAGAGTGAAGATTCATTGAAGCATAAAGCATGGATACATACAAAAATTATATATGAATTGGCACGTTAGATGCACTTAATATTAAAATAATATTGGCTATCTTAATTGGCTTTAATTTAATTGAATTCATTGCATCGAATTCGAACTGAAATCATTTTATTAGCAAATTTTCCATGATTTTATTTAAAATGTATGTGCTACAGTTGGATGTATCATTGACATTCTTGGGAAATTTTGTGTGATTCATAGAAATGTATATTGATGTAGATTACTGCATTGTTAGAACAAGAGACCTTTCAGTTTAGAGGCTTCTTCTTTTCCTTAAAGATCAATTAAATGGAAATGTTTAAGGTTCATAATGCAATCCTCTGCATTTTTCTCGAAAGATACACGTGTATGTCCTCTACTCATTGACTTGATGTGTTTTCGCTTGTATGCTGACAAGACTCCCTCCCTTTCTAGTTTTCATTCAGGAGTATTTCAGAAATACGTACGCAATCATAGCTTCTACTAAAACCTCTTTGAAACAATTAGAAGTACATATTAATACCTCACCGATTTAAACAATCTCTATCAAATCCACTTCAATATGTAACATGCCTAGTCACAGAAAGATAATTTCTCTAAATTTTGAGTAAAATCTCGTGTTTAACTTTATATATTTGGGATCAATTCTTAAATTACATTCCTAACTCGAAATTGATAACTTTAAACATACAAATGCTGTGACAGCATTCCTCCTCCACCAACTCTTTCCTCCCTCGCTTTCATTCCTGTTTTCTATGTGAGAAAACTTTCATTCAAATTGCGTACGTATTTTTCATTGAATGACCTCCTTATAGTATGCACTAATGTAATACAATTTTGAAAGTGGTTAGGCGGAAGAGCAGGCTAAATGGCCTGAGCCTCGCCACAAATAAAAACATTTATTTGTTTATTTATTTATTTATTTACTACATGTTAGAAGTCAATGGCAATCAATCCGAAATCTACATGGGATGTGCAAGAGAGGGAACATCAGATGTTGTGATATTTTCATGAGTGCTCCAATGACTACGATTTTTGCAAGAAAAGATTACGGCTGTATGAGCCAGGACATAAATGCAACCGTGCATTAACGAAATTTCAAAAATTGAATAACAAAGCATGAGGCGCCACCGTCGACTCATGATCCCGTCAAATCCCATTTCTTTGAGTCGCACCTTTGATTCGTTTCCTTTAATTCTGGAAAGTTTCAGAATAAAAAATCAAATTTCAGTTAATATAATAATAAAAAATATACTTTATTAAAAAATTGGCAAAATGTCGCATTTTGAAAATGGGGTCCAAGTATTGGCTAACCCTACTTTTTTTAGAAAAATATAATGAAAAAAGTAATAACAGTAAAATTTACTTGCAAGAAGTACAATATAAGCACAAAATAGTAAATTCACTTTCAAACATCACATGTATACACATCTCTCTCCCAACCAGCACATTCTGCGTGTGCCCACCCATGTAACAGGCTGTGCCCAATCTTCACCATTTCCAATTTTGGAAAGCAACCATTGTCCAAATCGACAGGGAATCATCTTCTTGTTGAGGTTTTTTGTGGGTTGTGGCCCCTCAAATTCCGAAAAGGAATCATCCAGGGGTGGCTGTCTCTGATCTTCTGAGTCGGAGGAACACGGTGAAGGAGGACCATTTTTTTCTTCTTGCTGTTTCATTTCTGAGGTTTTAGCTCTTTCTTCTTTTGTCTTTCACCCCATCAGCAGTAAATGGAAGCTTTCTTTTTGTCGATTTGGAGTGATCCTTACACTAGTAACCCGAACCGTCGTAGCTCGTCAAAGTAAGGTGTTCCAGTGACCAATGATGCTTTAGCTGACTTTAAATGTAATAATTATAATTATTTACATAAATAGTAGGTACATTGTAATTAGTACATAATTTGGTTATTTGAAAACGGTTTTCGTCTGGTCCAAATATGGGCCTCACCGAAGAGGTAGCCCGTTTTTAGACCTCTCTCACTAGCCCATATTTAGACCAAACCCTCTTTTACAAAACCATCATGCTGGCCATTACTGGTACGAAGTAGGAGGAATGAAGCATTGAAACCATTCACCACCTCCACATCAACACAGCCCTGCTGCCAAATATCATATACAGCTAACTGGCTAATGGTGAAAAGCAATATAGTACAATATTGACGATGGAAAAACACGACAATCGATTATTTTTTTACGCATAGCTTCTAAACAGGTTGACTGATGGGCACCAACAGCTCGTGGCTCTACAATGGGATCAATGGGACAACGTTCAAGCCATTTCCGTTGGAGTTCAACACCCCCTGGCTTCACAACAGAAACTAGCTCGTTTTTAGATCCTAGCCTGTATTTGGATCTTCTCCTCTACATATATAATTTCCGCAAATATTGAAGATGTATTTCTTTGAAAATAAACGTTTTAATTGGGTCAAATGTGGTATATAACACATACGTCTGACGCATTTGTTTGTTTTCTATTTTCTTTATTTTAAAATAGCTGAGATAAAGGCTCAGTACTTATTTGTTCTTGGCTATCCCGGTTAATCTCCCGTTCCGTTCTTGAGAGAGCACGTCGATGCAAGATCCGTAAATATATTCAAAACGATAAAGCTGACTCGTAATTCATGTGTATTTTTTGCTCTTTGGTTCATCGTAATTGCTTGTTCCGAGAGCGGAGCTCTGATGTGAAGTGGAGGGTTTGCGATACGGCGAGGGCGCACAGGCGAGGCGAATGCCGAGCACAAGTGACTCCAGGGCAGGTGCGGGAGGCGAAGCAGCTAGAGGTCGTCCTAATCTTAGGTTCCAGCAACGTCGAACAGGTTTGCACACTCACGCGTTATGCATGCAAAGCTTAAATTAGTTGGCGAAGGAATGTAATAGATGTGTATGAGCGTCTGTCTTCTTTCTGGCTCCATGAGATTGTCAGCTTGAAGATAAAGAAATAGTAATGAACACCAGTTATCATCATTAAATCCTCATTTTTACTACTACAATGCTTCATAGAGGAATGCCACACCAAACCAACACTGTGATCACTTGTTCGGAAAAGGAGAGATCATAAAGACACTCCTCTCCTAGAGATCTAACCTCCTCGTTCTCCCTAGCCTAGAAATGAGTAACCTACAAGTATAGCACTCATCACCTAATGAACACCAGTATTCTACGAAATGTACGTAACGACAATGTGATCAATTATCGTTAACTTAACAATAGGAAATATCTCTCCTTCTGTCTGCATAAGGTAGAGAGTAAACTTCTGCGTCACAGTTTACAACATACATAATATGTCAACATGCAAAAGACTGGTGTCAAGAATGTATCCAGCTCTGAAAAATAATTGAAATGCTGATGAATAGGTCATGAATCAAAACAAGGTTCACAAAAATGGGCGGCTACTGCTTTTTCTGGCGTTCAAGTACTGGCTAGAGGGAACGGAAGAACAACAAACTAGTTGTGTAAAGGTGTCAAAAAATGCATTTTTTCTTTAATAGAACTTTTCTTTCTAATTCTTACATTCTTTGTTTGCTTTCATCATTGCTTGTTCGTTCTATTGTTTCACTGCAATAGATTTATTTGAAAACTTTTTTCCATGATTATTGCTTTCATGTTCAAAATCTTCTTCACAAAAAAGCTTTAAGATTTTAATTACAAATCATTTAGTGAGAGAAGAAGATGTTGACAGGATTTTCTGTAAGTGAATATTTCAAAATTATTTATGGTTATTAAATGAACAACCTTTACCCTGTGACATCTCTTTTGGCCAAATACATAATACAGGTGAGTCATCTCATGCGCAAAAAACATCATCGTATTTCCTCTATTAGATGATTTAATGTTCCTTTCGTCATTTTGCTTCGCACAGTACTTTCTTGACGATTTCACTCCTTTTTTAATGTCCAGAAGATTGTGCTGAAAGTGAATCGAAGCTCTAATGATATTTTGCATTATGGTTGAAGAAAAATCTAATTTTTCTAATACAATTAAAAACGAAATGTTAATGTTGACTGAATAGAGGTGTATATTATGACAAACTGAATCCAGCATGGACCCTGCAATCGCGGTCGACAGCCTGCTGTGAGAATTGCAATCCACTTACTGTTTGCTAATTACTGTTAATGACCTCCTGAATCTACAACAGTGCTTTGAATATTGGAAATACACTAAGTTACAGCGACCTACAGGCTGCGACGAAATTGGAAAATTAAAAGAACACTTTCTGTTGGAATCTGTGCTTCTGAGGCGAAAACAGTAAAGAAATTATTTATGGCTAATATAATAAGGGTTACGTTGATGTATTTAAAAAAACAACTCAATTTGTACTTTAGAAATTGATATTCAACACTAGACATAGTGCATGTACACTGAATGCAACCCAGCGAAACATCTCATGTACGTCATTTTTGTGTATTCAAATGAAAAATCTTGTAAGAACAAGCCTTACTAGTTTCTATTTATAGCAAAGAAATGTTAATTGAAACATCAGAGATACAATCTCAATTCACTTTCAACGTAAATTAAACTTCAACGATTTCAAAAAGCATTTAAATGTTACATTGTCAGCAGTAAAAAGAATTACATTTCTCATTTAATGCTGTTAATTAAAATAGAGATACTCATCCTTTGTTAATTTATTTTCTTTATGGTCTATTTATAGTAACACTGTTTGTGTTAGTTTTGTTTTAGATATCAACTCTTGTTTTGTAAAACTTTGTAAATTATTATTTCCGTATAATTTTATCTTTTTATAATTTTTCTTATTTTTTAATATGCCTCTTTATTTTTGTATAATTTTTACTTTCTTTTAAAGAAGTTCTGACAAACTCGATTTCGAGTTTCAAAGGAAACTCTTTTGTCATTGATACCAAAAAAGGGTGTGTTTTGTATCTCAAAATATCCGTCTTTCTAACTCTGTCCCTCTGTCGTTTGTCTGTTCGTCCGTCTGCCCGTCTGTCCAGCTACCTCTCTAGAATACATCGATCTGTCTGAACGCACGAAAGCTCGATTTTAGTTGCTGGCAGTTTTAATTTGTACATAGTTTAACGTGTGCTTTCTCGTTTTTTTTCATGGTTTGTTCAACATTGTTTTCTGGCAATACCTTATTTATTATTGAAAGCAAATTTTACGAATATCCTCCGATTTTATATCTCGCAGAATTTTTACTTCATCTAATAATAAAAACATTTCACCAAAAGTAATTTCGTTTCATAATTTTTAGTGTTTAAATACAAGGTTTGTAATGAATTTGGTGATTATAGTCGTCGTGGGTGGTGCGGCTCGTGGCACGTCGATGTGCTGGCTACGGAGGCAAGGGGATGAAACCGGCGCGCGTGCGTCGTGACGTGAGGCAAGCGGTCGTGGTGACCAGTAAAAGTTTCCTTCTAGTAAGGGTCGATAATAATATCCATTGTAAAATTTGTAAATAGGGATTTCAGATGTCGGTGCACATTGTGAATAAATATTCAATATTTTACAACCGTTCACGTCTGTGTATTTTTGTCACGGCCCCGGCCATGACGCCACAAGAGGTAAGCTCAGGCACCTACAGCCCGCAAAAACATAGGGGTGGCTATTTTGGATGCTGCCCCATGTCCCAGTTGTCAGTTGGTTCGCCGATCCCTTTCCCGGAAGTCAGGGGCGCAAGGTCACCTCCCAGCTTACAGAAGAACAGACAGGCATCAGATCCCCATTGCCCTGAGAGCCGATACTCCATAGTGCCTTTACCCGTCCCCCATCGTACCGTAGCTGTTCTCTCAGTCCAAGTAGGGTTGGCCTTCGGGGAGTGTAAAGTAAAGGGTGAAATGGATAGGGAATATTTTGAAAACGGAATCGGGAAAACAACCAAGGGACAAATAAGGTAATATTTTGGAAAAAGGAAATAGAGCAAACAGAGTAAAAAGTGATGGAGAATGAAAGATGGATAAATTCTAGATGACTGTTATGTGTCGGCTGAATATAAAACTACTCCACGTTGCAACCTGCTACCTAAGGAGCAGATCTAGGGACTATCGGTGCCTCTACAATACTTTGCGCAAAATGTGGGCTGTTCCAAATAACGCAATTTCTTTCACTTCCCTAACTTTTTGAATTACCTGTGAGTCTGGACAAGTTCTTACATAGATTTTGCGGAACAAATCCCACAGCTCCGACAACTATCGGGACGACCTGTGCTTTTACGCCCCACATTCGGCTGATCTCGATTTCCAAACGTCTCACTCTTCTGTAATACTCCCAATGTAATTTTTTACAGTGGATTATCAGTCCTTCAAAATGTTCATCAGCCATTAATGACAGCATTTGTGGTTCTAAAAAACCCTTTCTTTCAATTTAGCCATCACTTACTTTGAGAAATTTTGGTTTAAGTTCAAGAACCCATAGGAACGATTATTCATAGCCTTAAAGAAATGTTTCAGTTCCTCTTAATTTAATATGCAATCAGACATATTTTTCAGGACTCGCTAAAAGGACACGTGACACACTTTTTCGATCAGAGATACGAGATTCCTTAAATATTTGTCAAACGAAAATGACAATCATTTAGATGATTCTTCGGTTCCCTACAAATCATAGAAATTGCCAATGGTATATGATGTGTACCATTTTTCTATCAAGATAACAGTCTTAACACACAAAACATATATTTCGGCCCAACACTTTTCAGAATCACCAACTTGGCAGCCGAAGTGAAGTTGCCCTTTTTCGCAAAGTCACGTTAAGTTTTGCCTCTGGGTCATTCATGTCAACTCTCCACAAATGCAGAAGAAATTACACTGTTCTAAAAAAAATATTTTTTTTTCTATTTCCGGAGAAAAAAGTTGTGATTCTTATAGTAATTTCAAAGGTGAATCCAAATCTGTTTTTAGTTTTTCTCTGTCAGGGATAGTTTAACCGGAATTCTAATTTGTATGTTTCGGTACTCTATAAATGTAAACTTATTTTGCGGAATTCAACAAATAGCAATAAAATAATTTACAGTGATCATGATGATTGATTTCAGTTACATACTCTAACTCTATCATATCAGAAAAGCCGTGAAAGGTGCTGTCAGAGGAAATATTCACAAAAGAATTCACTTTGTAACATGTATTTTAAAGGAAGGCATACAGAAAAAGAGAAAATGATACAAATGTGGCAACAACAATTTACATTTCTTATTTTTTCTTTTGTAGCGAGGGTCTTCCATCGTAGATATTTCTTTAGGGAATCTCTCTTCGTGTTGGTCCGATTCATGGGTGCAAATCTCTGGGAAGAAGTCAATATGAGAATCCATGAAATGTACTATTAAATACATTTTGCAGCCAAGTTCTTGATAAGCTTTGATCATCTGATTCACTATTTCCTCGTAATTTTGAGCTCTTTTTCTTCCAAGGACGTTTTCTGAAACATTCTTGAAACATTGCCATATTCGCGCTTCTGCTTCAGTGAGGCATGTTTCAAAATTTGTATCTATCTGAAGTCCTCTCAACTGAGGGCCTACAAATACACCTTATTTCATCTTTGCTGCTGAACTACGAGGAAATTTGTCAGCAAGATACGTAAACACTTCGCCAGTTGGATACATCGCCTTTACAAATTGTTTAATTAAACTGAATTTGATATGAAGAGGTGGTAGAAGGATATCTTCACGAGCTACCAGACTTTGACGTTGGACATTTTTTTCACCTACTTTCCAATTTCGTTCCGGCCTTTTCTTTCTTATGTAGTGGGAATTTCCATCGCGAGCTATCCTACTCGCAAAGAAAACAAGCATATTTTGTGTAGCCTTGTTGCATGCCTAATAACAATGCAGTTACTTTGAAATCGCTACATACCTTCCATTTATACTCACTGTATATAATTAATTTGAAAATAGTTTCTAAAATGGGACCGGAAGACTTTAGAGTGTGGCACTGGCCTTTGCGCATAAGGTAGGTCCGAGTAAGCAATGTGTTTCTTTGACTTCTTGTTTTTAAAACCTCGAAATTTTGTGACACAGAAATAACAGTCTGATATATCGTCTTTTGGTTCTCGCCATACCATAGGTATAGCAAATAACAAGGTATTTTCTTTTCCTTTCTACTAATTAATTAATTTACAAGAAAAAGATGCGCAACATACTATTCCTGTTTCTTACAAATGTGGATTCTCCGCAGATATAGCAAATGTTGTAGAGAGTATCACGACAGGAGCGCCGACGAGACATTTTCTAGAAAAAAAATAAAAATTTTATCATAATAATCTTTAATTCATGCTGTACAAAGACATTCTTATTTACTTCTTTCCTTCTTATCAACTTACTTGTCATTTTCTGTACCAACCACGAAAAACGAAAAAAATCACTTTAAACGTTCTCACACTTCAGGCTTCCTGACAGTGACAGTGAGGTTAGGGTTGAGGTAGGCAGTGCTTATGAAAGTATACAATCGAGAGAGGCGTACCAACATTTGAATACTCAAACATTTGACACAAATACAGGAGTCTATGTTGCCAAGTGTTATTTGCAAACTTCCCGTCAATTTACGGAAAATAATGCCTTTTTCATGATATAAAAGTTAAAATTACTGAAAAACTATCTCTGAACGCGACATTTTGATTTCAAATATGGACTTACCATTGCAAACTCATAATGAATCACACACTTTTATCTCAGAAATAGAACCCTTGTAGAACAGTGTTATCTACGTGATTTACAGATTTTCTTATCATGATGCAACTGCAAGACACAGCTTACAGAGGACCCTCCTAAACAATATATCACTAGAGATATTCATGCAAAGAAGCTCAGAAACACCTCAGTACTGACACATCCCACTGCCAGATTAACTGGTCTGAGTATGTCAAATATGAATGAACCTCCACAGTATTGACTGTTGGGTTTCAGCATGATATAACATATAATGTCCTTAAATACAGCTTGAATAAAATAGCTACCTTTAAAGTAAAGGTCCCTAATACAGGTCAAAGAAAATGCTAAAATAAGATATTAAAAAGAAGCAGTCACAAAAAAAACTGAGCCTGATAGAAAAATTCTGAATACATATCTGAATTCAGTATAAAAAATGCTCTTGATTCACTAATCAAGTTTCTTTTGAAGAAAACCTTGTCGACCAGTGTTATTATACTAGCCGACGCGTTTTCTGGGCGTTTATCCCATCCATGCACCGCCCTGTTCGCTTCATTCCGCCGTCCCATTCCTTCGTCCACGAGGAAACTAATTTTCAAATTAGACCTCAGTTTAAACAAAGCTTAATTGCGCTATTGTAATGACTCAAAATGCAATTAATAGGAAATATCACGGGCTCTCAGACAAGTTCGATTCACTTTCACAAATTTTCTCACAGTTTTCGAAATAGTTGCGAGATGTAGGAAGAGTGCGCACTTAAATTTTACTTCATGGATTGGGAAAGGGGATGGGATATTTTGAAGAGTGTGCATTTAAATTTTACTTCATGGAGTGGGAAGGGAGATGGGGTATTTTTTAGTCCAGCATACCCTTCGTCTTGTTTAAGTGTGTTTCATTTGATCAAGATAAGTATAAAACGGTTTTTGAAGAAAAGCAAGCAATCAAACAAGCAAATATGTTCTTCATATATCAGACGAAGGTCCTTCATTTCATAATTTAGAAGTTACATTTCTATGAAAGACACTACAGTATAATCCCTTGCAGGTCACGTCCATATATCCCTCATTCACGCATTCCTCCCACAAACAAAAACAAATGTAAAACACTGTTTACAAACATTTGTTTAAAGTAATTAAAATAAATATCATTGTTTTTCTGATTTCCATTAACAAGGACAGTAAATGTTTTCAACAAAAACAAATGTTCCAAACAAACAAATATATTATTGTACACATGTTTATGAAGTGCTGTATTTTCGACCAAAGTGGTGGTATGTTATGTCTGTTATAGGTTTGGTGTAAAACGGAAGTACCGACTCAAACTGATACTTTAAGATGATTAAATGAACCGTTCAGTCCCTTTGCAACCTAAATATCAGTTGGAAGTGATGAAATACTCTTTAGTCTACTAAATTATTACTTACTAATTTTAACTGTTACCAGTGAGTTATAGAGCTTCTCAGAATTGTGAATTATTAATAATTAATTGACATTAGAAACCCAAGAATTGAAGGTTTTTCAATACTGACATTTCGTGCTGTATTTTGTATGCCATTTTCTATACAAAAAGTATAAAACACTTGCTGAAATATCTATTTAGTCTTAGTGAAATTAAATATTATTTAAATATGCATTTACTTCCGTATGAGACTGTTTTTGTTAATATAGTCTTATTCAAGTACGTAGACCGAGATCTGTATTGTTTGTAAATTACGAGTGAATGTCAATATTTTCGGTGCCTTTTTTCAGCCTATTTTGGATACGTTTAGTGTCGAACATGAGATCTCTTCTCGTCAACTAGCATTAAAGTTTTAATTTTCATTGGTCTCATTGTCGCGCACTAATCGTCCTTCACTCTGCTAACATTTGTAGTGTTTATGGATTGCCGTTTGAAATACACTTTTTAAGCTAGTTTATTCCGCATCACTTCTTTTCATTTTTTTCTTTTTTCGTAACCTGTTCATTCTCTCATCCTTCTTATCCCTGTCCCCTTCTTCTAACCTCACTTCCTCTCCTTTTTTTCTCATTTTATTATCTTTCATTTTTCCTTGTTGTTTTTCACTTCTCCTTTTTCTTCCTCTCATCTCCTTCTCACCATTCTTTTTTTTCTTTTATCTCCATTTCTCCTTTATCTTTCGATTGTTTCTTCTCTATTTACATTTTTATCTTTTCTGCTTCTTCCTTCTTTTTCTCTTCTTTCTTCCTCCTCTTCCCCCTCTTGTTCTTCAGTCAAATACTTTCGTATTACATTCGAATTAATGCACGTGCGCTTGCAGGTGCGCTATTGGGCAGGGCGTGGAGGAGGAGCGACGGCGGGGGCGGAGCTCCAGATAACGGCCGCTGGCCTTGGCTTGCCTTGCTCTGCCTTGCCGTCCACGCGGAGCCGCGGCACGTGGCGCGTGGCAAGGCCTCGGCGTGGCGGGCGCGTCCTCCATGGCCTACCCCGCGTTCGGCGGCAGTGGTCCTCTTCGGCGCGAGCGGTCGAGGCCGCGCGGCAACCACTTCTTTTTATCTTCTTCTTCTTACCACCTGCCTTTGTGTGGATTCGCGCCAATACCTACTCCACTTCAATGCGAAATGTTTCGTTGAATGGGACAAGATAATTGTTGGTCTTTTGAAATATACCAGGGTCAACCGTTCGTAAATATGTGCTTGGAAATAGCAATGTAGGGCACTGGAACAGAGTTCGTCTTTATTCCAATACTATTAAATTTAAAATCAGATAATCTGTCACTAGGGATGCAGCTTAGATTAGTTCATAGTAGACACAAAAGCACTCAGATGTTTACATTACTACAGATATTAAAATATTCCCTTTGAATATTTTGAATCCTCTTTGTCTTTTTTCTTCAAAATCTTGGATGAGATGGGCAATGTATGAAATAACGGTACATACAACAATTTGTGAAACGAGTTTGTACATTAAATGAGTGTGATTTTTTAATACTCCATTGTTTCTCAACAATTCACGGTAGTATAGTTTGAAGTAGTTTTGATTTTGTTTGTAAGTCAACAAAGTCACAACAATCCTACTACGAGTTCATACGCACATCGTTCCTAAAGAGAAAAATTATTACAATTTAAGAAACTCACATTTTCATCCGAAAATACGCAATTAAGCTCATCGGCACGTCTTCTTTAATTTTCTCAACACACATCCTTCTCGCATAACGAGCGATTTACAGACATGTTCACTCTTCAAGAGTCATTCCCAGATTCCGATCTAATTCAATTGAGCCTACGGCGAGCGTTCTCGCTAAACCCACTCCGCGTTTTATAAACTGCCCGAGCGAGTTCGCGATCGCATCAGCCGCCGACGAGTCCTTTCTCCTTCTTGTTTTCGTCCGGGGCCGAAAAGGCCTCCTGGACTGCGTTAGGCGGCGGCCGCGGGGCCAACGAAGACGTATGTGGGCGACGCGGCCCATCCGTAACGGCCGTCGGCGCAGCAGAAGCGCGGATGCCAGGGCGGGCGCCCCGCGCCGCGCCGCGCCGCGCCGCGCCGCGCCGCGCCGCGAGCCCCTGCGAATAGGCCGCCTCCGCCGCCCGGCTGTCGCCCCGGAGGCATACCGCAGCCCGCACGTTCGCTCTTGCTACTCTTCTGTCCACGCAGCTCCGCACTGCTGGTCGGCCTGGTTAGTCGATTTCGCTAAGGCTGAAGAGCTGTAGTTACCTCGTGCCTGAAGGGTCGCGGGTTCGAATACCGCCACGGGCATGAATGTTTGCGTTACCGTTACCCTCAAAGTTACCTACAGTGGTCGCTATATAACCTTAGTAATTGAAAAGCGACCTTAGTAATTGATAAGAAGTGGGCTCTGCGGGCTTCGCGATCCTGTCGCCGCCGCTCCCCACTCATTCGTCGTCTCCGTCTCTCCAGTGCGGCCGGCTTTGCTTCTATAATCTGGTTCTCTGCACCCCAAAGCTCCGCTTTCCCTAATCCCTGTCCCCGCTCTCACACCCCCGCCGTGCTCGTCCCCATGGACCCTACGGCTTCGTCCCAACAGCCCCGCCATTCTCGTCTCCACAGCACCGTCGTTTTTGCCCCCCACACCTCCGCCGTACCCGTCCCTACTTTCCAGCCGTCCTCGATTCCACAGAAACATCGTCTCTGTCTCCACAACCCCACCGTCCCTGAAACCACATCTTCACCGTTCTCACTCCCGCTGTTTCCACAGTCCCGCCTTTGGTCGGTCGACCCCCCCACACACATACACATCCTACACACCACCACCTACCAAGCATCCCGATGTTCATCAGCTCATCATCCTTTCTTGTAAAAACATTCAAATACTTGTTATTCCTTGCAGAATTTCTGCAGATTCTGACACCTTACATATTTTCATTCTGCATTTTGTCATTATTGAATACCCCATTGAAATCACTATATAATATTCACAATACGAGATTTCTCCCTGGATATTAGTAAATAACAGTAAAGGCTTTCATTCAGGAAATCATTAAGGAATGAGCCCTCTCTTCTTTTTATATTACTTAAGCCTTCTTCTTCTATCATTCCCGACATCAATCGCATTCCTTCAACGCCACAGAAACTTCTTTCATCGTCCTGATGGCCTTCCATGTTACGCTGTTCCGCTCCCCATTCCGTCTCTACATCAGTCTCTCTGCGTGTCCCTGAAGCTCCGTCCCCGCGTGTCCCCGCCCGGCCGTTCCTCATCCCTCCCCTCCACTCAACTTCATCTCGCTGAATAGGCATCCCTGCATTTCACTAAGCTCTCCCTTTTTTAAGTATTCTTATTTATAAATACTTTCCAGAGTTCGACTCCGTTTTGGTGCAATATTCCTGTACCCACTACCCAAGAGCATTGATTCCGGCACCATTTTATTTTCAACATTCGTGTATTGTCTTATAGTCATTCAGTCCTTTTGTTCTGTCTTTTCCATCACATGGGGCAAATTTTCATTGTTACCTACAAAATGTGAATACTATGAATTCACCTACAAAAGCTCTTAGCCACAATAAAATTGATTATTATGCATTAGCCCGTCAGTATGCCCGTTCCTTGGTAAGCTGTGTGTGTGTGTGTGTGTGTGTGTGTGTGTGTGTGTGTGCGTGTGTGTGTTTGGCCTGAAACATTACCGCAACCTAATTTCACCGCGTCCTAACAACTTTGGATGTATCCATCGATTGTTAAGTTATCCCTATCCCAGTCCTCCCATTGCATAATCTACCTAACCCACATCATTCTTTCCCTCCCTATGTTTCTCTCTCCCTCCCCCTCCCCTCTCTTTCTTTCCCTCCCTCTCCATCTTTTCTTTCCCATTTTCGCCCTCTTCCCCACTCTCTTGTGACCTCCTTTCTCTTTCACCTTTCCTTCTTTCCCCTCTCTATCCTCTCCGTTCTCTCTCGCATCCTCTCCCCTTTCTCATCTTCCCTGTCCCTCTCTCTTCCTCCTTCCGCCTCTCTGTTTGCTGAAACATTTCCAGTACCCCATTCTTTCCGCAGCACCTCCGAGTCCGTAGCCTCCACCCACCGCTGCCACCGTACTCTCTGCTGACGCCAATACGTCTCCACCCGCCCCCCTCGACCCCACCCCAACTCCCTTGCGAGGCTGCGCTTCGCTGCTTACGCGGTCAGCGAAGAAAAGAAGCGCCCCGGCGCCGGAGGCATGTGCGGTCGCCCAAACAACAGCGGCGGCGGCGGCGGCGGCGGCGGCGGTGCGCCCGCCCTCTGCTGCCCCCGGTGGCGCCGGCGTCGGAGGCGGCGCGCGCCCGCCCACCGCAGACAAATGAGGCTCGAGATGCGCAAGATTTCCGCCCCGGACGGCGGCCACCATCGTTTATGCTGTCACGGCGGCGTCCCGCGGCGCGGCCGACCCCCTCCCGGGCTCCCGGCGGCGCGCGCCCCTATCCACTCGCGGAGCGGAGGAGACAGAGCCTCGTGCGGGGGGGCATGGCGATGGACATGTTGGTGGATGTCGCGAATGGGCTAATGGTGGCGAGTGGATTGGTGGCGACTTGGGTAAAACGATGGCGGGTGGGGTGGAGACGGCTGAGCAATTGCTGCTAATGACGATGACGGCTGCTGTGGTGGTGATTCGTCGGGATAGCTCGGTTGGTGACGCCCGGGAGTGATGATTTCGCTTGTAATTACTGTAGGTTAATTGTATTGGAAATGTTAGAGCTGGTTAGGGACAATGATTGGGCTGGATAGGGGTAATAAAAATGAGATAATGATGGTAGCTAAACCATGAGATTCTCATTAAAGGGAGAACCAGTGAACGCTGTGATAGCAACTGCAACAATAATGAAATGACGTCGGTAGTAAATGTTCGTAAGATCGTATTGCCCAACTGGAGGAGAATTCTTGCGGCCGCCTGCTCTCATTGGCAGTTTTCCGTGATCCGATAAATTTCAGGTCAATGCCAGAGCAGTACCCTAACAGACTATGGTCCGCACGCTATCTTTTCTCCCTCATCCTTGCCTTACGGACATCATCTTCCCTTCCATCAACTCCTTCGTCCATCATCTTCTTTCCTTATAGACAGACACACACACACACACACCCATACACACGCACACCTTAACACACATGGCTAGAGTCTAGAGCTTGTCCCACCTGAGGCAGTGGTCCTCTGGCGTAGGAATCTGAAGGGAGGGAATACCCGTATTCCGAAGTGTTTATCGATGTCGGATCTCACTATCTAGCGGGCGAATAGCACCGTTGACTCACACTGCATAGCACGCACTACACTAATGGAACTAATGTGCACTGCTGTTGACGCGCCCGGAAATAAAACGATAACAATTCCGCCAAATAGTAGAAATCAGGAAAAGTAATATATCCAAATTATGAAAAAAGCTAAGGATATCGAATAATGCTGGCCTAAAGATAAAAATGCCGAAGATCGATATTAACTTCAGTATAGATTACAATAGAACAAAAACCCAACGGAGTGATGACAATAAGGGGACTAAACAAATTACTTTAGAATGGAAATTAACCGATCCCGGGGTGAATAAAATGCTGTAGAGCCATATTGTCAATTTTAATTCGCTTTTGAGAAAACGTTAATTAGGAATACTCACATTTTTCCACGACGATTATGAGTGTTGAAAAGAAAAGAGTTGAGGTATGACGGTGATATGCTCGACTTCGATCGAGTGAATGGTAATGAAGGAATTTGTGATGCGACGTTATTTACGTCTAAATTTCCCTCGCGCATCCAATTATTCAGCAAACAATTAGCGCCGAACGACACCTCTCCCATCCGGGCACTTCCACCCTCGCGACGGAGATTAAAAAGTCAAATGGCTGCCGTGTAAAAAGAAAATAGGCGGCAATTGCTAACGGCTCCCCATTTGTCTCCGGAAATGACGCTGTCTACCCCCAGAGCGTCACCATTGTCGCTCTCTCTGTGTGTGTCTCTCTCCTTCTCTTCTAGTGAACACCCGCTTCCTTCTCTTCTTATGCCATCCACGATTTCAGATAACGCCAAGCATCGCATTCTTCTCCGCCTCTTTGATGATTTATATCTCGCCTACACGGGTAATTAGAGCATATTTCTTTCACCATGTTTCTTGCCAGTGGACAGGATCGAACGTTTTGCCCCTTAGCACTAGTAATGTTTTCTCAGACAATCCGGTTCTTGTGTCATAAACATCAAAACTTTCGTCGTAAACACGATAATTGAGATATTTTCCTTCGCGTTCGCAATAAAATAATCTTCTCCGGTGAGCATTCAGTTCTCCTGGACTGAGCTGAAAGTCGTGACTTCGCAATGAATGCTGCTACTTGACGAAAGCTGCTTTGAGAAGCTCGACATTCGGATAAAGAAGTAGTAAACAAGAGTATCTTAACATCCCAGCCGGGCCATTTAGGAACGACTTCACAATGTCAAGGAGCCTTTAAGAAATCGCGAGGTCACTCAGGTCGTCTGAATGTTCTTTAACAAATGGCGAGCCCCGGTTCGTCTCGGTTTCTTTTCAGACACGCTTCAAAGAGCGCTCCTATGGATTGGAGCTTATGAGAGGGAGAAATGAACTGCTCAAGTTTAATGTCTGGGCTGTAAGAAATAAAGATAGCAAACTGGGATGTTAGGGCCTCCTGAAGTAAGCGAAACTTTTCATGAAAGAAAAGTGATAAAACGAGTCTATAAAATTAAGTCACAAAGCTGCAGAAATAATCTCGAGTTTCATTGTTCTTACTGGAGATGAACAAGAGTGACTTCGTAATTTTGCGGAGAAAAGTCAGTAGATAAAATGTTACCATCAAATGTGACATAAAATACTTAATCTCGCAGAGAACTTCAGGTACCTAAAGATTGAGATGATACCGTTCTAGTACCTGTTATTTCCATTCGTTACGATCATTTTGATGACACTCGTAAAAAAAACGTTCAGTGGTATTGTCTTCTGCAGAAATCACGCCTAAATGAACTTGTTAGATTTACTTTGGTAAATCCCCATTTTTTAAATGCTCATTTTACTAGTTTTCAAAATCATTGCTGGTATACATAGAAAAACACCTTATCGAATATTTATAATTATGTAGTATTATTACTACCTTCTTTCGGAACGTTCTGTGATTTCAAAATATGAACAACATGCTTATTTATATTTCAGAAATTTGCTTTAGTTAGGTCGGTGTAGGAAGCGCTGGCAATTGAAACAAGGGAAGGGGTAATAGACGGTGTTTTTGCGAAATGCTTACACACCTGTCAGAGATTATTGAAATTATTCTCGATTTGACTTGGTGAGAGCTGAAAACTTGGAAATCGGTTGGGTTCTAAGATTTTATACACTCTGAAGGACGTTCTATTAAACTCAGTTTTAATATTCAGAAGACGAAATTCTTGTTATACTTTTGTCAGTAGAGACCTAGATTTTGATGTAATTGCATATTTTTTATCTTTCTAATTATCGTTCTCAAAATTGTAATCTTGGCGAATCATAGCCCTACTAACACAATATCGAATTTTTTCTTTACATATTTGGTACTATATTACATATTTTACATATTTTGCTGTTTTCACAATATATTTTCTTATTTAATTAATTTTCTTCAATTTCATTTTATATTTTTTATGAAAAGATGTATTTTTTTAAAAAATCAGCATTTTTTCTACATTACTTGGGGAAACCTACGTGTCCAAAATATCATTGACACCACGTTTTGTGATCTGTAACCGTAATTTACGATAAAAATTTATGACCACCGACGTGTAATACTTCGATGAAGATGCTTTAGTGTATGTTTGCTAGTCGTAGTTCTGGCCAGTTTGTGCGACGGTTTCTATTGCTGATTAGTCTGTCTGCTGAACTACGCTCCTGGATTACAATAGATTGCGCTTTTCCTGCTGACAAGAAAGTTGTTTGATGTAAAGTGAGCAGTTTTTCTGAATTATAATTTCTTACTATGTAAATGGTTTTTAATTAGAGAATCTTAATATTACATATTATATCCGATTTTACGTATTTATTACATATTCTTACTGTTTTCATTTCATATTTATGCACATATTTTGACTTTTAATTCTACATATTTTTCCAGTCTCTATTTATAAACTGCTCGGGTGGCTCATAGACAGTACGCTAGCTTTCTGTGAGGCGGTCCCAGGGTTTATTCCCAGCCGGGGCAAAAATGAAGGTGTAGCTTTCGGAAAAAATATTTTCTCAATTTCTCCAGCTGTTTGCCGAAAGAAAGCTCTAGCCACTTCAAATAAGGTCATGGGAATACATCATGCTCGGCATATGTCTCCGTTATGCCGAGGCGTGGATAAGAAATAAAAACCGAGTCCACGCCTAGGGATATCGCTGGCTGGAGAAGTCGGATTATTCGAACTCCAAATGCTATATGTCTATATAGACGTATAAATGCCATATATAGACTCCAAATGCCATATATAGCTTTTTTTTCTCAAAAGTGATCATATGTTCTTGGGAAGGGACGGTCTTTTTTCGCAGTATATCTTATTGTCTTTCTGGAAGAGGCTGATTGAGTAGATCTTTTATACAATTTTTGAGTGTGCCGATTGCTTCTTCTAATGAGTAGACGAATTGAAAAGTCTGGTGGAGGGAGTGGTGTTGGCTATTCATATTCTGTAGGTAACTCAAATGAGTGGATCAAAAATTAGTATTTTAATAGATGGCCGTGAGCATGGAGTGTTAACAGCGAATAGGAATGAATGGACGATAATTTGTGACAGATTCGGCAAGAGGGAACTGGAAATACGGTTGGTTAATATCTTTAGAAATTAGTAAAGTCAATAATATTCGAGGAAATATTGAGGTTGTATGGGTAATGCGTGGGTTCTTCCGGGGGGAGTATTGAAACGTTTTGTTGTATCGGGTATTTTAGTGGTATTTTCCTCTTAGAAGAATATGTTCGCTAACCCCATATAGTATGATTTGCCTTGAAATAACCTAACCCTAATATTGACATGGGTATGGAGTTCAGTTTATCCGGAGTGGGATAGCGAAAGAAATGTTAGGCTGATTGTAAATTGCAAAATTGGTAATGATCATTGGATCGATTAGAGGTTAGATATCCAAATGTCCACTCGCAACTGATCACTAGAATCAAGATCCTATTTATTACAAAAAATATAATTGAGATTCTGAATGGTTTTCATCTATAAAGATTCAAATTATCTTATATTTCTAAAAATGTATTATTATATTTATATTTCTAAAAATTGAAAATTATAATATTCAAAAAATAATATGATAATTGATGTGGTCGGACCAGATCAGATCGCTTCGAATAACAACCCCTAAATACTTTAAGCTAAGGACCTCAGGAACCTGTTTATCTGTAACGGTGTATTTCAGTGACTTTTTCTCACATTTCCAACAGAAGGATCACGTTGCATTTCTTTGTATAATTTTATTTGGTTTTTTCGCCCATTCCATACTTTTATCGGGATCCTTTTGCAAAATCTGTTGATCTCGAGGCTCTTGTTTCTTCGGTATAGTATGTAGTCATTGGGGAAGAGCTTTCGTTGAATCAATATTATTAACGTACGCTAGAAATAGAAGAGGGCCTAGTACTCTTCCTTGCGCAACGCCTGTCACTTGAAAGATATTTATCTATCTTATCTCTTTGAGAGCGAGTACGAAGAAAATATCCTATCCATGTAATTACCCTTGTATCAATACTAAATGCATTAATGTTAAATGCTGGGAGACAATTTGAAAGGAATGATTAAAGGACAAGGATGGTGACACGATTTATAATATCTGGGGGTGGAGGAGAAAATAATGGTGTTATAGGAACTACCTTTTATAATTCATTGGAGAGTTGTGATTGTAGATTAAGTAAGAGGGATGTATATTGCCGGTAAGTTGAGTGCTGGTTGGTTAATAGATTTGTGAAAATGCTTAGAGGGAACCTGGGGATTAAAAGCATCTTAAGCCTAAGTACGTTTTGGAGAACTATTATTCATTAAATCACCTTGCTTTCTTTAAAAAAATGTTTGCATTTTTTTGAGGTAGCAAGGTGTATTTTTTGATTGTTAACATATTTTGAAAAATGGGTATATTTAATCGACAGGTTCCAATTTTGTGGAAAATCGATCATGTAACACATTTTCCCCTGCAATAATATTTTGTGTCGTCAAAATCTTGCCTGCGTTTACATCTGACTATTATTATTGTTTCTGCCTCTTAGTTCCCCCGACATTATTAAATTAAATAATATGTCTTTTTTTGAATATTTGTTCGTAGTATGCTTTGTAATGAACATCCACTCTGCTCGAGAGCAAGTGGGTTAAACTTGGCATTAACTCTTCAGTTATTTGGTAATTTTGTTTTCGAAGTAATTATGAGGCACAACACGTATCATTGCAATACGTGAGTTATTTGTGCGGTCACGTAAAGTGCAGCTCATTTTATCAAGGGAATGAATAAGACTTCAGTAAATATTTACGCTTTCGATATTGACCCTTACTGAAGCTTCCTTGAAAGGGAGATAAAGCTATTTCATAAAGTTGGAGAGCGCTTTTGCTTCTAAGCGATAAACCGTTTATAGAATTCTACGGGGGAGGGAGGATTTAAGACAGATTCGATTGGCGGGTCAGGTTGACTTTCTTCTTCAAAAACTCTGTTTCTCGCAAGTACAACGTTGTGCGGTTTTTCTTATGAAGAATAATAAATAACTAAAAATAATGAAAGTTTGCAGAAATTTTTATTTCCAAGACGTTTTGACGAGAATCCCATTTCGCGTACAAATAGTACAAGGTGAAATATTTACGAAAAACGTTTTGCTTTTGTAATTTTGAAAACTCAAATGTCTCAAAAATCGTTAGTTGCAAAAAATGTTTATAACTTTTTGTGAGAAATTTTATTCTCTTCAAGTCAAGAAAGGTTATTCAACATAAAATGTATACAAAGCGGAATATACCCGAAAAACTACTTTTCGTCATTTTTGCCATCTAATATTTTGGAACGTACAACATTCGAATTTTCAACCACTTTATAAAACTTCAATAAAAAGGTCTCAGCAAAAAATTCAGTTCAAGGTTTTCCGCAGATGAAACCTAAGTTAGATGGTTTAGTTACAACGAATTTCGTAATGTTTTTGTACTTGAGCTTGAGCGGGTTCTGAAAATCAGCCCAGACAGGGACTTAACCCCTGGGCCCTACTGTCAAAAGCCTAATTGTCTAGTGACTGTACTATCTGGGCTTCGTGCTCAGAGGAAAGTGACCATAATCGAACTAAGTTTGAAAAACTGCGAGTGGAAGTGCGAGCCTAGGGACCAAAAAAATGTTTCCCCAGGTGAGACTCAAACACTCGAGGTTTTCACATTGGACTACAATGTTACATTCATACAAATAGGGTAGGATATGTTACTGCTATTACGAGAACTGTTTCTACATACCAAAACGTAATCGATGATTCTTGCTCGAAACCTATCACGCGAACAGACTTGAGCGCGAAGAATGAAGTTATTACGTATATAATGTAATATGCATCAATGATCCGTGAATGAAAAAAATATTAACAAAAGGAATAAGAACAGATAGAATGAATATTACATAGTATTAAGAAAAAACTGTTCAAGTTAAGTATGCCAAGTGTTAACACGTTAACTGTAAAATTCGATTACGCAAAAATTAAGTTATTTTAGTTAGTTATAAAGAACGCCCTCCCTAGAGCTCCTAATGAAATTAAAGTCCGCCTCCCAAGAGGACCTGAAAGAGAAATAGAAAAAAGAAAAAAGACTTGAGGGCTAGAACCTTTTCCGCGTTAACAACCCGAAATAGATCATTCTTGCTTGGATACTATCAATGATTGATTGATTGTTCATGATTCCCGGCGCGTCAACTACAGAGGTCATTAGTCCCATATGTGTAGTGCGTGTTTTTGGTTGATTTGTTGTTGTTTTTTTCGGGAAGTAGCTGTAATCTTTTCCCCACTGGATGGTGAGATCCAACGCCCACCAACCGTCGACTAGCAGGGTTCTCCCATTAACCACATATCTCCCACCAGCCTGGCACCGCCCCAGCCGGGAAAAGGTCTAAACTCCCGACTGGACTCCCAGCATGTGTGGTAGTGTAGTCCATGTTAATGTAAGTGTGTGTGTATGTGAGGATAGGACAAGGAAGAGAACAGAAAGATCGCGCCCGGATCGTTTGTTAAAGTACTGCTCCGGCATTCGCCTGGTGTTAATATTGTTAATTGTAATAATAATAATAATAATAATAATAATGCCTTTATTAATATGGCGAGGCTCGGGACATCAGGCCCGCTCTTCCGCCTAGTGTTGATCGGAGAAACCACGGAAAACTCAGCACACCAATCACAGCGGCCAGCAGCTAGAATTCTCTTCCAGACAGCGAATGAATTTGACCTAATTGTAAAAGCTAGTGTCAAAATCCGGCCGCCTTCGGCACTCGCACCTCCGATCTCCCGGTCTGAAGAACTGAAGAGACATTAATTCAGCCATCTCTCCCGGTGGAACCAATCAAGTAACAGGCTCTTGAGCCGGGGAAGTAACTGATGCCTAATCTCTATCTTCTGAGGCATCCGTGCACAAGATATTAGTTTCCTGGATCAAAGTAAATTCGCCATATCGAAATATATTTCCCTAAAATTTTCAATTGTTTTCCCCAGATCGTTTAGGTAATCTGCAGAGAATTCTCATCGAAACGTTTTCATAGGACACTTTGTGTGAATTTCTCAATCAATTAAACAGCGAATATTTTTAGAATGCTTTCCTGTGTTAATTTGAAATGTTTATTAATATTCCCCCCCCCTCGGTTAAGTTGGAACTCACTACCCGGGATTTCTTAGTTACTGTCTTATAAAATCCATGCGCTACAAAATTGCGCCACTGAGGTCACCCGTGCTTGCTAACTACTTAAGAGTTTTTCTTCAATAAAAAGCGGAGCTATCCGGGCCGCTGAGCTAAACCGACTGAGCTATCCGGGCTCTAGCCGTGTTCTGAAGAAGAGATCCTCGAATAGTGTTGTAATGCTTTCCTGTGCTAAATTAATATTGATGTAGATTTCAAAACGATTCCCCAGGTGAGGCTCGAACTCACAACCCTGGCATATCTCAGTTACGGCCGTATTCTCAATCATGGATTACTTCAAAAATAATCTGTGAATCGAGGAATTCGCGGATTAGGTTAACACTCGGATAACTCTCTATTCTTATTCACAAACCGCGGTCATCAGAGAATTGGCGGATTCCAGGGTTACCCTTGGCCAGGATGTTACAGTAAATATGATTGGCTGTGGAGTATCTCGACGTCATGGTTCTGTTTGTAAACATTAGTAATAGCGCCACTTCAAACGCGATCTCCAATGTCCACTTCACGTACTGAGTAATGTGTCCAGGGCCAACCAATCTAACATTTCTATTTAAGAAATTGATATTTTCACAATTGTCATTGACAAATACGCGAATACTGTTGTAAGCAAAGTTACAAAAGCAAAAAAGAAGCATCACATAACCTGCAAACGAATTTCAACGCAGTAAGTATTTTTCAGCAGTTTAAGAACAACTATAAAGGCGTGAAAAGAATGGTTTAAAAGGCAGGCGTGATAATAAAGTTCCCATTTACAATGATAGAAGCAGTTACAACGCTGTGTACTTAATTGGATGGGAAAATTACTGCATTCATCCGCCCGAAGAACGTACTGCATGTGACTATGATTTGGGATATGAAAAGGCAGTTAATATGACCCAAAGTAAGTGTTTTTGGTTTTATTTACCTTACAAGTTGTGTATTTAATTTTCAAAACAACAGTATTGGCTCTCCACCACGAGTTTTACAAATATTTTTCATTGATACTTTGTGTTCTGGTGAAGGGCTACATGTAAAAGTTATTTCAGTAGTTTTTAGTGCAACTAATAAAATAATTCCATCTCATTGGTAGTCAAGACTATTTTCAAAGGAATCGTGCCACCCTAAACCGTGGTTTTACCAAACAAAATCAAATCTGATGTCATGGAAAATTCAAATGCAAGTAATACTTGCACAATTTTTTAAAATGAAATGTATATAATAAAACGTTATGATAAACCATGTCTTTTAATAAAACAAAAACAAATTCAGCATAATTGTCATAAAATTCAAAGATTGGAAATAATCCTGCCCAGATGTCAAAGTTATTTTGTCTTCTTCAGAAGATACAAATTAAAAATTTATTTTTGTTTTGGTGTGACATACTGGAATAAATGTGAAATAGTATATAAAACATTCTTTGGTTTTCACATAGATTCCAAAACTATTATTTGCACATTTTCATGAACTCTTATTGTTAAATGTACTAATTCATATTTATGTTTTGTGCTTCTCTGAATCCATAGTAATATATACTTGTATAATGAAAAACACCCTTCTATTTCTCGAAGCTGAAGCAGATTATTATTACTTCGCTACTGAAAATGCAATGTAGGCTAAATATAAAAAATATTGAAATTAAAATTCATTTACATTTTATAATATCATTGAATTTAAAGAATGATTGATTAAATGTCAACAATCAATATTGATTATATATCTGCCTTATGATATCTGATACCAGTACTTCTATAAATAGATTGTGCATATTGTTAATGTGCATAGTCTAAATTAGATTGGGATTCCAGTATCAATAATTCTTTTACAATATTATTTATGTTTGTACTGATTGCAGGGTTGGATTTCTGAACTTAGGATTGTAAAAAATTTAAGATCTGTTGCATAAGGGAAGTAATTAAAACAAAATTGTTTTGGGTTTTCAATTTGTTTATTTCTAGTAATTTTACTATCAATTTTTTTAACAAACAAACCATCTTTTAAAGCATTTGTAGAGTGCAGAATTTGTTTTTTCATTAATTCTTTTGTTTTTAATCTATTTCTACACTCTCAATTGTACATGAATTGAAACACTGTTTCCTTCAGGAAACACATGTTTCCTGAAGATCATCTTTGGTAATCTTTACTATAAAGTTGATGGATTTGTGACATATCGTTGACATTGTAGATAAATGAAACACGTTTCTTTATTACCAGCAAACTTTTGTTGGCAGTGATGAAACCAGTTATTTTACAATTTCTACAATCATATTCATGTTAATAACATTCATAAGTTTTTATTGATTGTCTTTCTTCATTGCATAAAGAAAGGTTCCATTCATTATAGACAAGCAGGTGATAATAAAATATATTTCATACAAAGTTGAAGTTTGTACATAAAGTAAGTAAGTTACTTACTTATAATTCACAAAATTAAAACTTATATCCAATATAGGCCAAAAAGTACCTGATGATGGAGACAAATGATCTCTGAAATGTTGTAAAAACTCCAACTTTGTTTTATGTACAAACTTCAACCTTGTATGAAATATATTGTATCATCCCCTGATTGTCTATAATGAATAGCACCTTTCTGTATGCAATAATATTCATATTTAGAGAAAGCTACTCATAAAGATATCCTTCAAAATGAATATTTTATTTCCAAATAGGAAATGTCAGAGATAGGTAACCCGTACCAGCAGCTGCGAGAGGGACCAGAAATTATGAGAATGGTATCTACTTCCCAGGAATGCAAACATTATCTCAAGGATTCCACATTCTTAAAGCATCAAGAAGAATTTGAGTTTATGAAGGAACATGAGTTGAGGATGCAATGTTTATCTACCTAAAATTTGAATATTATCAAGATATGAAGAACGAACAATTCATTCTTTAAAAAAATTAAATTTTGTTTATATGTTAAATTAGTGATGGAATCAAATATGGACTACATCCTTTATTTGCTTGTTTTTAGCAATTTGAGTTTTTATATTTGTTCTCCAAATGGTTAGCAAAGGAATAAAATATTCATTACATTGAAATCATTCAGCATATTTTGCTATGTCTCTTCTTTTTTATTTTTGTTTATTGTGTTTATAACTTAGGGTTCAGTAATATTCCTGTATTTGGGCATTAAATTTGTCAAAAGTTTCATTTATTTACCAGAAGAGTTTCTGTTTCAATATTGTACATTAATGAAATAAATAAAATATTTGTTAATTCTATTGTTTTTATTTATTTACTTCAAATGAAAAAAATTATTATTCAATTTAACCATGGATCTACTTAGTAGCATTTTTGTCTAATTGTTATTGAATTTTTTATTTTAAACCCTTGTAATCCATTTCAATTTATTTGAATTTATGGTTTATTCAAATATTTAGTTTGAAATTCCTTGACCATTTATTTGCCGGATTATGTTAACAATATCTACATTGTTTTTGGATGTTGCAAGTATATATTTCTGATAATCTCCTATAGTAGATGTAAAAATTAAAAAGACATTCTAATAGATGAAAGTAAGATAAACTGTGACTATACCTTTAATTGAAAGCAAAAGCTAATAATGCGATTTTATTAAAAATAACCTGCACTGATAGAATAAACCTGCACTGATAGATAGAAATTATATAATATTAAACACGATAATTGCTGAACTCATTACTAGAAACAATATTATTATTCAAAATTATTCAGCATGTAACAGACTACTCAGATGATTTTTATTACTGATGACGAAAAGGAAGCAAATAGAGGGGTCTCTCTTTATTTCAAACGCATTCCATAAATTCAACAGCAAACAAATCGTACTTGGCGGAGTCGTCTAACAGGTTGTTTAACAGGGTAGCCAATGGCAACCAAGCGCAATTCGCGAATTATACGCCGAAATCGGAGGTATAACCCACGGATCGAAATCGTGAAGCTTTCGGGGTGTATAACCCGCGAATCGCAACTGATCCGGCCTCGTGAATAAGGATTTTTGCCTTGATTCGCGAATTATCTGAACTCGACGATAATTCTCGTATTACACGGTATTGAGAATAGGGGCGTTACTGTCTCATAAGTACCGTGCGCTAACCAATTGCGCCACTGGGGACGCCCATGCTCCCTGACTATTTAACTGCTTTTCTTCAAGAAACGGCGGAGAATTGAAAATGTACGTACGGGCTGAAGAAATATTGGTTGAAAGTTTGCAATGAAGTCAGTCCTTGAATCGTTTCTTAACTTCTCCTTCCTTAAAATTAATCGCCCGAACAGGGACATGAACCCCGTACCCTTAGGTTAAAAGCCTAATGCTCTACCGACTGAGCTATACGGGCTCTTGGCGTGTTCTGAAGAAAGATCCTCGAATATTGTTGTAATGCTTTCCTGTGCTAAATTAATATTGTTGTAGATTTCAAAACGATTCCCCACGTGAGGCTCGAATTCACAACCCCGGCATATCTCAGTTACTGTCTTATAAGTACCGTGCGCTAACCAATTGCGCCACTGGACACGCCCTTCTCCTCGGACTATTTAACAGCTTTTTCAAGAAACAGCGGAGAATTGAAGATGCACGTACAGATAGAAGAAATATTGGTTGAAGGTTTGCAATGTAGTCAGTCATTGAATCGTTTCTTGTCTTCTGCTTCCTTAAAATTTATTGCCCGAACAGGGACTTGAACACCGGGCCCCAAGGTTAAAAGCTTAATGCTCTACCGACTGAGTTATCAGGGCTCTTGCCGTGTACTGAAGAACAGATCCTCGAATATTGTTGTAATGCTTTCCTGTGCTAAATTAATATAGTTGTAGATTTCAAAACGATTCCCCAGGTGAGGCTCGAACTCACAATCCCGGCATATCTCAGTTACTGTCTTATAAGAACCGTGCGCTAACCAATTACGCCACTGGGGACGCCCATGCTCCCTGACTATTTAACTGTTATATTCTTGGCTGCCCGGGATGAGCCGCGTCTCAGTCGGTTTTACTGACGTTTCGGCCATCTTGCTGTGGCCTTCTTCAGAGCTATACTGCTGCCGAGAGGCTAGCGTGTCGCATAGATATAGGACAGGGTGCAGGAGCTGATAGGTCGCAGCGGCGACCAATGGGAGGAGGGCAGGTGGCCCGCGATTGGCGGAGAGGGAAAGGAGCGATACTGGGAGACCTGATAATGTGGGGGAGGGAGGGTGGTTGGAAAGGGAAGAGAATAGAAAAATGAACAGGATAGACATCTGGAAATTGCAACTGCGTGGTCGGAGACGGGAGAAAAGGCCGAAAGAAACCGGGCGAATAAGCAGCCACGTCATTGGTCGACCGCGGGGGGGTGTCTCCGTGGGGCGCGACCGTATTGGCGAGGTTCCGAGGGAATGGCACCGATTCCCTCGGCCCATGGCACCGATTCCCTCGGAACCTTCCTCGCGCACCTCAACAACATCCACCCGCGCATCAAGTTCACCATGGAAACGGAACAGAACGGACAGCTCCCTTTCCTGGATGTCTTAGTAACCAGGCGTCCTGATGGAACTCTCAGCCATTCTGTCTACCGGAAACCCACCCACACCAATCGTTACCTACATGCCGATTCACACCACCACCCTGCCACGAAACGGGGTGTCCTTTCCACCCTTGCTCACCGCGCCTCCCTGATATGTGACCACAATAGCCTAGAGTCGGAAAAAGCATTACTCAGAGAGACCTTCCTGGCCAATGGTTACAGCGGTTCCGCCGTGCATCGTGCGCTATCGAGGTTCGATTCTTCTACATCGAGTGAACGGAACGAGCCCTCCAGTCCACCCCGCAAGACAGCCCGGTTACCCTATATCAAAGGGGTCACGGACAAGATTGGTAGACTGCTGCGCAGGGCTGATATCCGCCCCGTTTTTCATGCGCGCAATAAAATCGGAGGGAGCCTGGTCCAGGTGAAGGACCGCCCGGACCCACTTCAAGACGCCGGCGTATATGAAATCCATGCAGTTGTGGGCTTGTCTACATAGGCCAAACCGGGCGCACGGTAGAAGAGCGGATGCGGAACACATGCGACATGACCGGCTACATAACATCCACAAATCGGCCTTAGCCCAACATGCCGCCGAAACCGGTCACCTCGTCAATTACCACGAGACTCGCATTCTATCTATTGAAGACCGGTGGTGGCCTCGTGTGATCAAAGAGGCTTTGGAAATCTCCAGGAGGCCCGAAAACCTCAACAGAGATGATGGGCTCCGCCTTAGCAACACCTGGAGGCGGGTCGGCGCTCCCCGCCAATACGGTCGCGCCCCACGGAGACACACCCCCGCGGTCGACCAATGACGTGGCTGCTTATTCGCCCGGTTTCTTTCGGCCTTTTCTCCCGTCTCCGACCACGCAGTTGCAATTTCCAGATATCTATCCTGTTCATTTTTCTATCCTCTTCCCTTTCCAACCACCCTCCCTCCCCCCACATTATCAGGTCTCCCAGTATCGCTCCTTTCCCTCTCCGCCAATCGCGGGCCACCTGCCCTCCTCCCATTGGTCGCCGCTGCGACCTATCAGCTCCTGCACCCTGTCCTATATCTATGCGACACGCTAGCCTCTCGGCAGCAGTATAGCTCTGAAGAAGGCCACAGCAAGATGGCCGAAACGTCAGTAAAACCGACTGAGACGCGGCTCATCCCGGACAGCCAAGAATATAATGACTCCGGCCGCGGAAGCCTACGAATCTATTTAACTGTTTTTCTTCAAGAAACGGCGGAGACTTGAAGATGCACGTACAGACTGAAGAAATATTGGTTGAAGGTTTGCAATGAAGTCAGTCCTTGAATCGTTTCTTAACTTCTCCTTCCTTAAAATTTATCGCCCGAACAGGGACTTGAACCCCGGACCTTTAGGTTTAAAGCCTAATGCTCTACCGACTGAGCTACCCGGGCTCTTGCCGTGTTCTGAAGAAAAATCCTCGAATATTGTTGTAATGCTTTCCTGTGCTAAATTAATATAGTTGTGGATTTCAAAACGATTCCCCAGGTGAGGCTCGAACTCACAACCCCGGCATATCTCAGTTACTGTCTTGTAAGTACCGTGCGCTAACCAATTACGCCACTGGGGACACCCAACCCTGACTATTTAACTTTTTTTCGTCAAGAAACGGCGGAGACTTGGAGATGCACGTACAGGCTGAAGAAATATTGGTTGAAGGTTTGCAATGAAGTCAGTCCTTGAATCGTTTCTTAACTTCTCCTTCCTTAGAATTTATCGCCCGAACAGGGACTTGAACCCCGGACCCTTAGGTTAAAAGCCTAATGCTCTACCGACTGAGCTATCCGGGCTTTTGCCGTGTTCTGAAGAAAGATCCTCGAATATTGTTGTAATGCTTTCCTGTGCTAAATTGAAATTGTTGAAGATTTCCATACGTTTCCTCTGAAGTTGGTTCAATTCATTATTTGATTTGTCTAAATAATTGATGAAAGTTCTTTTCTTTTCCCTCAAGGGAGAAATAGTTAAATATATTAATTTTTTTGAAAGTAATTCTTATTATTATAAATAAAATTTTAAATCTCTAAGTAATAATGTAATGTTTTTTAAGTATGAGATACATCCTACAGTAGAGTTTTTGTTTAATAATACATGCCAAACACGGCAATTTCGTTTGTTCTTTGCGAACAAAATGAATGGTACATAAAACAGTAGTCGCTTTTACAAGGAATTTTTTTTTCTATGTGTGTCTTTGCGTATTAGCAAATACGCAATCTGTAACACCTCATTGTTAGTATAATTTTGTTTAATGCTTGGTATTTACGTTGTGGCATATTGTCGATAAGTATTATGCAAATGTTTTAATTCAGTTCTATTATGCAATTATTATAGTAATATTACACATTAATTAATAGTATTTAAAATTATTTAAAAATTAATTTAAAAATATTAACCGCATCGGATTCATTTCAGCTTGTGTCCTCTTGCACATCCTTTCCGTACGAAAGGGTAGATAGAAAGATAGGATCATTCATCAGTGTCCACACCCTGTCAGGGAGTGGGTGCAAACTTGAGACCCGCCGATACATGACGTGTTAGTTCATTCCTGACCATTACTCGCCGTCGATCAAGAGGAGATATTCCTTTCATCCTCTTCGTGCGCCATGGACAGCTTCCGCTTGCGAGCACCTACTGGCGCTATTAGTCGGCACGGACATCGCATGTAAGTAGGAGCTTCAAACACTCAAACATTTGCTCCGTTCTTGCTGTTTATTAGGCCATGTTGTCAGTTTGATACGTACTGAAGCAGGGAAAGGACGATATGAGATGAATAGCACAGTAAATTATGTCGCTTTTCGTGCTGTTCTCATTAGAATGTATTGTCTGTGTGAGGAATAGAGCGAGAAGGAAAGGGCAACTGTGAGATGTGACTTACGACGTGTTCCCTGCAGCCAGGGACCGAAAAGGTATTGAATACCGGTAAAAATACCGGTATTTTTTCATACCGATATAAAATACCTTTATTCTTTTATGCCGGTAAAATACCTTTATAGGACGTCTATACCGGTATGGACGTCCATAAAGGTTATACCGGTATTATACCGGTATTTTCGAAGGAAATAGTGTCGCGTTCGTGACCCCACACGCGCGTTCGCTCCCCAAACGTGGGTTCGCTGCCCCAAAGGCGCGTTCGCCTCCCCACACGCGCGTTCACCCCCCCGCACGCACCTTTGCGTCCCCACATGCGCGTTCGCTCCCACAAACGCGCTTTCGCGGCCCCACACGCGCGTTCGCTCGTCAAACGCGCTTTTGCTCCCCCAAACGCTGGTTCGCTCCCACAAAGGCGCGTTCGCGTCCTCACACGTGCGTTCGCTCCCCCACACGCGCCTCCGCGTCCCCACACGCGCGTTCGCTTTCCAAACGCGCGTTCGCTCTCCAAACGCGCGTTCGCTCCCCAAACGCGCGTTCGCTTCCCAAACGCGCGTTCGCTCCCCCACACGCGCCTTTGCGTCCCAACACGCGTGTTCGCGGCCCCAACGCACGTTCGCTTCCCAAACGCGCGTTCGCTCCCCTAAACGTGCCATCGCGTCCCTACACGCGCGTTCGCGGCCCCACACGCGCGTTCGCTCCCGAAACGCGCGTTCGCGGCCCCAAACGCGCGTTTGCGGCCCCACACGCGCGTTCGCGTGTGCACGCGCGCGTTCGCTCCCCCAAACACGCCTTCGCGTCCCCAGACTATTATAATAAATTTTTCTCAACCAACAACAGAACTCGACCTAGGTAGAATGTCTGGTGACGAAAATACGCCAACGTTGAGACTCGAACCCTAGGACCCCCGGTCAGAAACTCTGCGGAGTCCATAATTGTTCCTGTGAGCCATCTCAGCGTAAAGAGTCAGAATGTTTCCCCTCCGAAACCTGTATGATTATACTGAAATACCGATATTTTCTCATGAAAATACGGGTATTTTCATAAGAAAATACCGGTAAAATACCTCTAGAGGTATTTTACCGGTATAGACGTCGAATAAAGGTAAAATACCTCTAAAAATACCGGTCTTTGACGTCTTATACCGGTATTTTTTAAGGTATTTTGAATAAAGGTATAATAGAGGTAAAGGTATTTCTATACCGGTATAAATACCTTTACCGCTATTATTTCGGTATTCAGTCCCTGCCTGCAGCTTGATGAAGTACGGCCTGACAAAATTAGTTGAGTATGATTCTATCTTATAAATAATCAACATGTAAAAGTAAATCATTACCTAATAATGTTAATATTATTTGGCAATTTGACAGGCGCATATATTACAGTAAAATGAGGAAACTTTGGAATCACTTCAACAATAGTATCTCGCAATTTTCGGTCATAAAATCCGTATTTAAGGTTCTTTTCAGCTATAACTTTGCTCACACGCCAGTAGTAAAGTCTAACAGTGCTATTCTAAAAACTGGTAAAATTAGTTTAGATGGCGAAGAGATACATGCACTTTTTTAGCGATAAACGGGATGTCTCTATGGACTCGTATGTAGTACATAGTTTAGACGGATGTGTCAACTCTTGTCAGATTACAAGGTTTTGTGCTGAAACTTGGTAAATACTTCAGAAGTAAGATTTAGGTGGACAGTACCGGGGATAATTAAGATCTTTTAATTTTGGGGGTGATTTACATGTTTTGTTGTTGTCGTTGTTGCTGGAATTAATGTACCTACATTTATAACTATGATTTGGTTCTAACTTTTATTAAAATTTCTGAAATTTTCAAAATTGATTTAGTTCACATTTATTTTCGAACCTGTCCTACACTGCAATATTAAAACCAGATATAGTTTTCTCAATATACTTTATCCCTTAATGTTAAATATTTATGTGGTGTTATGTACTTCTTTTTTAGAAAACGTGTATAGTTGTTGAGTAATAACACTAAGTGAAGTTTCGATATTCCCTGCTTTCCCACTTGTTTTGATTTGTGATTCACAAACCCATTGGTGGTGAGAACATCTATCAGAATGTCAGACAACAGACTACCAGCATTCGCAGTTGACTACAGTGCAGAGGAAGGTGGGATGTAGGATGGGCAAGGAGGAAATGAACACCGGAAAAGGTTCTAAGAACCTAACCATTGAAGAGCCGTAGAAAAAGAAGTTTATCGAGAGTACGTCTTGTCGAAGAAGGAGAAGAAGAAGAAACACTGTGGTCTTCGCGCGCTCGCCCGCCAGACTAGTCGCGGCTTTCGCACGCCCAGCGCGCGCCAAGTGACGCGGTCCCTCTCCTCTCGCGCCGCTAATTCAGGCACCTGTCGTCGAGCGCGCCACTTGTCGGCTTCCCCGACGCACTGGTTGGAGACGAAGTTCCGCTTACCTATAGATCAAATACATCACATCAATTTTATAGATGGTTTAAACAAAAAAGATGCCACAATTCTAAGATAATATCACAATGTGGCATGGGCGTTTTGGCCCTATTGAAATGAAATGCCGTCGAAGCACAAGAAAGGTGACATCTCTCAGAAATACTCAATTTCCAAGAAAATTATTTTAAACTGTGTAGAGCCGTTAATATTTAACAGCCAGACATTTATTTAATTCCATGTATGGATGTTTCGTAAACCATTTTTATAAAATTTTTACTAAGAAAACCAGAATATGCTGGGACCATAACAAATACATTTTTCATGCCTTAAGTAAAAACATTGAACGGAATATATACTATATTTATATTAAATAGTGTTTACTCGGTGTCTCAAATCTGGAGGAAAATAATAAAAGGTTATTGAGTGTTTAGCTATATAGAAATTCCAGATCCCACAAAAACAAATACGTTCCAGATTCAAAAGGACGACTTTCACGGGCTGAACCTCCAAACATTTCTTGTTACAAATGCACATAATTAATATAACGCAGAAGTACTCAAAAATATTCATTAAGAGAGGGAAATAATTTTAATTAACCCACAAAGCTCTTTGAGAGAAACAAATTCCGAACGTTTTCCAGTGTACTGGCCTAAACAATTTCTTTTATATTGCCTTTTTTTTTTAATCGAGATATTTTCCTTAAGATTTCTGTGAGATTTAAAAATTAAGGCGGGCTTTTTCCTCAATAATTCCGCGACGTCAAAAAGTGAAATGAAGGAACTTCCACAAATCTAATTCTAAAATAATTTGTACTCAATTGTATTTGTTTTTAAATCATCATTTTCAAGCAAAAAATCATCAAAGATTATTATTGAACAATTATTTTCAATGTTAAAAAAACCTTAAATTGTGAAGTTTCAAAATTAAAAGGCTGATTCTGATAAATAAATCATTCAACAGAATGTGCAAAGCTTTTAAAACGTGCAAAAATTAGCGAAGAAAGCATTGGCTTTCTCAGAGTAATAAATAAATTGCTCTCACAAGCTAAACGAAACTTTAGGAACTTATTTATTGTTCTCCAAAGAATAACATTAGTTCAAAATTTTATTTGTCTGAATCACCAAAAAGAATGATAGAACTCCCTGACAGATCGTTAGTGTCAAATTCGGAATGTTTCTGTACGTTTTTAACTCTTCAAAAAATTGTATGCATGACAAATTTTGCAAAAATACGTGAAGAAACGTTAAAACCTTTGAAAAGAGTAAAAATTAAATTTTGAATAATGGGAGAGAAATGTTTCAGAAATGTTATAACATAAATGTTATAAGTTTATAATAAACATATATAAATGTAAGTAAACATAAATAAATGTTATGAGTTTTAATACACTGAAGACTACAAATAGTGTTTTGTATTGTAAAGTTAGCAGGTATGTTATAGATTTTATACACGTGTTAATTCAATAATCGAGTAACGAATGAGCCTATGTGAAGATACAAATTTAAAATGAATCCTAAAGTACATTACATCTTTTCAATGTAATGATGTTCCTGTGAGCTTTTAGGAAGAGAAGGGAAATCATATTTTTCTTTATATCAGTTCCTAAACGTTCTCTAAATTCTGTTTTTTTTTTTTCGTCAATTTTAACATTGTTAATTGTAAAATATTGTTTGTTTTCTAAATTTATTTGATTCTGTACTTTACAGACTAATGTCGTATCAGTTTCAGAACACCTGAAAGTTCTGAATACGAGCAATTGCCAATACACTAGCCTACACAGAATATGAATGGTATTCGATCTGAAAAGTCGCATTTCGTTTTTTTAAGAATTCAAACCCAAAAAATTACATCACCCGCCTTCAAGGCTGACACAGACTCCGGCCACTCTTTTACACTCTTTGACCCATACGTTACCGCAAACCCACCTCCTTTAATTTGCAACTACTCACGTTAACACCTCTGCCACCACATCGCAGTACGACCATCAGCCGCCCTCGACTCTGAATCGATTCGTCCGTGAAGTGAATTCAGGCACACGTTCCGCCAGCTGCTCATGAGCACCCCCCCCCCCGAGCCATTCCACCCGGCTTCACCAATGCAGTTACCACCGCAAGTCATCTTCACAGCCACCGTCACTTCTACCGTTACCGCTACCGCTCCGCCGCCTCCGCCACCACTGGCACCACCCCTCCACCGAGGCCGCCACCGCTTCTTGCAACATCGCCGCCGCTGTTTCCGCCTCCACCGCCACCTCTGCTGACGGCTGGCCGCTCGCACCGCGGCCTCCACCACCTCCAACAGCGTCGTCGTCGGCGCCGCCGCTTCCCATCGGATAAGAACGCAAGGACGTCCGGGTCGGGGGTCGCTCCGCCGCCGCCGCCGCCGGTGCACGTGAGCCCGCGCGCGTGCGCCCGCTTCCTCGGCATCCGGGGTCCACCCGACACGAGACCACAGCGGCGGAGGGTGCGGCGGTAGCTGTGGCAATGGAGGTGGCACTGCTGATGGCGGTGTCGGGGGAGGTATCGGTGACAGTGGCGGTGGCGGTGGGAGGAGGCAGTGGCAGAATAGATGGCGGAGTCGATGACAGTGGTAATAACGACGGAGGTGGCTGCGGCGGTTTTGGAGGAAGCGATGGTGGTGGTGGTGGTGGCAATGGAGGGGGCAGGGACGGATGAGACGGTCGCAGAGTCAGTGGCGATGGCGATGGAGACGGAAGTGGCTGCGGCAATGTTGGAAGAAGCGATGGCAGTGGAGAAGGCGGAAGCAGTGGCGATGGAGGTGGTCGCGGAGTCGATGACAAAAGAGGTGGCTGCGACCGTGTGGAGGAGACAGTGGCAGTGGCAGTGGCAATGACGGTGGCGATGGCGATGGAAGTGGAGGAGGTGGTGGCGGAGACTATGGCGGTGGCGATGGCGATTGAGGTGGCTGCGACGGTGATGGAGGAGACGGTGACAATGGCGGTGACGATGGCAGTAGAGGTGGAAGCGATGGCGGGTCTGTGGGCAGTGGCGATGGCGATCAAATGACTACGGCGTGGAACGAATAGCGTAAGCGGCAGTAGCGGTGGAAACGGCGACGTTTGCCAGTGCCGCTAGTGGCGTCGGTGGAGGAGGCGGGCAACGATCGCCTTCTCCGGAGGCTGCGCCGAGCCGCTCGCCGACTACCCTGGCCGTTTGCGCTGCTCGTCCCGCTCGCATCCGCGTACCGGTGTCGGCAAAGGGCGCGCCATCGACCAAAATAATGCGAATTACAAGACGCGCTCGGCGCCGATGCGCGTCGCGTCGTGTGCGCCCAAGGCCGAGCGATTAGCAAGCGGTGCATGTGGTGTACGAGCGATTACGGCGGATCATGTTGGTGCTGTGGTTAAAAATGGCAAAACAACATCGATGATTTTAAAACATCGATATTTTCGAGCAGAAACTTCGGTATTGTAACGTCGATGTTTTGCTTTCGATGTTTTCTGCAATCGATTGTTTGTTCAGAAACATCGATATTTTCAAAAACAATTTCTCATGACATACATAAAATTTCCAGTATCTAATTTTTTTGTGGATTGCTCGCAATCAACAGTCATTCACAACTGTCACTGTTGTTGATCCCCAGACGGCACTGAACCGTTTGCTATTCTCAACCTTTCTCCAGAATTTATTACCTTCTTTATGTGATAATATATACTATGAACTATATTTTGAAACTTGACTACCTAGAACATTGATTAGAAAATTAAGCTGTCATCAAATCTGTGGTTACGGGGTAAAAGTTCTTAAGTCAAAATCTTAGTTTGGAGAAAACAAGGGTTAAATATTATTGAGCGAACGCTTCTTCCTATTCTCAACGCTACTTCCAAACGCTTTTTTATCGTTAATGAGGCAACATTGGAATTTGGTCGTTTTACAATAATAAACTATTGATACTTAACTTGTAGTTTCAGTACTTAACCCAATTTTGCCAAAAACTGACTCAGAACTTTTACCCCGTGATCACAGAAAATGAATGTAGAATATACATTAAACTAATATTGACGTGTTGTGTGTCACATTAGAATCTGAGTAATTTACTTCGATATGTTTCATCATATTTAAAACATTGATATTTTAAACCTCGATGCTTCGTAGATCTTTTCATCGACAGGTGTTTGTTGATGTATCGATGTTTTGTAAAAAGTTTCCATCACTAGTTGTGGTTGAGCTAATTATCTATAGGAGGCAGTATCAATGGGTTCGAGATGAAATTGGGAAGATGAGGAATTTTTGGTTCCACCAATTTAATAGAATTGCATCATTCACACCTAAGAAATTGAATGTGAAAAACAAATAGACATGCTGAAAGGAAGTTAAAATATATTTTCCCGAGAGTAATTTTGTTCACAAATCAATTCAAGATTGTTATTTGTCTCTATAAAATATCGCTTAAAAATAACAATACATCGTGTTTTATCAAACTGATATTCCCGGCAATATTACAACCCCCTGGCAATATTGTAGATAGCAATGGAATGAGGCGAACGACGACAAGAACGAAATATTTTTCTACTTTATGTTTAAATTTTTATACAATTTACATGTATCTTTAAGAAATGTTTAATCATTTATATATTTGATCATATCCTTTAGTGTTTAGATATTTAAAAGTATGGGCGAAAATGATAAATTTCTATCCAATTGGAAAATTCAGTTCATATCATAAAATTTTTTAACGTCATAAAAAATTATCAGAGTTTGAATTCAGCACACCAGTTTAGAAACTTGTTTAATTTCGTTTCAATGTCAAATGTTAATTTAGCACGCCTCTCGTTCGAAGTTCAAATGGAATAAAATTCGAGTACTTTCTTATGCTTTTGCCCAGTATTAATCACAATTTGTTCAAAAGTTTCAAAGTATTCATTTATTTAAAGATAAAAACTTTCAAAATTTAATAAGTTGTATTAAATTTCAAAAACTTATTTTTATTACTTTTTGGGATCAATGTTGTATATCTATGAGTTCACAACAATTAAACTATTAAGTATTCAGAATCAGAAATGGTTGTTGCAATGCTGATTATTTTAACACTAGATTTGCGCGCTTCCACTGTGAAACTTTTCCTTCCCAAGGTCAAAGTATTTTGCACTTCATTTGTCCCAGCAAAGGTCAACGCATCTTCTTTGCACCTTCTCTCTCGGTTGGAGTAAATGGTATTCTATGACTCGTTCCCAGAAGGCAAAATGAAGGTATTTGTTCACCTCTCACTCACGCGACCTGACTCATAAATACTTATATGTTCGGAATACCAGTTAACAACATCTGTAATTTAAGTAGCAAGAAGAAAAAGCTTTCAATCACCTCGTCCGACTTCTGGTATTATTTCCTCATTCACAGAAATCGTTCTCTTTATTCTGAAAAACACTTATTCTGGAAATATCCTTCAATATTTAATGGATGTATACACTTGTAATTTGAATGATTGCAAGGCGTGATGTGCAAGGTGTATCTTTGAAATTCTATTTGTGAAATATTTGTTTCAATATGAGGAGACGTAAAGGAAATAGTAATTTATACAATTAGTTTTATAATGTTAAGCTTTATTGCATGAGTGCATGTTTTGAAAACGAGCGACGTTAGAAGTGAGTTTTCAAAATTTGTATTAATGCAATCAAGCAACATTATAAACGAGTTGCACTTTTTTGTATGACAGCATTATAAATTTAGAAGAAAATCAAACTACTTTTGCGAAATAAATTTCCTGTGATGTCTCGGGTACTTGACATCCGTGGAAAAAACAGAGGTCGGCTGTTTACCTCTACCCCCCTCTCCTGATTTTCTCGCTGCGATTGGCTGTATGTGTGTTGACCCTATCATTCGTGTCGTAAAATCTAAGATGTCATCATTTGTGCCGTAAAAGCCCGATTGTGCCCAATTGGAAAGAGGTCGAATTTTTGTTGTTGCAAAATCAGGCATTTTTAACTAACATGACACCTGCACCCTTCTCCTAAGTTTCCTTTATGCTATTTAAGGTCCCAATTTAATGAATAGATGTTGTGCGGCTTTTAAGAAAATATTGTTTAAAAATAAAATTGCCTGTTTTTTATCCAAAATTTCGCAAAAATACTCAATTTTATTAAAATGTTTTGTTAGATAGGGTCAAGGACATTTAAGAGGATAGTGCAGGTCTCATGTTGCTTGAAAACCCTGATTTCTCGAAAAATTAAAAAATTCATAAATTTTTGGCGTCTTCCTGCAACTACAATTATGAAGATACAATTTTTCTTAATGAAATGTGATCGTAAAAATCACATCTTCAAATAAGGGCAAGTACTATTTTTCAAAAAACATGCATATTTTTGGCGAAATTTTGTGTCAAAAATAGACAATTTTTATTTTCTTTAAAACATTTTTTCTTAAAAACCGTAAGATAGGGCCCATAAATACCGTAAAGGAAGCTTAGGATAATTATGCAGGTCTCATGTTAGTTGAAATGCCTGATTTTGCCAAAATTGAAAAAAAAATGAAAACTTTTCGGCCTCTTCCTACAACTATAATTGTGAAGATACAATTTTTACTTTGCACTATAATACGTATACACGTATTATAGGGAAAGGCGAATTTTCGGCAGAAAAAAATTCATTGCCGCACCGTGATTACAAAAAAAGTGGGATAAATACAGTTGCTAAATTAAGAAAACTAGTGGTGCTACAGGATAACACAGACTTTCCGTATTATTTTTCTGTTTCCTTGGGTCTGGGCTAGCTATTCGGAATTGCCACATACTCTTGCCAGCTGCCCTTTATCGCCGCCCAAAGCACATTATTTTGACATTTTCTTAATGTTTCGGTTTCGTAATGGTAGAGCGGATATATTAATTTTAGAAAATTAAGAGCAGTAAAATCCTCCTCCTATATAGCAATTTTCTTTGCAAAATTTGGAGCCGTTTTGAAGAAAATGAACGTTTAAGCGATACTAAAAATGCGAAATTTGTAGCTCTTTTTTCACAGAAAATTTTTGAGTTTTTCGAAAAAACTTAATTTGAAACACTTTATCTCGCAAATAAAATTGTGTTTTCAATTGCTGGTAATGTGCATATTACAGATGTGATACATTACATTGTGTAATTTTTGAAAAAACAAAAAAATACCCCAAATTGAACATTACGTCATATTAAATGGTGCAATTGCCACTATCTCTTCGAAAAGTTTTAAGATAAAAATTGGAGCTGTTTATGAGAAAATGGCGTTTGAGCGTTTCTGAATAGGCGGAATTTGAAGCTAGTTTTCAAAGAAAAAGGTTTAGTTCCCGAGAAACTTTTAGATGATGTGAGGGGGATGATGGGCAGAGCAATGTCTGCCGGGTTGCACTAGTTTATTACTGAAGCACTGATGCATTTCCGACTACTCGGACTCATTGCTTGAAGAAAATTTTTCCTTTCATAACTGAAACATTTCTATTACGTTCAAAGTTAGCAAATAAATAATCCAAATGATAAGATCCCAGAAATGTATGTAATCTTAATCCATCTTGTTTCTGAATATCAACTTGACCATTTTTTTAAACGTTCCCCAGGTGAGGCTCGAACGCACAACCCCGGCATGTCTCAGCAACTGTCCTATAAGTACCGTGCGCTAGCCAATGGCGCCACTGGGGACATGTAACTGTCTTTTCACAGTCATTAAGAAGGTGAACGTAAAGACACAATAAATAGAAAATTCCATTATTATGAGAAGAGACAATTAAAATACATTCCATCGGTAGGGTAGTTCGCGGAAGTTTTAATTCTGCTTTAGTCATAGCTATTTGTGTCTTTCTTTTGCAGAATTGAGAGTATGAGGAATAGTAGAATTGTGCATTTAAAAGAAGGAAGATCTCGAAAGATATGACCTGATGAGTTTAGCTCAGAGCCAACATTGGCCTCCTACTCTGCTGCGACTCTTACCAGGAGATCCTGGTGTCCTTGTCTTTCCAGCTCCCCTTTCACACCTTACACTTACACAATCTACACTACCACATATGCCAGGAGAGCGGTCGGGGGCTAAGAGCTTGTCCCCGCTGTGGCGATGCTCGGCTGGGGGAATCCCTCACAAGCCAACGTGCAAGTCGGTGCTGGATCTCAGCATCTAACTGCGGAACCACATCCCGGCATAAAACTACACTAACGAGATTAATTACCATAGCAGTTAACGTGCCCGGAAATATCGATCAATCAAAACACTCTAAGATGTAGTACCTACTTTTGAAAAATCAAGTCCGAAAACACAAATCCGCCTTGTCTCAAAACTCTTTTAAGTTTTAAAATTCAAGGTTTGCAGTACCGTATCCAATCGAATTGGTCTTCTAGAAATCCTACCACCACATAGCCTCTAGAAATATTACAATACGGAGTGGCATTTCATCTATGAATCTCAGACGCTTGTACAATAAAAGCAGTTTTCTAGGATAAGCTCTTTAAATTCAGATCCTTACGCCGACAGCCTAAATTTCTACCGGCTGATATATTCAGGTTCTTATATAATAGTGGAATTCTCCTGTGAAAATTATGTATATCATGTTGAAGTGGAGCAAGTATAAGGAAAGGCAAACAAAGTTTTCAATGATCTTTTCGTATATTTACTGATATACCTGTTCAACATACAAAATGTGTAAAGGATGTCGTTTGTTTCTTGAGCTACTATTGCATTCAATTACTTTAAACCCTTACTCAAAAGTCAGTGTTAACAAGGTCTTCTGTACATTTGTGTCACTACTGCAAAACATTTAGTTTACATTTAGTAGTAGTAGGTTAATTGAACTTTAACAATGATATTATGCCACAATTCTCGATTTAATATTGATGTCATTGTCACTCTTTGAGCAATGAAATCAATAAATTAAATTAGAAATTTTATCCTTCCAAAGGAATAAAATCCTTTTTGTCAGATGCAGAAACAGAATGGTTTTATTATCGTCATAAAACGTTATTTCGCCATGGCATTGGAGAGAAAGGAAACTATTTTATTGCCAGTTATTGCAAAGGTCAATTCTAAAATAAGTGTGTTTGTCTCTTGGTCTGATTCTCTCGCGAATATAGCGGTCATCCAAATTAAAATGAATAAGCCTAGAGCAAATAAAAGGTATTGTATATTAATACAAACAATTATTGTGCAATGGGCAAACTTTAATCTGCCAATGGTAAAGTTTCAATAAAAAATTGTATGATACAACACAAACTACGCGAAACAACTATATTTAAAAATCAGATTTCTATTGACAGTAGAGAAAATTTAAGAAAATGTTGTATCATTTAACAAGTAGAAATGAAAAAGCTTACCCATCGATACCATTGTCTAACTGTATCTCCTTTCTGCTGAATAGTGACCTCCCTATTATCATACACGTTCATTTACAGTGTTTTCTGAATATTGGTTTAGACAAGCCAAAATCGAAATTTAAGGATTAATCACGGTAATACTGATATTAAATAACAATTCACTAAATGAAAATAAGAATGATTATTAATATACCAATTGTTTAAATTCGCCTAAGAGCAATCATAAAATGAATTTACCATTTGCATTGGAATATGTGGCCCGCTCCCTGCATACACCTCTACCATATCTCGCAACCACCCCACGAAACCAAGTTAAATATATGTTATTAGATGGATAAAATAGAAAAACTGTTCTCTTACTATAACACACAAAAGGTAGTATGTCTGGACTCCAAATAAATTGTGTATTAAACAAAAAAATATGTTTCTATGATACAAAAGGAAATGTTTGAAATTATTGTATGTTCCAAATAATTTTTGCTATTACGATAATTATTTTGATTATTATTATGTAACATACAATTTCATTAAACGTAGTTTAGTAATAATAATAATAATAATAATAATAATAACTCATATTATTTACTATTATTGCTGTCGTGAAATTCCTTTGGTATTCTCTACTGAGTGTTCTCATAGATACGCGACTTACTGAGTAGCAACTTCTGTATCTAAAAGAATTTCCAGTAGAATATTATTTTGGTTAATTTTATTTAATATAATTTTTCCAGAACAATACAAATTCGAGTTAAAGAAAAATGAAACACAACCGATGTGAAAACCCTATCGACCCAAATCCTTTAAGATTATATAAGCATAGTTCGTCCACGAAAGAACCTATAAAAAAGTTGTTTTTTTATTTTGTAAATGACTCGGTAAAAAACTGTGCCACCATGTTACAAAAAATATGGCGTCTATTGTCTCCACCTGCTTTAGATCCTCGATAACACCGGAAACCGTTCGGTCCACCGGAGGCGAGAAACGCACGCTTAACATGACTAGGCAATTCGTCAGAATAACACACACTTCCCGGGCCGGCTCCGATGTGAAGCTGGGGAGGGGGGCCGAGTCCGAAAGCTTATCTGTGTAACGCCAACTCAAATATTTGCATACCGGCCGCTTTGTGACGGGCACCGAGTCAAAACATTCCTTTCCGCCGCACAAAAAGCCGAGTGCGGTTCACGTGCGAAGGAGGCGAGGGGAGGGGGTGGTGGGTAGAGCACGTGCTCACGTGCGAGCCCAGGGACGAAGTAGGGCGTGGCGCCGCCCAGCTGGTCACATGCACCGGCCACGCGGTGCACGCCGCCGCCGCCGCCTCCGTGGTCCACGCCCCCGTCGCATACCTCTGGGAGCCAACCACGCTCCGCGCTGCCTTGGTGTGGTTCGAGTACTTTTATTGGCTAGGGGAGGGAAGAAAGGGCGATATTTCGACAGAAAATCTTGTATCTGGGTCTCTGATGGAGAATTCTTGTTCCTGGTATATAGAAAATAACTTCCTCTAATACTATGAGTAGATAGAATCCACACTTTGTGGGTTCTATCTACAAAAATTGGTCTACGTTCTATCTACAAAAATTGGTTTACGGAAAAACGTTCTGCCTGTGTACAACCTAGCGTCAAAATAGTAAGGAGGATTTTTATCAAAATTGATATTACCCGATCGATCCGCCCTTGAATTGTAAATGGATATTTTAATTTCTAGGGGTGCTTTACGTGAATCTCAAACATTTTCAAACTTTTCTCAAAAATGGCTCCAATTTTTTTATTTAATTTTTTTTCAGAGAGTGTGTCTATAAAAATGCCTCACGTCCAATTTTCGTTTCGTTTTCGTGATTTTTCAAACATTGTAAGTTTACAAATAATGCGAGAAGGTTTGTGGTGTTGTACCATTAGGTTTAATTTGTGGGTATTTCCCTTAAGGATAGGAATGTCTAGATATATGCACGCTTACAGTCTGGCAATTCTGTTTTTATTTTAGCTTTCCACTTTCCGACATACGAGTACTTAGAAGTTCTTAAGATCGGCGACTACTGTAATTGAATGAGGGATGGTTTTGTTCTTAAGAAATTTTTAATTTTTACGTCATTTTCGTAAAATCGTCGTCAACATCAAGGTCAGATGTATGAACGTTTTAAGACGGATGTAAACAGTTCAATCTGCATTTGAGGTATTTTCTATCATCGTCAGTTCATTCCATTATTTGAAACATTTCCTTTTTTGCATATATGCTAGTTTAGGGGATTCATCCTAACCTCACAAAAGGACACATCTAGTTTATTCTCTCCAAAAATGGGGGCAAAACGTGTCCAGTTGATATCAAACTGCATGTAAGAGTGATTTGAATTTTGTTTCTCTTGTAAAATTTTCATAAGTAGAATATGTTGATGTTAATAGCAAACGGCACATTAATGCTATATTTTCTTAGTAGTAAAAAATATAATCTACAATTTTAGGTGAATCTCGTTGGGCAAAATAATTTTATTCCAGAACCTTGATATTTGACGTAAGATATGAAGTTAAAATCTATTTCTGGTTCTTTGCAATACATACTTTAATTTAACTTTTTTCAAAACATTGGGGAAAACTAGCACAATTTTCTATTACACTACGTACTGACGTATGATTATTTTTTTCACAGCAAACACATTCAATTCACAAAAACAAGCGTATATGAAATTTTCGTACTAAGAATAAAGTGTGTCAGAAAACAGTATAGCGATTTGGAGAACATTTAATTATAAATAGCATAAAATCAATTATCATCTGCTTCCCTTGTCGTTGCTGCAATAATTTTTTGATGAATTGCAAAAAGAATAACTGTGATACCTGTGATACCATTAAAACTGCAAATCATATTGTATTCTCAGAAGTTTGAGCGGAAGCCCGACCGATTCAAGTGTAAATTGATTTCGTAAGCATTCTTCATTAGATGAGATATTATTTTTTCAATTAAAATACCTCAATCAATGAAGAGTTAGTGGACTGCATCGTCATTCCCTAATTATAAAGAAGCGCTCTTTCTATGCAAGAGGCGGCGGCGTTCGTACATGGCAGGAGCGGACAAACCTGCCCCGACCGCAGCTCACTCCTACATCTCCCTTGACAACATGCCGATCGCCGCTGCCATTAAGGCAATCATTTAACGGTCGCCGCTGTGTCATTGGCCGTTTCAGTGTAAATTAACATCGTAAGTAGTGCTACCTGGTTTGTAGGATATTATTACAGCCGGCTTCTGTTAGTTAACGTAGTAAGGGATACCTTGGTAACATGTTAAACGGATTTCAGTAATTTAGGTGCGGAGATGTTCCTATCGTTACCAGCAAGGTCTGCAACTAGTTCATTATCGCTATGAAGGAAGGGAAAATGTATCTTTGACCACGGTGAGTAAGCTGATAACTGGCGGTGAGTAAGCTGATAAACATTTTACGGGAAAGCAAAATCATTTTCAACACTACGATTCTTTGAACTTATCTCTTAGAATAAATAAAAGGACATGACAACTTTTTTAATATTACTCAGAGATCTAATTTTATTGTTATAACACTCATAATCAAACGGCATATCTTACCTTGTTAGGGTTTATAGACCGGGAGCCAGCAAGAAAATCGACGTATGATAAGCTCAAAGCTAACATTTTTTGAGAAGTTAGCCAGCGTAATGAGGAACAAGGAAACGCAAGTATGGCGGGCTGTAGGTGTCGGCGTTGCGCTGCGCAGTTTTTCAAATATGTCGAAAAAACTAAGTCATTGGGGAATGAGTACACAGCTAATTCTAGTTGTATTTTGTTCGTTTGATAGGCAAAGTGTGAGGAAGTTGTATGCCATACCGAAGCGGCGTCTCGAAGTCTTCGCCATACTGAATTGACCGTGTCATTTTCTATGCCCGCTTGGATTACGAGCTCTAAATTATTTTTGTGGTCTAATGGTAGAAAGTTCTTTTTTATTGCCGATTATGACCACGCCATACCGTTGCGGTGTTTCTAAGTAGCCACTACACTGGTTCAAAGATATCAAATTTGTCACAAGTCTTATCAGCTTGTTCTCCGGCATAATATCTACAACGACGTAAGGAGACAGTTGAAGGAAATATAATTCTAAAGAATATTAATCATCACCTTCATCTTTATTATTTCTTCTTACGAAATAGTAAATCACAGACATTTTAACGATTTAATATTAGTAATTCGTGTGATTTGAAAGTACCTTAATTCCAGATATTTTTGCTACGGTTTCTTCCTCTCTTCAACAGAGCACATTATTCAAAGAAACACATTCGCATATCACTAACGTTCGTACATATTATTTTCAGGTGCATACTAAATGGAGAAACGAACCAAGTACGATATTTTATTTCTCATTAGAACTCCCTTAAGCATCTCTGACGCCAACGATATGACCTCACAATGTGCAAAACCCTAATAAAAACCCCATAAAATCAAGCGTGAGGCAGGGCTCTTATTGTGTCTTGGGGCGCCCAAATAAACTACCTGCAAAAAGAGGAGCACGCCCCGTTGGGGGCCCACCTCGCACCTGGGCGCCCGCCACCGACGCCCAACCCCCCGCGACGCGGCGCGAGGCGCTTTTGTCGCGGCTAAGGTCAGACGGCGCAACGACCACGCGCGGCCCTGCGACCGCCGCGCCGCCCGCACCAGCCACTGCGCCCACGCCCCGACAGGCGACGACCCACGGACTGCATCAACTTCGTTTTGCGAAAACCAATCTCACAATAAATAGCGGAGGACGAATAACAAGCCGACGTCGCACGGTGGTCTGAACAGGGCCGAAACGCGCGCATAAGCAAAAAAAGAAAATTTGTGAAAAACAATTTTTTATTGATCGATATGAATTCCAAATACTTCAAATTACTAGAAAATAAAAGAATTATTACTTTATAACAATTACTGCATCCATAAGACATCCTCAAAGTCCAGTGACTCAGCCGAGGAAAAATTCATTCACTTTTGCAGTGAAAATATTCCCACATTTCATTGCCAATAACTTCTTTCCTAATTAACTTTTCAAATTCCGTAAATTACATGTGATTACAAACACCTTTCTAAATACATTACACGTTTTGAAATGTCACTTATTTTTCTTTTTCACGTAATTACGCCATATTGAATGAAAGTATGCAAAAACTTAATATTGTTTAAACTACGTAAACTTTCAATAGAGATTACAAAAAAACACCAAAAAACACATCCTCAATATTGATATATGTTATAAAATGAACATTATTAATCGTTTTCCCGTTGAGATCAGCCGCCCCTGCCCGCCCCTTTCAAAATGGTGACCGTTTAAAGTTACAAAGATCGTTTGAAAAGAGAGTACCTTACCAGGCGACTCAACACCTAGCAGGTTTATTCGTAGAAAATGTGTTATCTGCTTAACATTTGCAATTATAATTCATTGCATATAACTTTTAATATTATTATAAATGATATTTATGATTCTTTATGTCATATTCAATTGTTTATCAGAAAATTCATAGATATAAAATGGCGATTTGCAGAATTGAAACTTGCATTAAGTAATCTTTAACAAGCGATAAAATTAAAAAACAAATAATCATACATCTGTAAAATCAATGCTTTTTATTAAGTAAACATTTTTTAACAATTCTTCGTTGACAACATCCGCCTCGGACCGAATATTTCCAAAGGCGATCGCTCCAAGTAAACACGGTGAAAGAAACAGAAAGAACCTGCCTTTTCCGTGAGCTACGTGATAATCGGAAGCAATACCTACTAACAACTAACAATCACTCCGTGAAATTAATATACTTCATTAAGTGGAGGTAGATAAATAGTCTTTTGTTTGAATCATCCGCCCCCAATGGCCTATTTCAATACGGCAAGCGTTTATATTCTCAATGGCGAGTTGGAAAGAACGCGCCATTTTTGATTGGTATTTACAAAAATACAACTAATCACACTTGCGTGAAATTAAAATATGTTATTGAATAAACATTTCTAAGTAGTGTTTCGTATCCATCATCTGCCCCAAGTGGTCTCTTTCTATTTTTAGAACGTTTAAAGTGTACATGTTGTGGGCGAGAAAAAATCCATTTCCATGAGCTAAGTGATGTTCAGGAGCAATAAGAAATAACAACTAACAATCACTTCGTGAACTTAATATATTTCATTAAGTGGAGGTGTATAAATAGTGTTTTGTTTGAATCATCCGCCCCCAATGGCCTATTTTAATACGGCAAGCGTTTATATTTTCAATGGCGAGTTGGAAAGAACGCGCCATTTTTGATTGGTATTTATAAAAATACAACTAATCACACTTGCGTGGCGCTTTAGGAGCCGTTTGGCGCTTAAGGAGCGCTCTAGTAGTACAATTTAGCAACATAACAATTAAATAACACTAAAAGTACTAAAAAAACGTTGCTACCAGAGGTCTGCAACGGCTCCTGTGCCGGCACGAACACGCAACAATGGGCGAGCACTATGCGAACAGAATCATTCTGGGTAGTAATGGGTAATGGGCAGTGGGTATTTTTTCAAAATATTGGTATGCATTAGTGAACCATCTACCTATATAGCCTTGGGGGCTAGTCTCATTTTCGACGAACTCTGTGTTGTCGAAAATATCAAAATTTTAACACTTAAAAAATTCTGAATTGAAGATGAATATATTTCCCTTAACAAAGTCTTTTCTAAGAAATCAGCTCTTTAAAATAGGTCATGCACTTTTTAAAGCAAGTTTTGCTCAATTTGCGCTTAAAATTTATGCAATTTATTAAACAATATTCTCAAAAACCGCCTCAAAATCTTGTTTTTAAGTTTCTTTTCAATGATAGTAATTCTACAAAAAATGGCACAGACCTCACTTTCATTGAGCTTGCTGAATTTTCGAAAAAAATAAAAAAATAAAAATGATGCGAGAAAGTATGTGCTGTTGTAGCACCACTAGTTAACCTAGTAAACTGACAAGGTGCTTATACGATCCTTTGCTTTGTTTATGAACAAGTAAATAAAGCTTTTATTCACCTTTATTAATATAAGATACAGACCAGAATTGTTAGTAATATAAATAAATAAATAAACAATAAAAATTAAATGGGGTATTATTATTTTGTTCCTAGAGCATGCTTCTTTAGTTTCGCATCCCCAAAACCGTTTTTAAAGACGCTAATTAAATAGTTATTTAACTTAATATCCTATGCGCGCGTATCGAACCCCGTTCAGACCACCGTGCGTCGTTAAGGTATATAGCGAAGTCACAATACATGTAAGTAAATAGCCGATGTCGCTAAGACTGAAGAGCTACCTCATGTCTGAGAGGCCGCGGGTTCGAATCCCGCCCGGGGGCATGGGTGTTTGTTTGTATCCATATATCGTTGGGTTATCCGCCATTTTACTTACAGTGGTCACTGTATAAACTTACAAGTTGAAAAGCGACCTTAAATAAGCAAAAACTAGGGGTGCTACAAAATGGCGCAGATTTTCCCATATTCGTTTCTTTTATTTCCTTTAGTGTCGGCTAGTTTTTCGGACTTGCCACATACTCTTGTTTCATACACAGACATACTCATACTAATGTGATTCATTGTTTTAATTTAAAACAAATTTTTAAAGTAGTGTATGTGTCCAAACTCATCTAATATAAAAACGTTTAAAATAGCAAAATGTACTCTTTTACATTCTAAAGCCGAGAAACCGCAACGTGTTCACTATGTAAAAATATAAAATAAATCCTTAAGTTTTGGAAATTCTTGTTTAGTTTTCAACTCTCAAATTTTAATAAAAATTATGTTTCACAAATTCATGTTTTCTCACCGAAAACTTTAATTTAAGCACCCAGCGGGCGAAAATTATTTTATGGTTTACTAGTTCATTGCTGTGTTTTACGGATCTAAAACAAAACACGTAATGGTATACTTAATACCCTTGCGGGCCTTTTTGATTCTTTATGCCCTAGGGCCTTTTGAATACTTTATGACCCCGCTGTAATACCAACACAACACACAGAACATAGTTATGAACTCGATTTTTTATAGTTAAGATGCTAGCAAATACAATAAATAAATGGCATAATGCTCAAATAAATAAAAATAAATCGTTATCCACTTTATTTTGCTTAATTGATTTTAAAAATTAATTAATTTTGAAAATTGCAATTTTGAAATGTTCCCGTGAATTTATAATTTATTTTGACCCACCTTTATTTTTATGCTTTTTTGGACGCGTTTACGCTAGGAAATATACCCCGCAGCCGCGAAGAATACTAAGTTCTGACCTTGTTACTGAGTGACAAATATATTTTAATAATTAAATTTGTTTCAAATAATTGTTGCACCGACCGGGATTCGAAGTCTCGAATCCTGACTTACGCGGAGTTGCTCTAACCACTAAGCTATCGCAACATCCAAATATTTGAACAGGTTCATAGGCCTGATATGTTTCCTGTAATTGTCATTATCCTGTAACAGTTTTCGAAATAAATGTAAACATTTAATAGACTATAGCAGGAAGCGGCCCAACTATACATGAACCATAGCTAAGAGGCCGGCCTGAACTTGAATCGATAGTGACAAAACAAAAGAATGACGCGCCGCGAAAAAATCATATTTTATAATTTTTGAAAACGCGTACAGAAATAAAGTCTGGCAAAATATCGGGCATTTCTAAGTAATTAATTGAAAGTAAGTAACTAAAAAGATAGCTAGTCTATGAAACAGAGAGAATCACCGCTACAGTAGAGCCCAGAACGTGGGGCGCGACATTGCGTTTAGTATAGATAAATTGTAGTGATTTTGGCGAGAGGGTAAGGACTATATTACCGTGAATTACCCGTTACAATTCTTTACGGCTACGAAACATATTAGCGTGAATCAATCTGCGTGAATTTTAATTTAAATGTATAATTAAATGCACAAACACATTAATATCGTTTTAACGTACACGGTACTTTCAATTTAATGTTCCGTTGTACATTAAATCTATATTGATTTTAATTCACACATTAAATTTAATGTACAATCACATTAATCTCGTTTTAATATAAATGGCCATTAAATTTAATATAAAGTAGTGCATTAAACTACATTAAATTTAATGTTATTTTTGACAGTGTACCATGAACGCATTGCCCAAAACAGGTTTTCGGTAAGTAAAGTGAAAAGGCAGAATCGTATATGCAGTATATCAAGTAAATTTCCGGTGTGATTTTTGGAGGATGGTCCGAAAAATAGGACGAAGATGGTGCCGCGAAACTTAATTCCTACCATCAAACACTGTGGTGGTTCGGTGCCAGAGTGGGAACATGTGAGTGCCAGTAATATTGAGAAAATACAGTTTATAGATGGAGTAATGCATCAATTTATGAACATTGAACATTGACCTTTGCCAAATTTGCAAACAAGTGTTGGTAAAGTGAATTTGAGAAACGACTACACTTTTCAGCACGATAATGGCCCTAGGAATACTGCTTTGAATGGAAACTTTGGATCCTGGACCAAATCCAATGTACCAAAACAATTGCGCCTACAACGTTTTTGTTGTGAGGATTGATGTATCTTATTGCTGTTAATTCCCATTGCAGTTTCCTCACTCCCAAACCGGAGAGAATAAATAAGTGTACACTCACTTTTTACAGTCGCTGTGTATTGAATGAAATTAACTAATTTAATATTCTGTGCAATTTTATCGCAGTGGTATCTTTCTATTTATTAATAAATGCTAGTTATACACATGCTATAATGTTTACCCACGTTCAGTACTTCACCTCTTCGATGAAACACAGTCAGAGCCTGGCTGTTCGAAGTTCGTTCCTTGTATGAAGTTATTTTAACTTTTAAAACAATAATTTACGAAATACGAGGGGGAAGGTATAGGGCATATCAAGATAGAGGGCACTCAACCAAGGCATCCCAGTCCGTATTGGGGAGATGAACAGAAGTGGAAATGGGAAGGGAAGATCGCGTTTCGGGGCCCGTTAGTGTACTGCGTTGTTCCATTATTTGCCTTGAGGTTATTAACACAATCACTGGTCAGAGCAATTTAACCGCGAATTCGATTCTAGCAGGCGTCACAAACTCCTTACAATGAACATATTGAACAAACATCGGGCGCCTAGCCTCCATCACACCCACGACCTTCCAGTACTCTTGACTAGTACCCTCGACCGTAAAACGTTGCCTTTATGATCGCACGCAAGTATAGTAATAATGAACATAAATATAGGTAATAAATTCAGAATGAGTCGTTTCCGGAGATAAAAAAACAATGTCTTTATTGTTTCGTCTCAAAGGCAGGGAAACCCTTAGAAAGCGATAATTGCACTTATCACTTTTTGTCGCATTCTGTATCATGCGAATATGGAGCAGTTTCCCTAAACATTAAATGTTGCAGGAAAACTCCGAGAAGTTATTTACATACCCGCAAAGTCGCACTGCAATTCCTGAACTTCTGTCGCAATGGAAGTTATAAGAACTGCGCTGTGTTAGATTCGTCGTTATATATATTTCAATTCACAAATCTCCAAATTGTCTCCTTTTAAAAGGGGAAATTAAGGACTGAACATACGACCATTTACAAAAATAAAATGAGTTGCCTAAGGCCATTAGGCCACTTTCAAAAGTTTCATGGGAGTCACGGACCCTTGGCACCCACTGTATACACATCTATGAAAATTTTGCATGAATTTAGGCTTGTTCTTCGAAAGTGTTCCAAGTCAATTTGAAAGAAAAAAGATATTCTTAAAGTTTCATTATTTCTTGCAACGTAGATGACAACATGACAGTAAAGAAACCCTGATTTTTGTTCTACGATACAAAACCAAGCGCTATTCGTGTCGAGCCAGTGGAGAAACGACCAGTTGGCAATTTCTCTCTTGAACCCGCAGATCCTATGACACGAAGATTGCGCTGCCGTCACCCCAAGTAGAACGTCGAATGCTTGTTCCCATTGGTTCCGGAGGTGACAAGAAACCCGTTCCACTTGACCCCGCCGATTTCCTTCAATCAAAACTATTCGTCGGAATCGATTCGGTTCCGCTCTTTCCCCGGCGGGTGCCGTAGAGAGGGTAGAAAGCACGGCAAAACCATAGCAAACGTTTCCATCAACTATTGAATCTACAAACTTTTACTAACGTGTCAAACGTGTACACATAATTTGAAAAATGAAAAGTTCCTTTTCATGTTATCGTTTAATTTCTCTATTTATTTTATATTTCATTGTAATTGTTAAACACAAAACACTCAGAGGAATTAATAGTTTAATAATGAACTACATTTTGACAGATTTTCAGCGTTGTTTGTTTAGGATGCATTGTTGGCATTGTTTGTTTGGGATGCATTGTTGTGTCTCTTCGCTTTATGAAGTTACATGAATAATTTTTAGTTTTTCAAGGCATAAGCTTCCGAATCCAGAGTCAATTGAATCTTGCCTGCCAATAGACACTGCATCCTAGATAAAACTATCTACTTTCGGTCGTCATATGCGATCGTCTTCAGAGTGTACAGAACGTAGATGGACGGCCCAGTTCACTTAATTAATTCAATTGTTTTGGAGGAGGGGTCGCCCGAAACGCCAAGATTCCATTTCAGGTTTTTATTTACAGATTTATCGACGTCTCCATTTGAATTGCGAATCATAGAGTTTGAGAATTGCAGTTTCATCTTCAAATAATAGAACTAAGATGTTGATTATTAAACTTTGAACTCAATTTTGAATTTTCAGCAATAAAATTGCCGAAGAAAAAATGCACAACATATTTTAAAATATGAAGATCAACTTTTCTCTTATTGGAGTTACGTACTAAAAATGCCAACACTAAAACATGAAAGGATGTAAAATAAGCAAACTGATGTTCATTAACAGGTCAATACCTCATTTACAATATATAAAGAAATTCGGGCTCTTGTAAATGCTAGCAAATCCATGCTAACCAATAAATGCTAGCAATCCAAAAAATATATTTTTTAAACTATTAAATAAATGAATGTGGACCCAAAAAAAATCATTTTTAGCATATTGGTTGCAACAGGTATTTTTTAACATATGGTAACAGACATTTTTACGCTCTGGGGAAGGAGACATTGCTGTATGACGATTTCAAGGGATCTATTACCAGAAATATATTTTTTGAAATTTTCAAGGTACTTTAAAATATACTTTAAAAAACTATAAATGAAAGATTTAGAAATATTTTGTCCAAAATTTGTTTTATTAATTCCTAAATATTTCTTCCTACCTGAAAGGCTGAAACAGAGCTTTTGTACTTGTACGCTTTCCCAATGTTTCACATTTCCATCTCAAAGTCCAAAATTTTAAGTACCGAAGTAATGACTTCAAAAATAAATTAAATTAAAAATAAGAAATATATTAAAGGGCACAAATGTCTACTTTTTTCATATTTTTGAATGCATGATATTAACAGAGTTGTAATCAGGTTTAAATAATCTATGTTAATATTTTGTTGAAAATGCACGGTTTGGAGGGTCCATCAAACAGATTTTTTTCAATAATATCCGAATATTCGTCTGAACAACGCGCCTCTGTGAGCATCGCATTATTGTGAATTCAGTTATCAATCTGTACGAATGTATACTCTGAGCTTTGGTAACTTTAAAGGAACTATTTCATTTTGGTGAGTACTTTACATGAAGCACATATCTCATTTCAAAAATTGTTCTTCAGCAGTCATAATTTTTTTCTCAATTTTGTGTTAAAATTAGCGTAATATAATGCATTAAATAGCAAAAGACGCCACTTCCATACGGGCCAAGTAAGCTACGGTTATGCAACGATGTTGCACCGAGCAGGCAGCGACGGTGTTGCATACAGGAAGACACTACCTCGTGCAAGAACACTACTCAACTAGGCAGCTAGCCGTGAAGTATGTTCTACGCAGCGATGCCAACACACACGTCAAGTGTGAAGAAACATCAGTCACGCGGTTCAAGTCCGCATCTGAAGAGTCGAACACAAGACGAAACTGACCCGGAAAGTCGGCCTTCTGGCGTATGCTCACTCGGTCAACGACCAGTGGATGTAGAAGAGCGGTATTACTTTCAACTGCTCTCATCTTTTCTCATTCGAGAAAAAGGGTATAGCAGCGTGGTGCTGTATCCACCTACCGAACAAGTGCGCGTGCAGGGTGATCCTAGCGCAGAGGCGCAAAGGATGGGCAGTTAGGGTAGCAAAAGCGTTTCGTCCTAGTTCAAGACTCATCAGACAGGCTTCCAGTCTGTGACGCTGTACGAACACTATTTTTTGAAATTTTCTTTGGCGTTGTCACACGACTTGCACACCCGAAGAAAACGACACTGAATATGAAGTATAGTAATCGAAATGATGTAATCAATATTTATTAATTCAACAAAAGTTTCCTTCAATTTCATAAAATGTCCTCATAAATGTTCTCAGGAGCTACCCTTGGCTATTGAACAAAGTTTTCAAACTCGTTAAAATCTCCACGAACAAAAATCAGAAAATCAGAGCTACCCTTGGCTATTGAACAAAGTTTTCAAACTCGTTAAAATCTCCACGGACAAAAATCAGAATAACAAAATTTTCCAAATAACAAAATTTTTCGAGCTCTTTTGTTTTTGAGTGCCTCTTGCGGTATTTTTTCGATCCGTGCGCGGCCGCAGGGCTGGCGAGCGAGCGGCGGCCGAGGACCTCTCCCCGTCGAGCAGTTTGTCACGCCCTCCAGAGAAATTCGTGACCGGACGTCAGTGGCGTGGAAATCTAATCGAAGTGTTGGCTCGAAGGTTTAACGGATGTCATTCTTTTTCATTTCGTTTGGCCGCACGTCAACGTGTTTCAAACGTTTGTCGCACTGTTGTGTTTGACAGAAGTTGATCCTCTAAATTAACGAAAATGCTTTTTGCTCCCTCTCTTCTATTGAGTGTTCTGCGCCTAGATTTGGGCTCACGATGCTGGAAATGTAATTACATGGCCAAGTCGGATTCGTTGTAATAATCCTAATAATGCTTCATTCGCATGATTTTCGAAAATTATAAAGAGAAGAAATGTGTAAAAGGGATAATTAGAAATTAATTGTATAAATTTCTTACATTATAGAACAAATATTTTCAGTTTGTCGTACAGGTTTTAACAATTTCACAATTCCGCTCAAGCCGATTAACGATGATGAACGCAAATGGGTTTTAGTAATATGTGAAAATATTGTATGAATTATTTTTGGCTAGCTTATTGCCCTGTTAGCTTCTACAAAAATAAAATGAATCGTTAGATATTCCAAAACAAACTTGATTTGAAAGAAATGCATTTCTTTTTTTATAATTTACCTTAAATAAATAAATTTTAAAAAAATTAATGCATTGCCATTAATGTTAAGAACTTAAGAACTTCTGCAAGCATTGCATTGTTAAGAACTTCTGCAAGCATGTGCAAATTACTTAGCATTAAAAGTTAAATATCGATATAACTTATAAATTCCATCATAACTAGTGACGAAATACCTTTATTCGCAATAACCGCACAAGTTTTCTTGACCGATGGATTGAAGAAATGCAGGCGGGCGGTGTGGGAGTATTCGTTACAAATTCGGCCACAAGAGTATTTTAAGCAATGCCAACCACTCCAAAATCAAAATCAATGACAATTTTTTGATTCATTGATTAAGAATAAAGGAATATTCAATTTCAGGAAATATTCATTTCTAAGATTTGTGCTCAATGTATTCACAACTTTTTATTATAGCTTAATTGATGTTTGCTCCCAATACATATTTAATAGAAATGTTCTATCTCATATTTGTATTTAAAATTGCCATATTTTGTAATGCATGACTGGTTACGTTCTTGGGAAGCGTACTGAGTTCGTTTTCCAGAAGTGACAAATCTTATTTAATTATAATAATTTATTTTTATCAGTTGTGACAGTCTAAAGAGTAACTGTAAGGCATGCATTTGTTTAAAGTCTTAAAATGGTACTATAAATCAGCCTTTCACACAAAGATCTGAGAAAAGCATTCAAAGGTTTCCTTGAATGTTATCTTTACCGTGCGTTTCTGGGGATTCAATGAAATTAATTTTTTAATTAATACTTTCTGGGAATTCAATTAAATTAAAAAGCAAATTTCATTTATAGAAAAAAATCTCCATCTTCAATACTGTAGTGTGTGAAGACGACGAGGAAAATTCAAACTTGTGTAACATTCAAAAATTCAAAGAAAAAAGTAAACATCGGACCTATGTCATCTTGAGAAGCGAATTCAATCTATTCTTATAACAAATTTGAAGACAAATTTGGAGTCATTTTTGTGAAAATTTAAAAATTGACCCACAGGCTTCATTTAAAGTAGTATCACCAAATTTTAAAGATTTTTTTTCAAACTTGTAGAGCTTTGAGGCAAGCCAGAGCGACGTGGGAATATTCTTTTTCAATAAAATTCTAAGAATAGGTTAGATGGTAATATTGTTCACAGATGGACAGATGGATGGACGTTTTGAAAAAAAAACATATTTTTTTGGTATCAGGGGGCCCCAAAATATGCATTTCTATTGATATACCGAAATCGATTTTCCGCAGCATTACATAACTTTCTCGGTACTAAGTAGTGTATTACTCAGTATATACTTTCGTTTTCGAGAATGTAAAACAAATGTTGTGATGCGGAAAAGAGCGAGGGCATTATTTGACGAATCCCAGTCGGGCCACAAGAGAAACGCCTGCTTCGGTCGCTTCCTCCTACCGCTGCTCCGTACTCCTTGCGCAGCGGCTGCGGTGTGGGCAGCGGCGCGGCACGGGGGAGGGGGGCATTATATTTTGTCAAATTTGGCTTTAGAACACGCCTGTTTATCCGATTGGGATGACTGATACGGTGATTAATACGTTGGAGTCAATCATAGCGCTATAAGCCCACATTTTTAATTTCATCCCGGAACTATGAGAGAAATTTGAAAAAAATTTTGGAAATACTTTTTGGGAAAAGGGCATCGTACCGTAAATTCTACATTAATGCCGGTTACTGCTTTTATATACGATATCGGTAATGTAACTTCCCCTATGACAGCTGCGATCTATTGAATTGTACTACAAGTATTTTTCGTTACATTTAGCTTTAAGTCTCTACACAGTGTTTGATAAAATTTTCCGCCCGAACAGGGACTTGAACCCTGGACCCTTAGGTTAAAAGCCTAATGCTCTACCGACTGAGCTATCCGGGCCCATGCATATTGCCCAATTGTATGTGATGAACAGCAAGAATGATGAGTCACGTTGCTTCGGTCCCGTGGTATACCTGTGTGTTCCCAACTTTCTAAAGACCTTACCTCAGTTTTTGAGGGAAGTGAAGGGCGCTCTGAAACGTACTTACCTTGAATTGCAGAACGGATTATACAAATTGTTTTTAAAAGACGAACAACTTTAAGAATTGTTACTACCACTTGTTATACCTACTTGTTATACTACTTGTGATATATACTTGTTATTAAAAAAACACAAAAAATTTACTACGGAATAGTATTCAGAACGTGATTTGGCATATCAATGTGTAATATTCTTCCGAATTACCATAAATGACGAATTCATTTTCAGCTTTAAACATTATGCCGGGTTTGAAAATCTCCTAAAGCGAGGGTTCAACTCCCAATTTTGGTGTGCCACTGTTACTAATCTGTAAGTTCAGTGAGCTAGGTCAGATATGTTGACAATGATATTTCATTTATTAAGATAGTTTTCTGTAGTGTTATTTAGAAAAAATTTAGGAAACCGTTAGGAAAATTAAACAGAATCTGGTCGTGCGAGAGGTGTCTGTGGTTTCGTTAGATAGCCTGGAACTCTGGAAAAAATACAAAAACTGAAACAGTTTCAATTTTTTACCAAAACAGTAAAGTTACAGTGAAGTTATTTGGGACAATTTTTCGTCGTACGTGTTGCAACAATTTTCACACACTCAATGCGTTACTGCTTATGACATATCTGACGTACGTACTACATTAATTTCTTCTTACGTTTTCATTTATCCATTAAAAAACTTTTACTACTTGAAGTAAACATAAGGGACCAAATATTTCTTACTTTTACTGAGAGTACCTACAATAATAAATCTAATGAGTTTGTAGAAATAAGTAACTATGCTTAACCTCCCAAATACAGAGAGTGTAAGAAAAAAATAGATGTGCCATTTGAAGAACTTGATACAAAATGCTGAATTTCAATAACAACAAATATATAAATAAATACATTGCTCGAAGGAATTTACCATCATATATGAGGGAAAACTACGCCATATGTGGAAGGATATGAATACTTCATATAATGTCCGGCAGAATCGCTTTGACAATCTTATATGTATACCGTACCAAAAAATTGAATGTGCATTTAAAACTTCCTAAAAGTTAGCACAGTTATTTAAAACGTTCCCCAGGTGAGGCTCGAACTCACAACCCCGGCATTTCTTAGTTACTGTCCTATAAGTACCGTGCGCTGACCGATTGCGCCACTGGGACACGTTGGAAAATGCTCAGTTGAATAGGTATCAAGCACTATTCATTGCTGGGCTTGGTTGCGTTTTAAAATTTGTCCAGGAATTCCACGACCATTGAAAAACATTTCAACACCTAATTTAGGAAAAAATAGTTTCATTGAGCTCTCTTATTCATTGAACTCTCTGAATTTTCTGTAACTAAGTTAAAGTTTTTCGGGCGTCTTCCTACCAAATACAATATTGAAAATAGAGGTCTTTTCTTAATAAAAGCAATTCTTCTAAGACAGTTTCTTAAAATAAGCCCAAGTCAATTTTTGGGAAAAACTAGTAATTTTTGCGAAAATTACTAATAAAGACACATTTTAAACAATATATTCTCATTTTTGCGAAATAAAATACGTCTATAAAATTGGGGCACAGCTAATTTCTGTAAAACTTTATATTTTTCCAAAATTGAAAAACTTAGTATGGCACAACTGCAATATTGGTGACTGTTTTTATTTAATGTTCCTCAAAATGAGATCTTTAGATAACATCATGTCCATGTAAAAGATATTAATACTTTTGCTGTATCCGAAATTTCCGCGCTTCCGCTTTTGCACAAGCAAATGTTTCTCGTCTCGTAATACAATGGCAAATTCGCTACACGAGCGTTTCATATTCAATGGATTATTTATTGGTTCGGTGATAAGTATCTTTCTGTATGGAATGTTGTACGCAAAATTTCGATTTGAATTAAAGATGATTTTCCTTTAAAAGAATTAGTTTCGTAAAAGTGTTTGCAATGTACTCCATATTTATAACATAGTTTTTAAGCATTCATAAGGCAATATGTGGAGCCTTCAGCTTTGGATGTTTAATTTATAGACTTCTTTTACTCTAAAAAGATCGCTGATAATGATATATTCATTCAAAATATGGTTCAAACAAAGTTCTCTTCGATGTAATTAAGACAAGCTTGTGTAAAATCGCCCTTGTTTGCTTGTGTAATGTTCTGCAAATACTATAACAGTTGTGATTTATTCAATTTCGTTTCTTTTGTAGAAGTAATAAATGTTTACTGTACCTGATTGGCGAAGTAAGTAATTGTAGATTCGTAGCAGAGATGCTTCGTTTGAATTGGTTCGAACTTTTCAAATTATTTCTGAAGTTAGTGAGCAGAAATTGCAAAACAACAATGTGAGAAACTGTGTGCTATTGTAACATCGCTACATTTAGTTGTTTCCGTGTCGGTTGGAGTTGCCCGGTTGGGGTTGAAGGCTTGTAGCGCTGGATTGTTGGTTGTCTGGCTGTCGTTTGGTTACTAATCCGAAGGTGGGACGTTAGTTCCATTTTCCCCTCAGGTTGTTTGTTTGGGGAGAAAAATTCACATCACTGTTGATATCTTCGGTAAAATCAAGATTCAAGATAGATGGTAAAACATGGCTACTTGCCCGGTCAGTTGATTGGTTGGCATCGTACACCAGTTATTACCCAGTCTAGCTTTTGAACTGTTCCTGCTCACACTCGAGGGACACAACTACACGACTGTTTATAAGAGTGGATAAAAAGTAATGAGAATTTTTTCTCTGAAATGACTTTATTCACAGAGATATTTACATTTACGAACTTTTCATTATACTTTAATGACCTTGTGTCAAATGTTAGGAAGGCATCGTACACCATCTGGCGTCTATTTCTGTTGATCCCACAATGTCCCACAATGACCGCCCCTGTAGCATGAATAATTTCTTCTCTGGTACTGTACCGAGTTTTTCGCAGTGGTTCTTCATTTTGTTGAAGTGATCGTAATCACAGGGACTCATATCGGGTGAATATGATGGATGTTCCAGAATCTCTCATTGCATGCGACGCAAGAGTTCTCCACGTGGGGTCGTCCTGTTCGGGAATTATACTTCACATCTTCTCTGCCTTATCTAAACGCTTTAACTCATCGTGCGACTGTGGAGTCTGCATCACTACATGTTTCATGCATATTCTTGCTTTTTCCGACCACGATCCTCTTCAATTTTGAGCCACGAACGTTGCCCTACCTTTGTAAACATGACGTTAGGGTGCTTGCACTATTGCTATGAAGTTCAATGCAGTAGAGTGAAAGAATACTATTACCACTCGCTGCACAAATTCCTTTTGTCACGACACATGGCAGCACGCCGACACACCGGATTTAAGTTACAGCAATGTTCTCACTACTTTTTATCCAATATATGTACGAACGCTATCGAGCGAGAACTGTGAGTATTAGCAGGCGGTCTCCAGACAAGCATTCTACGAAATCGTTATTTTTGTGTTTCATATTGACGAAGAATTTTTTACTCCAAAATTTATATTCCATAATACAAAATTAATACTTAAGAAAACATGTCAAGACCCAAAGAAGTGTTTGAGATCAAAATATCCCTATTTAATTTTCAGGAAATTTACACAAAGAGATTATTTGCACTTAGTGATATGTTTTACATTTTATTTCCGTAAGTTGTTTGTTCCATGAGTCATTTGATAAAGTGTTAATTTTTCACAAACGAATACACACTGAAACATTATTAGAGCTAATGATGTTTGTGTCCATTGTGTTTTCTTTCAAAAATCTATTGTTCAGGTTCGTTACTGTACGGTTGTCAAAAATAGTTTCATTAAACGCTCCGCACTGTCTATATCACAATACGGTTTACCTCTTTCACCGATCTGCTGACAAAGCGAAACGCTGCAGCTATCGTCAAACCCTCGAACAGTTTGCACGATCCCAACGCATTAATTGTTCAATACATCATACGCACACGAGGGACGTGATAGTCATTTTCATTCCTTCGTTGTTATTGACACACGCAAAACGTGCAACGGTCACCAGTAGTCTGTTTAAATAAATAAATAAGTAAACAAAGTGAGATATCAATTAATTACACAGTGGATCCGCCATAACTCGCTGGAGCTGTGCTTAATGCAATCCGGAATAGCTTTGGGAGCATCGG